>JAFIRS010001831.1:0-32500 GCA_018342105.1 Gonioctena quinquepunctata | reverse complement strand
ATGTAAAAATCATTCTTTGGACGTTTCTGCTTTTCATATTTTAAAAATTCCTAATTTTGCATGAAGATCTTTCCTGGCATCTCATTGGCTATTGTGTTCAGATCCAATTTCATAAACAGAATGTTTGAACTTTGTTATCTACTTGTGCTCAAAATTTTATTAGTAAAATTTGGTTTCTATAATTTTTAAAATAATGCCAATTGCTTGTGATGTTGAAAACATGTTGATTTCGAACATAGGTATCGATTAATATTATATAAGGTACCAGGAAAACGGTAGAACCTTCAGAAAAACTGTAAAATAACATAGAATAGATTACTAAATACAAAAATTTTTCTATTTATGGGTTTTTTTTATTCATAATTCTCATTTCAACTCTTTAAATATCCAACATACTTCTAAACATAACAAATTCTCTGAATTGATATTCAACATTTTGAACCTTACAGTTTTTCTGAAGATTCTACCGTTATTCTGAAACCTTATATAATATCAATCGATACCTATGTTTGGAATAAACATGTTTCCAACATAACAAGCAATCGGTATAATTTAAAAAATTATTGAAACCAAATTTTACTAATATAATTTTGAGCACAAGCAGATAACAAAATGTTAAGAGTTCGAACATTCTGTATATGAAATTGGATCTGAACACAATAGCGAATGAGATGCCAGGAAAGATCTTGATGCAAAATTAGGAATTTTGAAAATATGAAAAGCCGAAACGTCAAAAGAATGATTTTCACATGTCATATATATAGTATATAAGGTAGTTAGAAATGTTTCGTAAATAAAAACTGTCAAAAAGGTGAAAATAATGAAAAGTACAACAAAAGGTGCGTGAAAATCGAAAATTCGAGAAAAAAACGAAGGATGTTGGTATCAAGGGAGAGCAATCAACAAGCTGAGCGAAGGAGAACAAAAAATTTATTTTGGAAAAACGCAATGAAAGAAATTGAAATTTAAAGAATCAATCAATATGTATTAGAAAAACAATTAGTTGACAAGACAATATGGGAAATACTATAAAGAACAATAGCATATGGAAGATCCCAGATGCAGAGTTGATCTTATCTTTCTTTATTGGATATTTACCAGTACGAGGCGAAGTCACAGTCGACAAAGGGACTGCAGTTTCCAGGAACGCGCGAAAATCCGAAACACTGTACATTTTCATCACTAGAAGTCACAGGTATATTGAAACCAAAAAAAGTTACTGCAGTGCAAAACTAGGTTAGGTTAGTTTAGTTCACTATTATTATCACATAACTTCACATTGTCTGTATATATGTGCTATGAAGCACCAATTGAGTGATCAATCGCAGAATAGGTGGTAGTAAGCTTTTCTGAATAAAGGAAATTATTATACCGATAAAAAAAAATATATATACAGTGTGACCCATTTAAAATGGAATCACCCCTGTAGAATACGCATTTTTCAATCATTCTCAAAAAATCAAAATTTTGAGCACAAGCAGATAACAAAATGTTGAAAGTTCGAACATTCTGTATATGAAATTGGATCTGAACACAATAGCTAATGAGATGCCAGGAAAGATCTTGATGCAAAATTAGGAATTTTGAAAATATGAAAAGCCGAAACGTCAAAAGAATGATTTTTACATGTCATGTATATAGTATGTAAGGCAGTTAGAAATGTTTCGTATATAAAATCTGTCAAAAAGGTGAAAATAATGAAAAGTACAACAAAAGATTCGTGAAAATCGAAAATTCGAGAAGAAAACAAAGGATGTTGGTATCAAGGGAGAGCAATCAACAAGCTAAGCGAAGGAGAACAAAAAATTCATTTTGGAAGAACGCAATGAAGAAAATTGAAATTTAAAAAAATCAATCAATATGTATTAGAAAAACAATTAGTTGACAAGACAATATGGGAAATACTATAAAGAACAATAGCAGATGAAAGATCCCAGATGCAGAGTTGATCTTACCTTTTTTTATTGGATATTTACCAGTACGAGGTGAAGTCACAGTCGACAAAGGGACTGCAATTTCCAAGAACGGGCGAAAATCCGAAACACTGAACATTCTCATTACTAAAAGTCACAGGTATATTGAAACCAGAAAAAGTTACTGCAGTGCACAACATAACTTCACATTGTCTGTATATATTTGCTATGATGCACCAATTGAGTGATCAATTGCAGAATAGGTGGTAGTAAGCTTTTTCTAAACAAAGGAAATTATTATTCCGGTAAAAAAAAAATATATATACAGTGTGACCCATTTAAAATGGAACCACCCCTAAGAATACGCATTTTTCAATCATTCTCAACAAATTTTTTTTTTATAACTTTAGTTTCATTTCCAAGGCACTCTATGGGTTTTTTTCTCCGCCAAAAACGGCAAAAATTTATTAGGCAATTTTTGTTTCGAAATTTGACCACACCACTGGATTTGTAGTCGTTATAAATGGAAACCATGGAAATTTCATAAAAAAATATTGGTTAACAACGAAGTTACAACAACTTCAATTTTGGAAACAAAGTATTTGATTATAATTTTTATTTAGATTATAGACATATTTAAAATCTGGCAACATTGCCGATACAAAGTAGAACACTGGTGAATTTGTACAGCGAAAATCCGAAGTCAATAGCTCATTCCGTTCTAGAGTTATAACTCCTGAAAGTATGGTAATGTGAGCGATTTGTGGTGGAAGCGATTTTGTAATAAAAATCTGACTACGCCACTGGATTTGTAAATTATATTTCCCTAAAATGATTTATTCAAGTTTAGGTTATAAGTGTTCTCAAAAATAACAGAAAATTATGAATTCATTTTCAAGTTATGCAGTCTTCCATAGCCGATAAAAACGAAATGAACCGAATCAAGTTTTAAAGTATCAAAATTATTTATTGAATGATAAAACAGAAAGCAGGACAAAAAATGTTCCTTTTGAATTCTGCAAAACTCAACTGAAACAAGCTTTTAGAGAAGGTATCAATAATTTGAGGAAAGGTGAACTAATACATTAGGCATAGGTATTGTACTAAATCAATAGTAGGCTGTGATTTAGTACACCACAAATCGCTCACAATCTAATCTCTATAATCTCTATAATCTAAATAAAAATTTTAATCAAATACTTTGTTTCCAAAATTAAAGTTGTTGTAACTTCGTTGTTAACAAATATTTTCCATGAAATTTTGATGGTTTTCATTTAAAACGACTACGAATCCAGTGGTGTAGTCAAATTTGAAAACAAAAATTGCCTAATAAATGTTTGCCGTTTCTGACGAAAAAAAAAACAGAGTGCCTTGGAAATGAAACTGAAGTTATGAAAATTTGTGTCAAGATACAGTTTTTGATGCTCAATATTAAAAGAAAACATTTTTGAGATTGACTGAAAAATGCGTATTCTACAGAAGTGATTCCATTGTAAATGGGTCACACTGTATATATTTTGTTATGATGTCTGGTTATGGTAGAAAATAAACAAAAATGAGATGAAAATGAAACAAACCGCAATCAACGCATAAAATATATATATATATATATATATATATATATATATATATATATATATATATATATATATATATATATATATATATATATATATATATATATATATATATATATATATATATATATATATATATATATATATATATATATATATATATATATATATATATATATATATATATATATATATATATATATATATATATATATATTGTAATGTAATGAAAGATATAAAAAATTATTTTGTTATTATTTCGCCCCACCTTTTGGGTGCCACTTGTTATGTAATGATGATTTGCAAATAAAAATTGAATAATAATAGTTGTTATATAATGAAGATTGCTAATAGTTTTTATGCTATTCTTTGTGAGCCAAATTGATATCATATAGATAGATATTTTCGCCCTGTATTTGTATTGTATGCTGTAATAATAATTGCTAGCGAACGTCACTGTTCTCTCGTCACTGCTGCCAATTGTTATCACTTTTCTCACCACGGCTAAGCAACAGTTGATACGCCTCTTACCTCAGATAGCTGGTTCAGGCAATAGAGCCACTAGCCATTGCTGTCTAATTTCAGTTCATTCAATGGTCATTGTTATGATAGTTGATCATTGTAAGAAAATAAACAACAAAGTATCAAAAAGCAATTATTTCCTTTATTCAGGAAGACTGAATATTACCTGGCCTACGAGAAATAACTTATACTAATGTGAATCTACAAATATTCACAGATAATCATTAAAATAAAATCATGGATAGATAGACAGAACCTCACTTTTTCCTTGAGAGTGAATTTTTCTTTTATGGTTCAAAATAAAGTGAAATAAAGTTCTTCAGATGTGAGATACGTTATTTGTGATATTGTTCATGGACCGGATGTGCACTATTAAAGTTTTTATACCTGCTGGAGATGTCAGTGTTCAAGATATGCCCTGAAACCGGATCCTTTCTCACTCCAAGCTCGATCAGGAACTCCAATACCATAAATCAGGAACCATACATATACAGAATTCAGCTTTGGACACTTGGATATGTTGTATAATTAAGGTAATATTGATTTTTCTCTTCTAATGTTGGAATTATTTCATTTTTTCTTTCTCCCAAAATGTTGCGTGGCATTCCCTTTGAATTTATTTTTCGATCTCCTTGTGGCTTTGTTTTCCGCTCCCTTGATACCAATCTCCTCTTCTTTTCATTTGAATGTTTGAATTCATTAAATTGAACATTTCATGTTTGGTTCATCTTATATGATTTTATATAAAACTATTTTTCCTTCTTTACTTGTACATTCAATAATAATTGCTTATGACATCACCCCGTTGTTATTCTCTCACAATTTCAAAAATATATATATATATATATATATATATATATATATATATATATATATATATATATATATAAATATATATATATATAAATATATATATATATTTTGGAAATTGTGAGAGAATAACAACGGGGTGATGTCATAAGCAATTATTATTGAAATATGTACACAGTAATAAGAATGGGAAAATAGTTTTATATATAATCATATAAATAATATATATAAATGTATATATATATATATATAAATATATATATATATATATATATATATATATATATATATATATATATATATATATATATATATATATATATATATATATATATATTTAAAAAACATAAAAATAATTTAGATGGTTAATGGTTTCAAGAGTTTGATTGTGAATAACTTTTGAAATTATATGTATATTGTGAGCCTAGGTAGAATATGGATAGATAAAAATGTCAAAATACTATGGAACAATCAATTTCATACACTGTCAAAATTATTATAACTCATAATTTTTCAAAAGACAATAAAAAGTCTAAATTTACAAAATTTTCAGGAATAAACAGTAATCAACACATTTATAAATTTGAAACATACAGTATAAGAAACTGTAGCTAACAAAAAGTAGCCAATGATAGAACAGCAAATGTCTTCATGAAAATAGCCAATCAGGGAATAGATGGTCAGGTGGAAAATTGGAAATTGTGGGAGATTAGCAATGAGATGGTATCAGAAGCAATTATTATTGAAATTTGTAAATAATGATAGGAGTGGAAAAATAATTGTATATATAAATTATGCAATATAAATATAAACAGTGAAAAGTGACAATTTAGTGCACCAATTCAAAAATTCAAATGAAGAAGATGAAGCTAGGCGATAAAAAAACAAAGCTTCAAAGAGAGATCGAAAATAAATTTCCAAGCGGATGCCACGCAAAAATTTTACTGAAAGAAAATTGGAATAATCCCATCATTTGGTAAACAAAACCAATATTACCTTGATGATAACATATCTACGGATCCAAATGCTGATTTCCGCATCTATATAGTTCCTGATTCATGATACCGCAGTCCTGACAGCGATTGGAGAGAGGAGACATCCTGTTTCATGGTATAATTAGAACACCAACAGTTCCAACCAGGTATAAAACTTTAATAGTGCTCTTCCGGTCCCGAACTATTTCACCAATAACGAATTTCACATTCGAAGAACTTTATGTCACTCTATTTTGAACAATAACAGGAAACTTCACTCTCACGGAAAAAGTGAGGTTCTGTTTATCTATCCATGATCTGATTTATTATTACCCGTGAATATTTGTTTGATTCACCCTAGTATAAGTTATTTCTCGTAGGCCAGGTATTATTAAGTCTTCCTGAATGAAGGAGATAATTGCCTTATGATATTTTGTTGTTTGTTTTCTCACAATGATCAATAACATACCAAAGACCATTCAATAAACTGAAGTTAGCCAGCAGTGGCAAGTGGCTCTATTGCTTTGAACCGGCCACCTTGAGATAAGGGCGTACCAACTGTAGTTTAGCCGTGGTGAGGAAAATAATAATTGTTGGTAGCGTGACGAGAGAACAGTGACGTTCGCTAGCAATTGTTATTACAGCATACAATACATATACAGGGCGAAAATATCTATCTATATCATATCAAATTGGCTCACAAGGAATAGCAAAAATTATTAGCTATCTTACTACATAAAAACAATTCATTTTTCGAATTATCATAACATAATAATTTGGCGCACAAAACGTGGGGCGGAAAAGGCAGAGTGAGGGCAAGTAAAGGCAATATATCATTTCAAGGCAAAGTAAGGGCAATATATCATTTCAAGGCAAGTAAGGGCAAGTAAAGGAAAGAGATTATTTCTTAATAACACTGGGTGAACATTAGCAATTGGCATTTAAACGTGTAAGGCTAGAGATTGGTGAATAAAAAATAGATTTGACAGAGAGTGAGTTTCAACTAATAATGGATTTCTTAGAAAGAATGGGAAAAAGTTTCAAAGAAAGTAGTGAAGGAATATGTAAACAATTAGAAACACGTAGTGAGCAAAATAAAATTCAAGGGATAGATATGCAAAAAACAAAAGATAGTAATATTTTATTATAAAAAGATGATAAACAAATGCAAAATATAAATATGAATTTTGATCACAAAAATTATGAGTTTACAGATAATATGAATGTGAAAAATAATAATGTTCAAATGCAAAAGGGTAGAGTAAATAATAAAGTAACAAAAATTAAAATATATGACAGAAATATGGTGAAGATTAATTTTGAATTGCAAAGAGGGAATGAAAATCATGAAGTAACAATAATGAAAATGAATGACATGAACGTGGCTAACAAAAATCTTGAGTTATAAATAGGGAACATAAATAAAAAAATAAGAGAAATGCAAATCAATGACATTACAGGGCGAATAGAATTTTTGAAATGAAAAAAAGAAATACAAACAATGAAATAATAATAATAATAGATGGTAAAATGTTAAAAATAAAAATAGAAAAGAATGGAAATAAATATTACTTTCAAAAACAAGAAAAAGTTGAAATTATGAAAATGAAAATAATTGATAATGTTAACAGAAAATTTCAATTGATAAATTTTGAAATAAAACATAGGCTGCAGTTAAAGAAAGCAAGATTCCATAGAAGGAGAGACAAATAAAAAGAAAATTTAGGGAATAATAAATTGTAGGCTAACAAATTTGATAGGTAAGTTAAGGAATAAAAAATGAAAAAAAAAGGTAAAAAAATAATTTGATAGATAGGTAGGATTTCAGAAACATTTGAATAAAATAAAAAGAGATGAAAGACAAATGTTAAGAAAAAAAATATCAATGAGAGAAAATATTGATGGAAACAAAAACAACACATAAATGAATATTTCATGAAAGAAAACAATAATATTGAATAACAATGAAAATACTGAAAAACAGAAAAGTTGATATAAAATTATTGGTACAGGTTAGTTAGATAAAGTGAAGTGAAAAACAATATAGATTATAAAGGAGGAAAAATATAGAAGTGGATAAAGAAATATGTGAATTTTGAAGAAAAATGAAAAGAAATGAAGATTAAAAATATTTTGTGTATAAAATGAATGAATGTGAGAAATGAAAGTGGGTATGATAATAATAATAATACTAAAGAAGTATATTATAATAAATATGATGATGATGATGATAAAGGTATATTAATAAATACATTAAAATAAATTTAATGAATTAATGAATATAATATGTTAATTATGTATGAATAATAAAAAAGCGAAAGAGTATATGCACAAAATGAAAGTAAATGATATGAGAGATTCAGATAAATGAAATATCCAATTCAATATTAATTTAAAGAACAACTAAAGGAAAAGATAGGAAAAATGATAAATCAGTATAATTGAAAGAGTACCAGTAATTGTAAAATTGATAATTGAAAATATCAGTATAAATATAAAATGAAAGTAAGATGATAAAAATGAAATATAAAATATCATATATGATAATATCTTGGAAAGTTTTCTCTCTTGATCCGAAAAGGAGTCCATAGTCAAGTTTTTCTGGAACGAAAGAACGTAGTACTAGTAGTTGTAAATAATAGTTGTTGTTGTAGAACTTGTTTTTTTCGAAGTCCAGCACAAGAAGTTTTCTGAAATTAGAAAAATATATATTAGTCAAAGTAAAGTTAATAAATATAAATAAAGAAATTGATATTCAGAGTTTCCTAACCAGTAGAAAATTATTGAATATAAATTTAGGAATGTTGTTATGTTATGTTATGCCAGTTGTTTATTTTAAAAGACTAAAAACCCACAAAAAGAATAATTACTAGATGGTTAATGGTTTCAAGAATTTGTTTGTGAATAACTTTTGAAATTCTATGTATATTGTGAGCCTAGGTAGAATATGGATAGATGAAAATGTCAAAATACTATAAAACAATCAATTTCATACACTGTCAAAATTATTATAACTCATAATTGTTCAAAATACAATAAAAAGTCTAAATTTACAAAATTTTCAGGAATAAACAGTAAACAATCAGGGAATAGATTCAGGTGGAAAATTAAATTTTGGAGATGTAAATGAGATGTATGAAGCATTTTTATTGAAATTTGAAATAATGATAAAGTGGAAAAATAATTGTTTTATATTGCAATTAAAATAACAGTGAAAAGTGACAATTTAGTGCACCAATTCAAAAATTCAAATGAAAAACAAGGAAAAAAAGATGAAGAGGCGATAGAAAAAAAATTCAGAGAGATCGAAAATAAATTTCCGCGGATGCCCCAAAATTACGAAGAAAATTGGAATAATCCCCTCATTTGGTAAACAAAACCAATATTACCTTAATGATAACATATCCACGGATCCAAATGCTGATTTCCGCATCTATATAGTTCCTGATTCATGATATTGGAGTGCCTGACATTGATTGGAAAGAGGAGACATCCCCTTTTCCCTGGTATAATTATAACAACCTCAGTTCCACCCAGGTATAAAGCTTTAATAGTGCGTCTTCCGGTCCTGAACTATTTTACCAATAACGAATTTCACATTCGAAGAACTTTAGTCACCTTTTTTTGAAAATAACAGAAAACTTCACCCCACGGAAAAAATGAGTTCTGTTTATCTATCATAATCTGATTTATTATTATCCGTGAATATTTGTTTGATTCACCCTGGTATAAATTACTCCCGTCCAGGTATTATAAGTCTTCCTGAATGAAGGAGATAATTGCTTTATGATATTTTGTTGTTTGTTTTTCACAATGATCAATAACATACCAAAGACCATTCAATAAAGTGAAGTTACAGCAGTGGCAAGTGGCCTTGCTTTGAACCGCCACCTTGGGGATAAGGGCGTACCAACTGTAGTTTAGCGGTGAGGAAATAATAATTGTTGATAGCGTGACGAGAGAACAGTGACGTTCGCTAGCAATTGTTATTACAGCATACAATTCATATACAGGGCGAAAATATCTATCTATATCATATCAAATTGGCTCACAAGGAATAGCAAAAATTATTAGCTATCTTACTACATAAAAACAATTTCATTTTCCAAATTATCATAACATAATAATAAATATATATATATATATATATATATATATATATATATATATATATACATATATATAGATAAAGATGAATTTGGTACGAATCCAAGGGAGTCCACCATCCGCCAACAGCTGTTTTATGGTTTCCCAATCATCAGGACGGCAAGTGGTCTCTTTCAAATTCTTATCAAATCTATCGCAGTGTTACTACCTACCGGCAAGTACGAAAATGTGAAAAGCATCAAATCATAGATAGTGACACCTTTAATATGTGCGGCGAAGCTTATACCTAATATCGTGGAATTTTAATGGCACGAAATTTCGTGCACATTAATAGGTCACCGACAGATGACAGCATGGGCCAACCCACGATACCAATTGTCGTACTCCAAGTGCATTCAGAGTAACACAGAACAAATAACTGGATAAGGAGAAATTTGTTACGAATCCAAGAGAGTCACCATCCGCCAACAGCAGTTTCATGGTTTCCCAATCATCAGGACGGCTTGTAGTCTCTTTCAAATTCGTATCAAATATCTCGCAGTGTTGATACTCTACCGGCAAGTCGGAAATGTGGGAAAGAATCGAATTATAGATGGTGACACCCATAATCTGTGTGGCGAAGCTTAGACCCAATATCGTGGAATTTTAATGGCACGAAATTTCGTGCACATTAATAGGTCACCGACAGATGCCAGCATAGGCCAACCCACGATACAATACTAGTGATGCGTTCAGAGTAACGCAAAACAAATAACTGGATAGAGAGAATTTTTTTACGAATCCAAGAGAGTCCACCATCCGCCAACAGCTGTTTCATGGTTTCCCAATCATCAGGACGGCTTGTGGTCTCTTTCAAATCCGTATCAGATCTCTCGCAGTGTTGAAACTGAAAATGTAAGAAACATCAAATTATAGATAGTGACACTTCAAATCTGGGCGGCAAAGCTTGGAACTAATATCTTGGAATTTCAATGACAAGAAATTTCGTGCACTTTAATAGGTCACCGAGAGATGCCAGCATAGGCCAATCCACGATACCAATAGTCGACTCCAGTGCGTTCAGAGTAACGCAAAACAAATAACTAGATAAGAGAAATTTTATACGAATCCAAGAAGTCCACCATCGGCCAACAGCTGTTTCATTGTTTTCCAATCATCAGGACGGCTTTGGTCTCTTCAAATTCCTATCAAATCTCTCGCAGTGTTAAACCTACCGGCAAGTACGAAAATGTGGAAACATCAAATTATAGATAGTAACACCTATAATCTGTGCGGCGAAGATTAGACCTAATATCGTGGAATTTTAATGGCATGAAATTTCATGCACATTAAGGCCACCGACAGATGCCAGCATAGGCCAACCCACGATACCAATAGTACTCCTAGTGCGTTCAGAGTAACGCAAAACAAATAACTGGATGAAGGGAATTTTTTTACGAATCCAAGAGAGTCCACCATCCGCCAACAGCTGTTTCATGATTTCCCAATCATCAGGACGGCTTGTGGTCTCTTTCAAATTCGTATCAAACCTCTCGCAGTGTTAATACCTACCGGCAAGTACGAAAAATGAAAAGCATCAAATTTTGATAGTGACACCAAGATCTGTGCGGCATAGCCAGACATGTGGAATTTATGGCACGAAATTTCGTGACAATAATAGGTCACCGACAGATGCCAGCATAGCCAACCCACGAACCAATAGTCACTCTAGTGCGTTCAGGTAACGCAAGACAAATAACTAGATAAAGAGAAATTTGTTACGAATCCAAGAGAGTCCACCATTTGCCAACAGCAGTTTCATGGTTTCCCAATCATCAGGACGGCTTGTAGTCTCTTTCAAATTCGTATCAAATATCTCGCAGTGTTGATATCTACCGGCAAGTACGGAAATGTGGGGAGAATCAAATTATAGATGGTGACACCCATTATCTGTGTGGCGGAGCTTAGACCCAATATCGTGGAATTTTAATGGCACGAAATTTCGTGCACATTAATAGGTCACCGACAGATGCCAGCATAGGCCAACCCACGATACAATACTAGTGAGTTCAGAGTAATGCAAAACTAATAACCAGATAAAGAGAAATTTGTTACGGATCCAAGAGAGTCCACCATCCGCCGAAAGCTGTTCCATGCTTTGTCAATCATCAGGACGGCTTGTGGTCTTTTCAAATTCGTATCAAATCCTCGCAGTATTAACTCCCGCAGTACGAAATGTGAAAGCATCAAATTATGGATGGTGACACTAAATCTGGCGCAAGCTTAATCAATATCTGGAATTTTAATGGCACCAAATTTCTGTCATTAATAGGTCACCGACAGATGCCAGCGTAGACCAACCGACGATACCATAAGTCGAACTCCTAGTGCGTTCAGAGTAACGCAAAAGAAATAACTAGATAAAGAGAAATTCTATACGAATCCAATAGAGTCGACCATCGGCCAACAGCTGTTTCACTGTTTCCCAATCATCAGGACGGCTTGTGGTTTCTTTCAAATCCCTATCAAATTCTCGCAGTGTTATACCTACCGGCGTAGAAAATGTGAAAGCATCAAATTATAGAAGTAACATTAACTGTGCGGCGAAGCTAGACGTGGAATCTTTTCAATGGCATGAAATTTCATGCACATTAATAGGTCACCGACAGATGCCAGCATAGGCCAACCCACGATACCAATACTCCTAGTGCGTTCAGAGTAACGCAAAACAAATAACTAGATGAAGAGAAATTTGTTACGAATCCAAGAGAGTCCACCATTTGCCAACAGCTGTTTCATGGTTTCCCAATCATCAGGACGACTTGTGGTTTCTTTTAAATTCGTATCAGATCTCTCGCAGTGTTAATACCTACCGACAAGTACGAAAATGTGAAAAGCATCAAATTATAGATAGTGACACCTTTAATCTGTGCGGCATAGCTCAGACCTAATATCGTGTAATTTCAATGGCACGAAATTTCGTGCACATTAATAGGTCACCAAAAGATGCCAGCATAGGCCAACCCACGATACCAATAGTCGTCCAGTGCTTCCAGAGTAAAGCAAAACGAATAACTAGATAAAGAGAAATTCGTTACGAATCCAAGAGATTCCACCATCCGCTAACAGCGGTGTCATGGTTTCCCAATCACCACGATACCAATATTCGAACTTCTAGTCCCTTCAGAGTAACGCAAAACAAATAACTAGATAAAGAGAAATTCTATACGAATCCAAGAGAGTCCACCATCGGCCAACAGCTGTTTCATGGTTTCCCAATCATCAGGACGGCTTGTGATCTCTTTCAAATTCGTATCGGATCTCTCGCAGTAATAATACCTACCGGCAAGTACGAAAATGTGAAAAGCATCAAATTATAGATAGTGACACCTATAATCTGTGCGGCGGAGTTCAGACCTAATATCGTGGAATTTTAATGGCACGAAATTCCGTGCACATTATAAGGTTCAGAGTAACGCAAAACAAATAACTAGATAATGAGAAATTTGTTACTAATCCAAGTAATGCATCTGTCGGTGACCTATTAATGTGCATGAAATTTCGTGCCATCAAAATTCCACGATATTGGGTCTAAGCTTCGCCGCACAGATTATAGGTGTCACTATCTATAATTTGATGCTTTTCACATTTCCGTACTTGCTGGTGTATTAACACTGCGAGAGATTTGATACGAATTGGGAAGAGACTACAAGCCCTCCTGATGATTGGGAAACAATGAAACAGCTGATGGAGGATGGTGGAATCTCTTGGATTCGTAACAAATTTCTCTTCATCCAGATATTTGTTTTGCGTTACTCTGAACGCACTAGGAGTACGACTATTGGTATCGTGGGTTGACCCATGCTGGCATCTGTCGGTGACCTAATGATGTGCACAAAATTTCGTACCATGAAAATTCCACGATATTAGGTCTGAACACCGCCGCACAGATTATAGGTGTCACTATCTATAATTTGATGCTTCTTACATTTTCGTACTTGCCGGTGGGTGTCATTACTGCGAGAGATCTGATACAAATTTGAAAGAGATCACAAACCGTCCTTATGATTGGGGAACCATGAAACAGCTGTTGGCGGATGGTGGAGTCTCTTGGATTCGTAACAAATTTCCCTTCATCTAGTTATTCACTTTCCGTTACTCTGAACGTACTGGGAGTACGACTATTGGTATCATGGGTTGGACTATGCTGGCATCTGTCGGTGACCTATCAATGTGCACGAAATTTCGTGCCATTAAAATTCCACGATATTAGGTCTAAGCTTCGCCGCACATATTATAGGTGTCACTATCTATAATTTGATGTTTTTTACATTTTCGTAATCGCCGGTAGGTATTAACACTGCGAGAGATTTGATACGAATCTGAAAGACACCACAAGCCGTCCTGATGATTGGAAAACCATGAAACAGCAGTTGGCGGATGGAGGACTCTCTTAGATCCGTATAAAATTTCTCTTTATCAAGTTATTTGTTTTGCGTTACTCTGAATGCACTAGGAGTATGACTATTGGTATCGTGGGTTGGCCTCTGCTGGCATCTGTCGGTGACTATCAATGTGAACGAAATTTCGTGCCATTAAAATTCCACAACATTAGGTCTAAGCATCGCCGCACAGTTTATAGGTGTCACTATCTATAATTTGATGCTTTTCACATTTTCGTATTTGCCGGTAGGTATTAACAGTTCGAAAGATTTGATACGAATTCGACAGGGACCACAAGTCGTTCTGATGATTAGGAAACCATGGAACAGCTGTTGGCGGATGGTGAACTCTCTTGGATTCGTAAAAAATTCCTTTTTATCTAGTTATTTGTTTTGCGTTACTCTGAACGCACTAGGAGTACGACTATTGGTAACGTGGGTTGGCCCATGCTGGCATCTGTCGGTGACCTATTAATGTGCATGAAATTTCATGCCATTAAAATTCCACGATATTAGGTCTAAGCTTCGCCGCACATATTATAGGTATTACTATCTATAATTTGATGCTTTCCACATTTTCGTTCTTGCCGGTAGGTATTAACACTGCGAGAGATTTTATACGAATTTGAAAGAGACCAAAAGCCGTCCTGATGATTGGGAAACAATGAAACAGCTGTTGACGGATGGTAGACTCTCTTGGATTCGTAACAAATTTCTCTTCATCTAGTTATTAGTTTTGCGATACTCTGAACGCACTAGAAGTACGACTATTGGTATCGTGGATTGGCCTATGCTGGCATCAGTCGGTGACCTATTAATGTGCACGAAATTTCGTGCCAATAAAATTCCATGATATTAGGTCTAAACTTCGCCGCACAGATTAAAGGTGTCACCATCTATAATTTGATGCCTTCCACATTTTCGTACTTGCCGGTAGGTATTAACACTGCTAGAGATCTGATACGAATTTGAAAGAGACCACAAGCCGCCCTGATGATTGGGAAACCATGAACCAGCTGTTGGCGGATGGTGGACTTTCTTGGATTCGTAACAAATTTCTCCTTAACAAGTTATTTGTTTTGCGTTACTCTGAACGCACTAGGAGTACGACTATTGCCTTTGCTGGCATCTGTCGATGACCTCTTAATGTGCACGAAATTTCGTGCCATTAAAATTCTACGATAATAGGTCTAAGCTTCGCCGCATAGATTAAAGGTGTCACTATCTATAATTTGATAATTTTGACATTTTCGTACTCACCGGTAGGTATTAACACTGTGAGAGATTTGATACGGATTTGAGAGTGTCCACAAGCCGTCCTGATGATTGGGAAACCATGAAACAGCTGTTGGCGGATGGTGGACTCTCTTGGATTCGTAACAAATATCTATTCATCTAGTTCTCCATTTTGCGTCACTCTGAATGCACTAGGAGTATGACTATTGGTATCGTGGGTTGGCCTATGCTGGCATCTGTCGGTGACCTATTAATGTGCATGAAATTTCGTGCCATTAAAATTCCACGATATTAGGTCTAAGCTCTGCCGCAATAATTATGGGTGTACTCATCTATGATTTGATGTTTTTCACATCTTTGTACTTGCCGGTAGGTATTAACACTGCGAGAGATTTCATACGAATTTGAAAGAGACCACAAGCCGTCCTGATGATTGAGAAACCATGAAACAGCTGTTGGCGGATGGTGGACTATCTTGGATCCGTAACAATTTTTTCTTCCTCCAGTTCTTTGTTTTGCGTTACTTTGAACGCACTAGGAGTACGACTATTGGTATCATGGGTTGGCCCATGCTGGCATCTGTCGGTGACCTATTAATGTGCACGAAATTTCGTGCCATTCAAACTCCACGATATCAGGTCTAAGTTTCGCCAAACAGACTCAAGGTGTCACTATCTATGATTTGATGCCTTCCACATTTTTGTACTTGCCGGTAGGTATTAACACTGCGAGAGATTCGATACGAATTTGAAAGAGACCACAAGCCGTCCTGATGATTGGGGTACCATGAAACAGCTGTTGGCGGATGGTGGACTCTCTCGGATTCGTAACAAATTTCTCTTCATCTAGTAATTTGTTTTGCGTTACTCTGAACGCACTAGGAGTACGACTATCAGTATCGTGAGTTGGCCTGTGCTGGAATCTGTGGGTGACCTATCAATGTGCACGAAACTTCGTGACATTAAAATTCCACGATATTAGGTCTAAGCTTCGCCGCACAGATCATAGGTGTCACTATCTATAATATGATGGTTTTCACATTTTCGTACTTGCCGGTAGGTATTAACCATGGAACAGCTGTTGGCGGATGGTGGACTCCCTTGGATTCGTAACAAATTTATATTTATCTGGTTAATTGTTTTGCGTTACTCTGAACGCACTTGGAGTACGACTATTGGTATCGTGGGTTGGCCTATGCTGGCATCTGTCGGTGACCTATCAATGTGCACGAAATTTCGTGCCATTAAAATTCCACGATACCAGGTCTAAGCTTCGCCGCACAGATTATAGGTGTTACTATCTATAATTTGATGCTTTCCACATTTTCGTACTTGCCGGTAGGTATTAACACTGCGAGAGATTTTATACGAATTTGAAAGAGACCACAAGCCATCCTGATGATTGGGAAACCATGAAACAGGTGTTGGCGGATGGTGGACTCTCTTGGATTCGTAACAAATTCCTCTTTATTTGTTCTGCGTTACTCTGAGCGCACTAGGAGTACGACTATTGGTATCGTGGGTTGGCCTAGGCTGGCATCTGTCGGTGACCTATTAATGTGCACGAAGTCTCGTGCCATTGAAATTCCACGATATGAGGTCTAAGCTCCGCCGCACAGATTAACGGTGTCATTATCTATAATTTGATGCTTTTCATATATATATATATATATATATATATATATTTATATTCATATATATATATATACATATATATATATATATATATAATATAATATATATATATATATATATAATATATATATATATACATATAACGAGAATATGAGAAATCTATTACGAATCCAAAGGAGATCACCATCCGTCTACAGCCTGTTTCATGGTTTCCCAATCATCAGGACGGCTTGTGGTCTCTTTCAAATTCGCATCAGATATCTCGTAGGTTATTACCAATCGGTACGTACGGAAATATGAACAGTATCAAATTATAGATAGCGACACCTATAATCTGTGTGGTGGAGCTTAGACCTGTCATCGTGGAATTTTGAAGATACGAGATTTCGTACAACATCAATAGGTCACCGACAGATGCCAGCATAGACCAACCTACGATACCAATAGTCGTACTCCTAGTGCGTTTTAGGGACGCAATACAAATAACGAGAATATGCGAAATCTATTACGAATCCAAAGGAGATCACCATCCGTCTACAGCCTGTTTCATGGTTTCCCAATCATCAGGACGGCTTGTGGTCTCTTTCAAATTCGCATCAGATATCTCGTAGGTTATTACCAATCGGTACGTACGGAAATATGAACAGTATCAAATTATAGATAGCGACACCTATAATCTGTGTGGTGGAGCTTAGACCTGTCATCGTGGAATTTTGAAGATACGAGATTTCGTACAACATCAAAAGGTCACCGACAGATGCCAGCATAGACCAACCCACGATACCAATAGTCGTACTCCTAGTGCGTTTTAGGGACGCAATACAAATAACGAGAATATGAGAAATCTATTACGAATCCAAAGGAGATCACCATCCGTCTACAGCCTGTTTCATGGTTTCCCAATCATCAGGACGGCTTGTGGTCTCTTTCAAATTCGCATCAGATATCTCGTAGGTTATTACCAATCGGTACGTACGGAAATATGAACAGTATCAAATTATAGATAGCGACACCTATAATCTGTGTGGTGGAGCTTAGACCTGTCATCGTGGAATTTTGAAGATACGAGATTTCGTACAACATCAATAGGTCACCGACAGATGCCAGCATAGACCAACCCACGATACCAATAGTCGTACTCCTAGTGCGTTTTAGGGACGCAATACAAATAACGAGAATATGAGAAATCTATTACGAATCCAAAGGAGATCACCATCCGTCTACAGCCTGTTTCATGGTTTCCCAATCATCAGGACGGCTTGTGGTCTCTTTCAAATTCGCATCAGATATCTCGTAGGTTATTACCAATCGGTACGTACGGAAATATGAACAGTATCAAATTATAGATAGCGACACCTATAATCTGTGTGGTGGAGCTTAGACCTGTCATCGTGGAATTTTGAAGATACGAGATTTCGTACAACATCAATAGGTCACCGACAGATGCCAGCATAGACCAACCCACGATACCAATAGTCGTACTCCTAGTGCGTTTTAGGGACGCAATACAAATAACGAGAATATGAAAATCTATTACGAATCCAAAGGAGATCACCATCCGTCTACAGCCTGTTTCATGGTTTCCCAATCATCAGGACGGCTTGTGGTCTCTTTCAAATTCGTATCAGATATCTCGTAGGTTATTACCAATCGGTACGTACGGAAATATGAAAAGTATCAAATTATAGATAGCGACACCTATAATCTGTGTGGTGGAGCTTAGACCTGTCATCGTGGAATTTTGAAGATACGAGATTTCGTACAACATCAATAGGTCACCGACAGATGCCAGCATAGACCAACCCACGATACCAATAGTCGTACTCGTGGCCAGTTACCCTGGTGTATATATAAGCTTCTAGATATTCTTTCATATTGGAAATATAACGAAATTTCCCTTTCAATACTGAAAGTGCTCTTAGGCAACAGACAGTCAAAAAGAATTTAGAAAATCCGTTTTTAGGTTCTCTGAACCGTACTCAATCCTCGAAATACATTTTTCTATGAAATCCACTGATTTCTTGACCGAAATATTTCTGATAAAATATTCGCGTTTATTGACTATACTTGTACAGGCTGTCCTCAGAAACAATTGGAGATGTATATGGGGGCCACTCGTGAAAGCTTTTAGATTTAAAAATACCAAGTATGAGTTGGATTTTAAAATGATGTGTTCCTTACTGAACAAAATGGATAGAACGAGGCGGGCAAGGGCAGTTCACGTTCTGCACCCAGTCCAAACGCCAAGTCTGAGTATGTAAAATAACAAATGGGGTTCCGTACCCTATGAAAATTAACTTTCTTTCACGAATGTACCGGGTGTCCCATTACAAGAGTCCAAAAACCAGAAAACGTATTTTTGGTGAAAATGGAGTTTTCGTCTAAGTAGGCGATTTTCATAACATCCTGCCTTCGTCAACGGTATTGGTCGGACGGAAGACTGAATGACAGAAGTGTCACGTGATCAGTGAATGGCGGCGGACATTTTGGAAAGTGGGAGGAGTCAGCAGTGATGATGCGGCCATGACTCAACCGACAAGTCTTTGCAGGAATATTATCTACGTCAGCACTTTCCTCTAATCAGTTGTTTATTTGAGCGACCGGATATCGGCGGCATCCTTTGTTCACATTAACTGAGATAAGATATCGGCGGCCTGTGCCACCACTGACACGCACCTCCGACAGCACAAACGATTACTATTTGTATTCGTATCTAAGCTGGCTAAGGCACTATCGGCGACATGGAAGCGGGACGTGTGGGATCCTTTTGCATATTCAAGGTCAAATGATTGCATCATCCAGTTCTGAGAATTTTGTCGAGTTGGCAGTTTTCCAACTGCGCAGTAGGAAATTGATGTGGGTGACCGATCCCCACCGTCAGCTTCATTCATCATCTGTCCTCTGAACTGTAAATATCGTTCTATTTAGTGCTCTCTTTCTTGCTCTCTGAGTTTGTGTGTTTGTGCATCTACCAAACATCTAAAAAACGTAAGTTTTCATTTTATTGTTTTACTTTTTTTCAAAACCTTTTTTTTTGTATGCCAATGGGGTATTTTGAGTTTTTTCTTCATATATCGAGGGTGGGGGTTTTTTTCTATTTGTTTACGGGGAGGGATTGTTTTTTCTGCAAAACATTTCAAGGGATTGTTCATTTATTATAGATGAATCTTGCAGAAATAAACGCTGTTGCGAGCAGTAGTAGCTACAGGGAAACCGTAGCTCTATCAACATTGCCGCTAAACAAGCCTATGCTAATCGAGAAATTGAGAGCAGTTAAAACGAAGTACGGGGACACAATAGTGGCCGATTTGGAAACCAAATCAGTCTTCCTACCAAGGAAGGTATTCGAGGTGTTACAACCGAAAATCGACGAGTTCAAACTTCGAGAATATTCGATCATCATAAAACCATCCACGACGAAGATACCAGTCTTTGAATTCATCAAAAACTAGACCATTCATCATCAGCATCAACAAAAACTAAGGCCCCATCCACCACGACGGCGACAACTGGGACGGCTGTATTCGATTCCATTTAATCAAGGTGAGAGAGACAGAAAAAACTATATCTGTATTTTGTTTGTGAAAAAGCATTCATTCTTCTCGTTTTTTGAATAACCATGAATTCTGAACAAATTGCCGTTCTCAGCGATGATATGATTATTAAATACAGGGAGGCTCAAAAACCTCTCAAACAAAAATCCAGCCCAATGGAACGCGAATCATGGCTAAAACATTCAACTTATAGTATTCGGCTTTGTACAAAGGGTATCAAAATTTCTGCCAACAGTTCCATTGGAATATTGAGAAAATTGGAAACAAATTTGGGGCATTTGAAAACATGTCGTAATCTCATTAAAAATTTAGGGGTGTTGTTTAGGAAGATTCAGAGTCGACGTTCCGGGGACGAGTTCGTACAGGGGTAATCATAAATTTGACACATAAAGATACCATTCAATTTTTCAAAGACGCCTTCAGCCTTTTCAAACGTAGAATCAATAACATGTTGAAAAAATTCCCCATGCTGAAGGTTAATACTTGTTTTTGCGGGGAATTCGTCAAAATGGGCTTGGATGAGGAAAAACTCGATTTAAAATATCTCAATACTAAAAACGAAGTGATTGATAGGGGAACAGATTTACAGGGATGGTTCCAGGAATTTGTTGTAGATAAATTGGGGCATAAATTGGAGGAATTTTGTGGGAAAGAAAGCGGGTGGGCATTACAAAAAATCATAAATCTGGAAGTAAATATCAATCAATCAGGTTTGGGCAAAGGGGGTACATCTTTCATCGAACTTCCACAAGCCATTGCTAGAAAACAGGCTTGTATTAACGTGCGAATACCGACGAAACGAATGTTTCGGAGGGCGGTGGTTTCCGCTTTGTATCCTGTACCACACGGACATCATCCAGAAGACAATCAAAATACCCTCATTGGTCACCGTACTGAATATGGAGGGGTTGAAATTTCCCATAACTCTCGGCAAAATTTTAAAATTCGAAAAACTCAACGGTATTTCGGTAAATGTTTATATTTTGGAGTTGGTTGAATCATCAGCAAAAAACGATGACGGACATACATTTTTCACAACTGTACCGACGAGACTTACAAAACAAAAATTGGCTCGACATGTTAACCTACTCGTGATTCAGAATAAATATTCGGTTAAATTGAATGATTACGAGGCACCGCCGGAAATTGACGAAGACGATGACGAACAGACAGACATTGAATTCCACTATCGCTGGATTAAAGACCTTTCCCGATTGGTTAGCTCACAAATCAGTAAACATAAGGCAAATATTACATTTGTGATAGATGTTCAAATTATTTTCGTGGTCTGGAGAAATCAGACAATCATACTGTTGATTGTGAAAAAGCTAATCACTACAAAATTTCCTTCCCAAAATATGACCATGTCGAGTTCAAGGACTTTGTACACAAAGAAATGGTTCCATTTGTGATATATGCTGATTTTGAATCGATTTTGGAACCGTTCACTGATGATGAAACCAAGTTCAAAACGGCTAAGTAAGAAAAACATATTCCCTATAGCGCAGGCTTATATTTTAAATGCAATTATGATGACACTCTATCATATTACGATAGCCATCGAGGTTTGGATTCGATGGAATGGTTCGCGGAACAATTGAAATCCATAGCCCAATTCGTGAAAGGAATTTTTTTTTAAATAATCCCCATGTCCGTCAATCCCATAAGAACGGCAGCGGATTCAACTTAACATATTTGCGAGAAACCTTTTCAAAAAGATCGAATGATTGTAGCCGACCATAATCACTTCACAGGTGCATTTAGAGGATGGGCACATCAAAACCCATGCAATCTCAACTATAAAAAATCCTTTGTGCTCCCCATTGTTTTCCATAATCTTAGCGGCTATGATAGCCATTTCATTATTTGAGATATCGCTAGACGAGGCAGGGTGAGTCTTCTTCCAATAAACAAAGAGAAATATATATCTTTCACACAATACGACGAACAGACAGACATCAAATTCCGTTTCATTGATTCTTTTCGATTCATGGGCGCAAGCCTGGATGAGTTGGTCCGCACGCTCAGAGTGGAAGATCTCTGTAATACAAAGCGCGAATTTCAAAATTTAAACAATGAACAATTCTCACTAATCACGTGCTGAGGGGTATTCCCCTACGACTTTGTGGATTCCATGGAGAAACTCGAGATCACAGCGTTGCCAGATATCCATAAATTCCACAATCAGCTGAACGATTGCGATATCTCCGAGCATGAATACCAACATGCCCAGAAGGTGTGGCAATCCTTCGACTTGGCAACACTGGGCGACTACTCTGACTTATACATGAAAACCGATATTCTTTTGTTATGTGATGTCTTTGAAAATTTCCGGCAATTGGGTCACGACACTTATGGACTCGACCCCGCTTGGTACTATACCATGCCTGGCTATTCGTGGTCATGCATGTTAAAGTACACAAAGTGTAAGCTAAAGATTATCAAGGATGTCGACATACTTTTGTTTGTGAAAAAAGGGATTCGGGGCGGTATAAGTCAGTGTTGTAACCGATTCTCCCAAGCGAATAATAAATATATGGGGGAGAGGTATGATCCTCAACAACCCTCCAAATATTTATTATACTTGGATGTAAACAACCTCTATGGATGGGCTATGAGGAAGTATTTACCCTCTAGAGGGTTCAAATGGGTCGAAGATTTCGATAATTTGAACGTTCTGGAGGTGTCGGATACTTAATAATAATATTAATAATAATAATAATAATAAAAAATGCTTTTATTGAAAGGTTACATACTCTGTACATAGAACCTAACAAAAGGCAGGATTCAATATCTGCGCATGAAACATCATTGCAGAGCTTGCTCTTCCATCCAACCATCAAAATATATTCATGATCATGCTTAATTTGAAAATATTCATTACAAAAATAAAAATAAAACAATAATAATAAAAAAAGAACAAAAATATAGGAAAAACTATATATAAAATAAAATATTGCAGGAAATCAAAACGAAAATATTCATAGAAGTTGAAAACAGGGGTGTGCCAATTCAAGTTTGTTTTATATCATATTTCAATATACGGGAAGCTGTTTTCGATTAAATATTGTTTCAGCTTTTTTTTGAACGTATTGAGTGAAAATGATTTAAATTCAGTCGGTAACCGGTTGTATAAGCGAACAATCTGATACGAGAAGGAGCCACGGAAGAAAGAAGTTCTATGTTTAGGCGCTGTCAGGTTATTCCGGAATCTCAAGTTCAGATTGTGTATATCTGTTCTGAAAGATAACTTCTTTCTGAATAGGTAAGGTGGCTTCCCAGTTGTAATGATTTTGTGGAAGAAAGCGGAATGTCGAAGCGGAATGGAGTATGCACCTGGCCTCCATATTGAGCACACCAAGATTTTTAAGATGCTGTGAAACATGTTCCCGCCTTCTTGTGCCTGTGATGAGTCTGATGCAAGAATTTTGAAGTTTTTGTAGCCGCATTCTGTCTGATTTCAGTAGTCCCGGGTAATAAACTACGTCTGCGTAATTAGCATGTGAAAGTACTAATGCATCACATAGCATGAGTTTACTTTTCTTGTTTAATATATTTCTACTTGAATAAATAATTTTAAGGTTCATGTACCCTCGCTTCAAAATATGAGTAATGTGTGTCCTAAATCTGAGAGCACTGTCGAGGTATAATCCTAAATTTTTTGTTATTTCAGTAGTGGGTAATTGGACACCATCTACGGCTACATTAACTAAATTCTTGCAACGGTTTCTCGCTGCTGTTCTTCCAAAAATCATGACATAAGATTTAGACGCATTAACAGTGAGACAGTATTTATTAGAGGTCGTTATTAAAGAATTCAAATCCTGATTCATTTGTTCGAGTGCATGGTTGAGATAGTCTTCTTCGAATTCTAAATACAATTGTGTATCGTCTGCGTAACAATGCATTGAAGTATAACGTAAAGACTTTGAAAATTGGGAGGTATAGAGGACGAAGAGAAGAGGGCCCAATATTGATCCCTGAGGAACACCATTTTTTAGAATGAGTGAGTTTGACTTTTCATTATTAAGTATAACACAATGAGATCGGTTATGGAGGTAACTTTGGAGGAGTGATGTGGCATCCGAGGAAAACCCTAGGTAACTAAGAATAGCTATAACTAGTTTGTGATTAATGCGGTCGAATGCTTTCGAGTAGTCAAGCAATACTAAGAGACAGAGTTTGTTATTGTCAATAGAGATATGCACATCATCGAAAACTTTCAACAGGGCCGTTGTACAACTATGGTCAGCTCTAAATCCCGATTGACAGGATGGCAATATATCGAATTCATTTAAGTAAGATCGCATTTGTAAGTTCAATATTTTTTCGAAGGTTTTCGAGATGGCACACAAAATACTAATTGGACGAAGGTCACTCATATTCTCTGGATTGGTGATTTTTGCCAATGGTAGGACATGAGATTGTTTCCAACTCGATGGGTAAATATGTTTTTGTATACAATAATTGAATATATGTGATATGTGCGTTAGAATCATGGGACAACAATGTAATAACATTTGTATACTTATTTTGTCAGGTCCCACAGCATTCGATTTAATGCCCAGTAATGTAGTATAAATTTCATCATCATTCGTTTTATGGTAAGAAAAATGATTATCGTTCAATGTATTACCTGAGAAAAAATCAATAATTTCATCGTCAGGCGTGGAGTTATCATTTGAAATGCTTCCAAAAAAGTTATTGATATCTTCAACATGCATTAGTGTTCCGGAATTGTTTTCTGCACCTTTTTGTTGTTATATACGTTCATATCAGCTAGTTCTTTCCATAATTGTTTGTTTCTTGTTAAACGATAATTGAGGTATGCTTTTTTTTCGAGTATCACAGTCCGATTCGTGAGATTTCTGATTTCTTTATAATAATCCCAATGATGCTGATTTTTTGTTCTTCTAAATCTTGAGAGAGCCTTATCTCTCAGTTTGAACATAAGTTTCATATTATCAGTTATCCACGGTGCTTTTTTCTCCGTAATTTTGACGTTTTTTACCGGCGAGTGTGTTGGAATGATGATAATGTGAACTGAATTGATAAACACTTTGTACAATGGTTACTATGAGATGTAATTTTTGATGTTGTTAGTTGATTACATATATGTCTACTGTTTGCCTCTGAGTTTATTTTTCTTCGAGTATTTCTCAAAAACTTCTAACAGGTTATGGGCCCAGAACAGTGCTTACCGCAAAAGAAGTGAAGAAACTATATAACAGAAGTTGTTCGCTTGAAAATCGTATTCCAGTTGAAAATATTTCTGGAAGTTTCACAAGTTTACAGAAAGCTGTCAGAGACGTCAACAGTTATCAAAATGGATAAATTTCCTAAATTTGAAAAGTTGCAAGGAATCTCTAACTTTCATTCATGGAAAACTATGGTATTTGCATACATGGACGTTTACAACCTTTTCAAAATAGTTATTGGTGTAGAAAAAGATCCGGCAGAGAATCCACCCAACGTAGAATCTTCTGATGCAAAGTATATGGAAATAATGAAAGAGCATCAATTGAGATGTGAAGATTGGCGCTATCGGCATTCGTTAGCTCGAGCATTCTTACTTTTCAACGTAGACTCAATAATTGTTCCACAGATCACTTGTTATATTAAAGCTCAGGATATGTGGAGAACACTAACTGATTCATTTGATAAGCGAAATGAATACTCACTACATGCCCTGGTGAAGTCAGTGGTTGGCATAAAATGTGAATCAAAGTATAATTTACCAGATCATATAGCCAAGTACAATGAATTATGGGCGAGACTAGTTGAGCGTACTACTGAAACTTCTGGTGGAGTCAAAGATTGCTTGGAAGCTGCTTTACGTCCACTAGCAAATTCTGCAAAAGCAAAAGGTTCCTTATTTCTTACCACACTACCAGATGAAATCGAAAATATCGTGGATAATTTGAAAACAAAAAATAATCTGACTTATGATGAAGTTTGTTCTCGGCTAATGGAAATATCAGTTTCAAATCCAAAAAATCAAGACAATACTGCTTTTTTCGGGAAAGAAAATGCGGAAAGAAACTGTTTCGCAGAGAGTGTACATATTGCACGGAACATAACAGATTGGTACAAAGGACACACAATTCAAAGCTGTAGAAATAAAAACATGAAGAAGAGAAAGCTAATTTGGTCAATAGCGATGAATCTGACGAAGTTGCATATCCAGCAACGGTTTCAACCGAAACGTCATATAAATGGATTTTTGATACTGGAGCTACCTCACATATGAGTGGAAATAAAAATGCGTTTGAAAATCTCCAGCCTTATAGGGGATTCATACGATTGGGTGACAATAAGAAGATAGAAGTAACTCATATTGGTAATGTCAAGCTGAAAGCTCTGTTACCTCAAAGTATCACAATAAATGTTACATTGCATGATGTTCTTTACGCTCCTGAACTAAAGTGTTCATTGATATCATGGGAAACACTGAAATCAAAGGGAATATCTATGAAAGGTGAAGAAGATATAACTTTATGGAAAAAGGGAAAAATGGTAGGATGGGTGGTTTCCAAAAATAAGGAAAATGTTTTTCAAGAGATAAATATCAACTCCGCTATAGCTAATATAAGTATTTCAACCTGGCATAGACGATTGGGACATACTCCCATCAGTTCATTTGACGATATCAGGAAGTCAGTAGCAGATCCATGTGTGTTGCCGAAAGGAAAATATGAAATGGAGTGTACAGCTTGTCGAAAATCTAAAATGACGCGAAAAATCACCAAGAAAAATGGAAATTCATGTTTTGAACGCCTGCAAAAGATCCATTCGGATGTCGCTGGACCGTTTCCAACAAAGTCTTGCGGAGGAAAGTATTATTACGTTTCATTTATTGATGAATTCTCGAGATATGCAGAGGTGAAGTTCATTTCAAAGAAGAGTGAAGTTGAAGAAGCAATCAAAGAATTTATCACGAGAATTGAACGTCAATCAGAGGGAAAAGTTAAAATATTCAAGTCCGATAATGGAGGTGAATATACATCAACTTCTTTGAAATCTTTCTTCACAAATCTTGGAATAAAAACAGAATATTCTATTCCTAGAGTTCATGAAACTAATGGGATCGCTGAACGTTACAATAGAACGATAACCACGATCGCTAGAACGTATCTTATAGATTCCGAATTGCCTGAATGTCTGTGGGCAGAAGCAGTAGCTCATGCAGTATATACAAAAAATCATCTTCCCATTCTTTTACCAAAACTACACCGCTGGAAATGTTCTATGGACAGAAACCTTCGATAAACCATCTCAAAGGATTTGGAGAAAAAGCATATATTCATATTTCTGAAGAAATCCGAAAAACAGCGGGAAAATTTGCAGAAAGAGCACTACAAGCAAGCCTGGTTGGTTATGGTCCAAAAGCAGGATGGTATCGTTTCTGGACAGGAAGAAAAGTAGTTATTTCTAGAGACTACAATTTTTCTTCAGAAAATGATGAGGTTGTTCATATTCAAGATTCTAGTAAAGACCAAGATGATAATGACGAATTAGAAAACCCCAGTTGTTCTAGCGAGACTGAAAAAAAAATGAACTTGATAAAAATAAGAATTACTGTAATTCCAACGATAATTTCTGTCAAAGGCGAAGTTCACGTAAACACACCACTCCTTTACGCAATGGAGAAGAATTCTGCAAACTGGCTATGAATGAACCAATTTCATATGAAGATGCTATTTCTGGAACGGAGGAAGAACAATGGAAGAAGGCAATTGAAGAACTTGAATCTATGGAGAAAAACAAAGTATGGGACATTGTTGATGTAGAAAAAGGTCAGAGAGTAGTTGGATGTCGTTGGGTATTTAAGAAAAAAATATCTGAAACAGGGGAAGTTTCTAAATACAAGGCCAGGCTTGTAGCCCAAGGATTCAGTCAAGTTCCTGGAGTCGATTTCGAAGAAACTTTTTCTCCTGTGATACGATATGAGACGATCAGACTGCTCTTGGCTCACGCAATTCATAATGGAATGATATCAAGTCAAATGGATATCAAAACGGCATTTCTCAATGGAGATATTGACGTAGAGGTATACATGAGAATTCCAAAGGGCTGGATGATCAACCAGGAAGAGTTTGTCGGTTGAATAAAAGTATTTATGGTCTAAAGCAATCACCACGACAATGGAATCAAAAGTTGATCACAGTGCTCAAGAAAATCCATCTTCGGCAATCAAATGCAGATCCCTGTTTATTTTTATCTTTGGACAAACAACAGATAGTAGCAGTCTACGTGGACGATCTTCTGATTTTGGGTTCTTCCCATGGAAAAGTGAAAATTGTTGAAGATATTTTAGCTCAACATTTTGAAGTAACTTTTCTAGGAATACCAAAATACCTGCTTTCAATCCAAATATCTTGGCAGGAAAATTATTTGGCTTTGTCCCAGGAGCAGTACATTTATAAGTTATTAGAAAAGTACAATTTTCTGAAATGCAAACCTACTTCAACTCCCATGGATTGTGGAACACGACTGGAGAAAGCGAAACCAGGTGATTCTAGGACTGATAAAGAACTGTATCAGTCGAAAATTGGAAGTCTTTTGTATCTAGCTATGGGAACAAGACCAGATATTGCCCATACCGTAAATGTTTTGTCTCAGTATTGTGTGGATCCATCAACCATACATAATAGTTCAGTACATCATCTTTTCCGTTATCTGAAAGGTTCCAGGCATTATAAACTGATTTATAAACCAGTGGGGTCCCCCTCACTGAAATTGTATAGTGACGCTTCTTTTGCAAACTCCCTAGATGATAGGCGGTCCTATACAGGATTTGTAGCATTTTATGGAGGATCAGTTGTCTGCTGGTGTACGAAGGAGCAACAAAGTGTAGCAGTTTCAACCACGGAGGCAGAATACATGGCACTATCAAGTACTTGCAGACAAGCAATGTGGATGTCACAATTACTAGAAGACTTGGGTCAGAATATAAAACCACTACTACTATGTGATAATCAGTCGACAATTCATTTATCTGTAAATCCTGTTATGCATCAAAGAAGCAAACACATTGACATTCATTATCATTATACCAGAGAAAGGTTTTTGAATGCAGATGTGAATATTACTTACGTTGCTTCGAAAGAAAATTTCGCTGATTTGTTTACAAAACCATTAGGAAGAGAGCAGTTCCATTATTTATTGTCAAAATTCATGGAGAGTTCACATTAAGGGAGAGTGTTGGAATGATGATAATGTGAACTGAATTAATAAACACTTTGTACAATGGTTACTATGAGATGTAATTTTTGATGTTGTTAGTTGATTACATATATGTCTACTGTTTGCCTCTGAGTTTATTTTTCTTCGAGTATTTCTCAAAAACTTCTAACAGAGTGTTTATCGAATATTTCAAGTAGTAAAGTAGTGAATACGGAAACTTTCTCATCAATATCATTGGAGTCATACATATCACAGAAATCAATTGCATGCAAATCCACAAAAAATGAATCTGGGTTGAAATTTCTAAAGTCACGGAATGTGTACATGAAACTGCCACCTGTTGATTGTATGAAGCCAGCTTTACACGATTCAAGGAGATGATCTGTGAATGAACTACAATCGATCGTAGTACAGTCGGTTATATTTAATATCTCTGAACAGATTAAAAGATCAATTATTTTACAACTGGTCGGGGAATATCGTGTTGGTTGATCAACAATTTGTGTCAAACCGAATGAGTCAATTATTTCACTCAACTGAATACAAGAACTGCTCGTAGGTTCTGAAAAGTCAATATTAAGATCGCCTGCACAAATTATATAATCAAATTTTGGACAAATCATGGATAAACTGTCTTCAAATACTGACAGAAAAGTTGGGAGTGGAAGATTAGGAGGCCTATAAATGGAGGCTACTGCGTATTTCATTCCATGTACAGTAAAGGTAATCCACACTTGTTCAACTGTGTCTGACGATATATTAGGAATTTGAGTGGCTTTGAAAATATTTTTAATATAAGTTGCAACACCTCCCCCCCTCCCATTTTTCCTATCCTTCCGAAACAGTTGATACCCCGCTAGACTAATATTATCGTTTGGGGTATTTTCAGAGAGCCATGTTTCAGAAACGGTGATAACATCATAGTTTTTGTATACCTTCTGTTTGAAATCTGGGAAACCGTTTAGTATAGATCTCGTGTTTATGTGACATATTTTTATGTTACGCATTGTTTAATGAAAGTGATAGCACACGAACTCGAGAAGGCACAAAAATCAATATATACATATATATATATATATATATATATATATATATATACACGCATATACACATACATTTATACACAAAAAAGGATTGATTCATTCGAATGAGGAGATGAAAAAGACAAAAACGCTCAGATATTAATAATATATGGAGAAAGTATAGTTGAAAAATTAATATTATTATGTTCCTTTGGCAGCCCTACGAGGATTCTCTCTTGAAGGTTTCTTGATGCTTATATTTTCCAGAGGTGAGGGGTTTTTCTTTTTGGAATTGGCTTCTACAGCGGGGATTGATGGTGTGAGTTGTTCTCTGAATATGGAGGGGTCTAGCTGTAAATCTTTCAAGCTGTATTTTTTATCATTCACGATCAAATGACTACGTCTTATAGTCGCTTTGAAGCCTTCTTGCTTCGCCTGATTTAGATGCTGACGTAGGGCTTTGTTAACAGTCTGATCCTCAGGACTCAGATCGTCCATTACATAAACATTCTCGCCCTTCAGTTTCCGGAGGTTCTTTATGATTTCAAGTTTTTTCAGATATGAGATTAGTTCCAGTTTGAGAATTTTTTTTTCCAGTCTCTTTCCCAGGAATAAAGAAAATGTTGTTAGCGTCCCTCAAATTCAAATCGACTTCCAAAGTATCTCTCAAGTACTGAAGACCTTCTTCAGGAGTAACGGTCTGCACTCCAAAAACAATAATATTGTTTCTACGCAATTTTCTGTCTAGCTGGATGTTTTCCTCTTTCAGTTTGATATTTTCTTCCTCAAGGTATAAGATTTTGTTGTTAGAGGTCAGCAACTCGGATTTAATTTCAGATAATGTGTCTTGGGTTTCGTCTGATTTAGTATTCAATTTGATTAGGAGCTCATGGAGATCCTTCAATGTCACATCTGACATGTTAGATGTCACTCGTTAATCAATTATTTGCTTAAAGTTTAATTGAGCACCCGTACTAATTGATAAAAGTTCGGGTTGTTTTATCTATATGTTTTTACTTGATACACTTCGTTTTTATGGCCGTCTTATCAACTGGAGGTTCATATATAGTAATATAAGGTATCTATTGTATGACGCACTTGCCGCTATATTGATGCAATGATCGGTCAAAAAACTTACTCACCAGCTCCTATTTGGAGATTGTGTGAAAATGCGATACTTTTACGTAGTGTATAACTGGAGTAATTCTACTTTTCACAGGAGGACACATACACACACACCTTATCGTATATATATTTCTTGTATATTCTGATACAGGCTACATCTTCGAAGTCGATTTGGAATACCCTGAAGGAATACACGATGAACTCAAGGATTTTCCACTTTGTGCGGAACATCAAACTCCTCCAGGTTCAAAATTACCTAAATTATTGACCACCCTGTACAACAAAGAAAACTATGTCGTACATTATCGAATATTGAAACAAGCTTTAGGAAACGGCCTTATCCTCAGAAAAGTTCGTAGGGTGTTGCAGTTCAAACTATCGGCATGGCTGCAGCCCTACATTGAATTAAATACAAAATT
>JAFIRS010001830.1:0-287436 GCA_018342105.1 Gonioctena quinquepunctata | reverse complement strand
AGGAAAAGTTATCCCCAAAAATGGAGGGGAAGGGAGGCACTCACTTGGCCCCCGGGTCCCGGACCCCAATCCCCCCGATTTTTTTTTTTTGGGGACACCTAAAATCACTAGGTTTTAGCCCCATTAAAAACGGGGGAAATGTTAGGATCGCATCATGCTTCGCCGATAAAACACTCTTGGTATTTTTAACGGGTCGGAATTCTTTGATGAGGAGAGAGAAGTTTTATTACTTTTGGGGGGTGCCTTTGAACATTTCGTTCAATATTTATTTGTTTAATTGCCTAATAAATACCTAAATTTTTTTTTACAAACCCCAAAGTAACACTTTCTAATTGAATAATTAAACCTGAAAATTTTTTTTTAATTTGGTTGATTAAGCAGTTTGATAATGTCGTTTGAAAGGTTGTTTTTAAAGTTTGTAAAAAATTTGCAGTTCCAAAAACATGACAAAACCAACCCGTTTTTTAAAAAATTTAACAATCTGTATCTCGAAAAAAATCTTTTTTGATAAACATTTCATAGGAAAAAAGTAGTTTATTTTGACGGGAACCAACAATTTATTTTTTGTTGTTTATAACTTCACTTATAAAGCCTGGACAAGTAACATGCATCATATAAAAATTGAAAATACCGAAACGATCCCTAGGTTGTTGAGGAATCGCCTTTTTTACTTAAAAAGGTGTGGGAAAAGGTTTTTTTCAAAAAGGGGTACCAAAATTTTAAATTTAAAAATGTTAGGGAATTTGAAATAAAAATGAAAATAGGCCCCCTCTAGATGTTACATGAAAATTAATAAAAATTATGTTTTCCCTAAGTAAAAAAAATAGGGGTTTTTGGGTGTTGAAGTCAATGTGGCTGCCAGGAAAAATATTTATTTTAATGAATTCATAGCAACCACATTTTTTCCCACTTTGAATAATTTAAAATTGTTCATTAGTCCCCAAATGATTTCAATTTTCTTTTCCAAATCAGCTAACTTTTAAGCAAACCAGCTGCTAGTTTTGTGGGAACATGGAATCTTGAGGTCTGTTTGTAGACACCTTCTTCTATGCCTTGACTCTTTTCTTTTTTCTCCTTTATACATCATCATTTTCACTATAAAATAAATAAGAAATGTTACCTCTTTTATAATTTTCAATAAAGTAAAATTACAAAAGGGAAAATAACTAGATAACATCAAAAAAAAAAAACTTTAGACTTTAGATTGGGGAAGTAGTAATACCTAGGTAGGTACTCAGATTTTTAAAAAAAATGTTGGGAAATTCCAGATTCTTGGTTCCCATGCTTCATTGCTTAATTTAATCTTTTGTCTGCCCTTTAATTTTTTTATCCACGTTAGACTTTTTTTGAATGGGCTAGATTGATCACTTTTAGGACTAGGTTTCCTATAAGTTGAATGAATTAAAATTTTTTGTATTGAATGGATGTTTTAAATATGAAAAACATTGATATTTAGCCTTGATTTCTTTTTACAGAATATAAATAAAATATTAAATCTTTTTTTTTATAGATACATAAACTTTTTTTTGGTTTTCCTGTTATAAAATGTCTGCCATATCCTTTGTTTTTTTAATTTGGGTTCTTTTTAGACCTTTTTCCTCTTGATAGGGGGCAAAATTTCCCCTTTGGTTTCTCTTGATAAATCTTTTTTGGGGGAACCCACAGGTTTTTAAAGTAGGTTTTTAAAAAACAAAACAAAGGGTTTCCCGACCTGCACGGCTTCCAAATTTTAAACACAATACACCCCGGCATGTTTTTTTTAAATCAACTTATTTTCACTATTTTTTAAAAACTGAAAAAAAAAAAAGAAATTATAATCAATATTTTTTAAGTAGGCCTCTAGGGGGCCCCAAACCCCTTTGTTGGGGAGAAAACGGGGGGATCCCGTTTTTTTTAAAAAAAATTCAACAACCCAAAAGGAATCCCCTTTTTGACCCTGGGGGCCTTAATTTATCCCCCAAAGTTGATCTCCCCTGGTACCCAAAAAGCTGGGCCCCTCGTGGGATGTCCGAAAAAATTTGCCATTTTCCCGGGCACTCTAGGGGATCATCTGTGATCCCAAGGAGCTCCATGTGCCTTTTCGGGGTTTTATGCCCTTTGGGGAGCCCAGCAAAATTTAGCCTCCTGTTAAGTGACAGGATCTTTTTAAAAATTTTTTCCTTGGCCCTTTAGGGGGATTTGATTGCCTCATGCCTGGCGCCTTTTGCCATGTTTTAAGGAACTTTTTTTGTAAAAACCCTCCATTTGAGATTGCCAGGTTGTTGGGTATTCCCAAGATGGGTTCAGGTCCAACTGGGTTCTTTCCCATCCTATCTTGGCTAATCTGTCTCATCCTCGTTTCCTGGTGACACCTGAGTGTCCCGGGACCCATATAATTGATCTGCTTGTTTTCATGAACTTTCTATTCGCTTTTTACACTCGGGCACCAGTTTGGATAAATCCTTTTCTTAAAGCCATAAGCAGCTTTGTTGCCCGAGTAGATGGCAGTAGGCCCCCCACTTTTTTTGTTTGAGGAAATTTTCCCCGGACACAGGTGAGTATAGATATACTTCAGCCTGGAACACTGAGGCATATTTGCCCTAAAGGAACTGAGATTTTTCTTTGTTCCTTCCCTTTCAGGACCCCCCGCTGACATTCCCCAAATCTTGATCCATCTGTGTACCCAGGTTGATCCATGGTTTTGGGGTTTTAGAATTGTCCTTCCTCCCTTGGGGATGGTTATATTTCCTTTTCTAAAATCCAGAAAAAGGGGGGTACTCTCTTTCCATTAATAGGACTGGACATCCTTCCTTTGCCCTGTTCCAGATAGCTGAGGTCCATGGTCTGCCTCAGTAACTCATCCATTGGCTTGCCTTTCGAAGTCTGTAAAGCAGCATGATGGCTTCATGCTCAAAGACAAGGTGCAGAGGTGGTAGTCCTAGTAGAACTTCTAGGGGCTCTAGTAGGCATGGTCCCATGGCACCTGTTATTCCTTTGACAACCATGTTGTACTTAATCAAGTTCATTTCTGGGCTTGCCCCCTTTTTAATACCGGGGCCAACAAAATGATGGATCCATGTTAGTATCGGGCGAATGATCGCCTGTATATCCGTGTAGGGTTTTGGGGTGTGCCCTACGCTTTTCCAAGGCTCTTCTGCATGCCCAAATAGGAGCAGGTAGCCTTTTTGGTTCGATTTTTTAATCTGTTCTTTTCCAGGCAGCTTGGAGTCTAAGATGACTCCAAGGGGTTTGGCGACGCTTTTATACAGAAGCTGTCTTCCTGAGATTAGTATCTCTGGAAGAGTTCCCATTTTACGTTTCTTGGGTGAAGAGTACCAAGTCCGCCCGTTGGGTTCTCAGCCCCAGAACACCCACTGTTCTACTTTCTGCCAAGAGCTGTCCTAATGTTTTCCTAGCAGGTTTACCGTTGGTCTTGAGCCAACATGACTAAGTCATTGCATACGCCTGTATACAGTCCTGACTCATTCAGTTCTGAAAAAAGCTTTGTTTACTACTAGGCACCATTTCGGGTGATAGAACTCCTCCTTGTGGACACCCCCCTTGATACCTTGGCAGCTACGGTTCTCCCGCTTAATTCTGCTGTTACCACTCGCTAGATAGCACAGCTTTGATCCACCAATAAGGGTATTGATTCCGTGCTACCGCAGCGTGGCAGATAGATTCAAATGACGATTGTCAAAGCTCCTTCAATGTCGGGAAGACCCCATTGCGACTGTCCTCTGGCCAGTACTCTCTATCCTATATACAAGGTGGTGCAGAGCTGTGTCCGTGGACTTTCCTGCTTGGTAGGTATTGTTGCTTGTGCAGTGGGTTGCACTGCAGCAATTGTTCTCTGATGTGCCGATCTACCAGCCTTTCGAAGCTTTATGAGAAAGGATGTCAGGCTGATAGGTCGGTACGCCTTGGCCTGGGAGTAGTCGGTTTTCCCAGGTTTGAATAAATACGACTTTACTGGCCTCCATGCCTCTGGTATGTAGGCCAGGGCCAGACATGATCGAAGTATCCCCATGATCAGGAGGATGATGCTATCCAGTCCCTCTTGGAGAAGAGCCGGAAATATGCCATCCTCCCCTGGTGATTTGAAAGGTGAGAAGGATTTTTCAGCCCATCTTACCTTCTCATGCTACAACCTTTGTAGTCCATCTGAGATTTTCTTATAGGGCTCCATTCCTCAAGGGTGGCAGAGTGGTCGGTCTCTGATTCAGGGAAGTGTATGGAGACCAGGTGTTGTAAAGTCTCCTCCGCTGATGTAGTTTCCTTCCCATCAGGTAGGGACAGTGTACCCACTCCCTTCCCCGGATCTTTTGAAAGAATTTTGCAGAGCCTTGCTGCTGAGGACATTGTGTTAATGTTCCCGCAGAAGGCACGCTAACTATCTCTTTGTACTCTCTCTGGGCAGATCTATAGTATCAAATACTTCAAAAGAGCTTCCAAATTCCATGAAATTCCACAAGTAAACAAACGTGTCACTCTATTGTTTGAATTTGTATTGAATTTATTTGACAGGTTGTTGGATTGCCTTATTGGTATGAGGTTAGGAATTTGTATGAGGTGATAAAACTGTATGGGGCTAAGATAAATCATTTTATACTTTTCAGCTCGTTTTAAAAACGAATTATTTATAATTGAAATACATTAATAGGAACTATTTCTGAAATTAGGTCGTTGAATATAATAGTAGCATGAGTCATGTGTAGTATTTATTTGGGGGGGGAATCCTCATGGACGCTGGTCGCTTGGTGTCCGGGTATAAGTGTAATTTCACAAATTTTTCCATTTACCTCCTGACTTGTGTTTGAAAAATTCTCTCTTCGATCTTTCTTTGTTTCATTACTTTGTTGTTTTTTTTATACCTGGCCCCCAAATGTTCGGTAGTAGTTTGCTAGTGCAGCTGTTTGTTTATTGGCTTTCTACATGTTTTTCGATGTGTTCGCTCCATTTTGTCTTGTCCAGCCAGACACCAAGACGTTTTTTTTGGCGCTCTTTGTGTTCCCTCCAGCTGGAAGTATACGTCCCTTCCTTCTCGGCCTTTTAGGATGATAGCTTCGGTCTTATGCGGCGAGTTTTAGCCGTATCATTCATCCACTGGCCTATGGGTCCATGGAGGTGTTTGCTTTTCTTATCAGTTCCTGTTTATTCACGGCTTTGACAATGACACCCAAGTCGCCTGCATATGCTACAGTATAGCATACTCGGAGTTCTAATCTCAGGACCCTGTCATACAAAACGTTCCATAATGTTGGCCTCAAGAACTGAGCCTTCAGGAACCCCCCTGTGACATGACCTGTGAGTAATATCCTTTTGTAATGTTCTATTGATAGATAAGATTGCATAATTTCCAGTAAATAACTGCTAATCTCCAAGTCCGACAGTCTATTCAGAATCAGATGCCAAAAAGCGTTTTTTAAAGTCAATAAGAATTACAGCTCCCCAGGTCATGGTACCCTGTGTGGATTTGGGTATTACCTGCCCTATCACGACATGGTGGACATCTTGGATCTAAATCCAAACTGTGTCGGTGAGATACCTCGTTTTTGATCTAACTCTAGTTCTAATCTGTTTTTTATCATATACTCGTAAAGTTTCCCGAGGCCATCTAAGAGACATATGGGTCGGTATTTTGTTTCTTCTGCCGGATTGCCTTTTGGGATTAGAACTACTTTTCCAGTAGTATGGAAAAGTACCTTCAAAGAGCTTTTGATTTAAAATTCTCAGTATATTGTCTGGCATAACCTAGATGGAACAACACAAAAAACACAGGAAAAAAAAAATTCTACGAGACTAGAGTTTTTAGATTTTTTTAAATATAGAAATTTGACAGGACAACATCTGACAGGTCAGCTAGTTATAATATAAATTGATTGAAATCAATGTAATCTGAAACTGTACTATTACTTGGAAGACTTAGCGAAACAGATAACTAGAAAATTTCACAAGGCCTGCCTGTATCACTGTTGATGTTACCTTCGGAGATCTGAAACGCAACTGGTTCCCTCCAGAAATATTTGAGTACCCCTGATCTTATTCAAAGGCTATACCTGCAAACCTCTGCTCATAGTCCAGTCATTATAGGTCCTCAATATCTACTATAAACTTATTGACAATTAATTTCTCCTAAGCCTCCAGGATTATCTTTGATTGGTCGGGAATTGCAATATTTCAATTCCTAAGGTTTGAGAGTTTAAAACACTCAACGGAAAAAATAACTCTTTCCCATCTAATTCTCTTAGGCATAAAAAATATTTTTCTGTTACTTCCTATTCTCTCAGGAAGATCTTTTGTAACTCTTAATTTGTATACCTTGTATGGCAAATAAAATAACTTATTCGTGATTTGTTTTACTCTGTTCTACTGGACTAACCAAACCATTAGTAGCTACATGTTCGGAATGCAATAATTCGAGCCCTTGCAACTGAACCTATTTTCTACGAAGAACATTATTCAAAACAAATATATTTCAGAAAGGTCGTCCATTTGGGACCATTTGAAAAAGTAAACTGTGAGTTTTCGGCAAATTTGTAGAGAAATATTCGTGTTATAGTCAACATGAGTTTTGAAAAGCTATCAAATTCTATTTTTTTTTTTATAATTGTCCCAAACGTCAATTGTTGTCTATGTTTTTACAAGCTTTGTGTTCATAATTCTGGTAACAATGCATTATAATTTTTTTGTTGTGAGAAAAAACAAAATGGCGGCTCTAAGATGGCGGACGTAGTTTGTGCACCGACATAACCTCAATCTAGACTGCTGATCCGGTATGATGAGAATTCATCCAATTACAAGATTTCAAAGAGCTTTTAGAGCATGCGCATTTTGTGTCTGTGACGATTCAAAATCACATAATGGCTCCTCGTTAGATGTCAATGTCTGAAATGACATTATTTGTGCTTTCTGCGCTTTCGCAGACACGTTCACATAAATTCTATTTGGATAATTTTTGGGGGTACCTTAGATGTAGATTGAGTTTATGTCGGTGAGTTTGTGTTTATGATCCGATTCGTTTCAAAATTGGAATGTGGGGGTTTTTGGGGTCAAAAATCATGATTTTTTTGTCAAACTTCATAAAATTAAAATGGCGGCTCCAAGATGGCGGAAGTTCTCCGTGATTATGATCCGATTCTATTCACAATTGTTATGTGGGGGTTTTCGGGGTCGGAGATCATGAATTTTTGTCGAATTTCATAAATTTAAGATGGCGCACGAATTTTGTAATTATGGTCCGATTCTATTCAAAATTGCCAAAATTCATAAATTGAAGATGGCGGCTTCAAGATGGTGGACGAGTTTTGTGATTATGGACCGTTTCTTTTCAAAAGTGGTATGTCGGTGTTTTTGGGATCGGAAATTATGAATTTAGTCAAAGATTATTGGTTTTTTGTCAAAATTCATAAATTGAAGATGGCAGCTCCAGGATGGCGGACAAGTTAATCTTTGGATGGTCTCCTCATTGAAGAACTAGATAGCTCAATACTTTCAGGAAAAAAGCCTCATAATAAAGATGCTTCAACAAAAAAATGCAAAGATTAAGGCATACTAATTAAAAAGCACAAAATAAAATAATTGATAAGAAACCTTTCTAAAGACAAGCTTTTATTCAAATGCCCTATAAAGTTAAAAATAATTGCTTTGGATGTGTGATGTAGGTTATTTCGTGAGTTACAGATTCAAAAGCTTGTGGCGCAAAGTTTTCAGTTCGAATACACAAGCGATAAGTTTTTGAATCTGTAACTCACGAAATAACCTACGTCACACATTCAAAGCAATTATTTTTGACTTTTTAGGACATTTGAATAAATAAAAATAAAAAGGTTTTTATAATTATTTTCAATATTGCATTTACATCAAGGATATTACCACAAACATTTATTGACTTTTCAGATGCCCCAATGTGACTCCGAGAAGTTACAGGACGTACTACAAGAATGTCCGAGAATATCAAGTGATAGCAAATCTGTGTCAGAGAAAGATTCCACCAGTGTTACACCATCAAGTTCATCCGGAAGTCCAAAGTCAGACAATAGTTCCAGCACTGAGCAAATATTAGACAAAAAAGGTAATGATTCGTTTCAGTACAGGGTAATTGGTAATCTATCCAACAAAATAGTTCAAATATTGTTGAATAACGCGTTTTTCCAACAATTTTGATTTAATTAATTAATTAATTAATAGAAGTCATGGTAGAATATATAGGGACAAATTACAGTCAACTAAGTTTTGATTTGAATGGACTACTAAAAAACGGGAATTGAAATGGCAAATTTTAACAATAACTTCTTGACTCTTCTCAACTCTTCTCAATCAGATAACACCAGTGAATAATACTGCCTAAATGTTTTTTGGGAAGCTGACAGTAAATTCCCCTGCATTTTGGGATTTTCATCCATTCTGAAATCCCAAAGTAGTTCATTTGCTCCAATATGCGTTTTTTTAACTTCAAATATGGAAAGGAAAAAATGTTCAACTTATCAGTACTTACCGTCAAAATAATATATGTTTTTAGCTTATTTTGCAAGTAAAACTGCCGTTGTCCAACATTTTTTGCAGAGGCACAGTTTGAGTACGCCAGTAGCCTGCAAAGAATGTTAATGAGGATTCTCAGACCCTCTTTTTACATTTCTCAAATAATCAGTTCAAAATACCATATATTTAAATGTATATCTTGCATCCGACAATTTATACAGTATCGGAAAGTATTTATCTTGGGTTTTTTTTTTTATGTTCTGGTTCCCACGAAAAGGGATATCCTGTAATGTTCAGAGAACATCGTGGGAACCAAGGGAAAGGAGGTAGGAGTTGGTGTTCTTCTTAAATTTCTGGAGGTTGTATGCCTCGGGGAACACCTCCCTAGGCAATGAGTTCAAAGCCTCGCTGTTCGCTGGATGAACGAGTCTTTGGAAAGTGATGTTCTGCAGGTCTCCAAAGTGACCACAAGGGTGTGATGACTGAACTTGACGGGTTAGTCTCAAGAGACTGCCAAAGCAGGAACGCATTGTTGATATTTCAGAAGAGCATCGCCCATGAAAATATCTATAAAATAGAGACAAATCGCCAACTTTTCTACGGTGTTCCAGACAAGTGAGCGAGTTTGTGTGAGGCATCACCGACGAGACGAATTGCCCTTTTGGACAGAATCCAATAGCCTCAGGATATGTTTAGGTGCACGCTCCCAAATATGGGAACAGTATTCCAGGACAGGTCGGATCTGTGCCTTATAGATCATAAGCAGCTGAGTGGGGTGAAATAGCTCTTCACAAAACAAAACCAAGTTTTTGGGATGCACTTTGGCAATGGACCTCACGGATTTTCCCAGGAAAGGTTATTGCTGATAGTAATACCAAGCATCGATATGGATGACTTCAGTGGTATGGTTACTCCTGACAAAGTTATGTTAGGCAAGTGAGATCGGCTTTTCTAGAGAAAAGACATGCTTGTGTTTTGTTTGCATTGAATTCTACCAAGTTATTGATCCCCACTCGAGAATTGTTGCTAAGTCCATATTTATATTATTAACATTTCTTCCTCGCTCATTTCTGGTTTCACGGGCTGATATAGGGGCCCTGGAAGAGAAAGCGTATGGAGGGTACTATCATCGGCAAAGCTGTGTACTGGACATGAAGTTGCTTTCAACAGGTCGTGATGTGAAGTAGAAATAGTGTTGGTGCGAGAATAGATCCTTGGAACACCAGCATTTATGAGTAGAGTGTCAGATGAAACTCCATCGACCACTACATGGAGAGACCTGTTTGAGAGAAAACTAGCAAGCAGAGAACACAGCTGAGGGGCAAGCCATAAGACGGAAGCTTGCAGGAGTCCCTGGTGCCAAACTCGATCGAACGCCTTGGAGATATCTAATGCCACAGCTAAAGTTTCTCCATACTTTCAATAGATAGCTGCCATATATGTGAGACGTAGTTTAGCAGGTCACCAGTTGATCTCTGATGGCGGAAGCCATATTGCCTATCGCTGACAATTCCTGAGTCTTCCAGATATTTCATGAGCTCGATGTTGATGGCTTTTTCCATGACCTTTGAAATAATAGATAGCAGTGCGATAGGTCTGTAGTTGCTAGGTAGGGCCTTTTGCCTTTTAGGACTGGCTGTACTCTTGCAATTTTCCAATTGGACGGAAATACCCCAAATTGTAAGAGTGGTTGAACAACTTGCAAAGAACAGGTGTTAGTTCGGGGCACATTTCTTGAGAACAATCGGCGGATTCCGTCAGATCCACAGGCTTTGTTGGTGTTGAGACCCAGCAAAATCTTTCTGATAGTACGCTGGCGAAAGGTGATCTCGGCATGTGACTGTCAATAGGTGTAATGTTCGGGGTTGTTTTCCGATGAATCCAGAGTGGAATTTCCAGCAAATAGGGGGCAAAGATATTGGCTTTTTCCTGGGCAGTCGTTGCTAGTGTTCCATCTTCTTTGGTTAGAGGAGGAAATGAGCTGGAAGTGAAGTTTCTTCCCACAGCTTTGGCAAAGACCAAAATGAACGGATCCGTTAGGACATTCAGCAAGTTTTGATCTTATTTTGGCATTGTGGGCATCTTTGAGCATTATATTGTCTCTTTGCATATGCCTCTAGCCTCGACATATGCTGCTCTGGTCTCAGGGCCCGGTTTTTAGCCATCGATGGTATGCTGCCTGTTTGGAAGCCACAGCTCTAGAGCAGTTTCTGTTAAACCAGGTCTTATCGGATGATGTTCTTCTTCGGTATTCGGTATGTAAGTTTGCATCCCCAACATGATGATTTCAGAAATTGTCTCAGCACATCGGTTGGATCTACTGAAGAGAAACAAACTCTCTTCCATGGAAACGCTGAGAAAACATAGAAGACCTTCCCAGTCGGCCGAATTGTAATGCCACATGAGACGGGGTGGTATTGTGCAGCTCGATGGTAAATGGAAAGAGCATGTTGTGGAGATGAGGGTGTGATCAGAGTTTCCAAGTGGGGCACAAACTTCTATTCTATATGGGTCAGGATTGGTGGTGAGGAAAAGATCTAGTGTATTGGCAGACTGGTTGTTGACATCAGGGATGCGGGTTGGTAGCTCGACCAGTTGTTCTAGACCATGAGTGATGGCGAAGGCCTCGCTTGACGACCCGCATCATCTGTTTTGTTAGAGAATTTGAGCCAGGCAGCGTTATGTACATTAAGTCTCCCATGATTATGGTTTCAGCTGTTGGATGGTTCTCCTGAATGTAGTCCAGTTTGAGTGATAAAACTCAAAGAGGTCGTTATATGAAGGTTCATTAGGTGATAGGTAAAGGCAGCAGAGGAACTTAGTCAGTTTGGTATCAGATAGCTTGAACCACATCACATCAAAGTCTTTCGTTCCAAACTCTTCACGCTGGCATGAAAGGTTAGCCTTAGCGCAAGGCAGACTCCACCTTGAACCTGAATCGAGAATGGAGTTCGTAACCAGGACAAAGCATTGGACCTTGTTGGTGGACGAGTTTACTTGTGTTTCTGTTAGAGCCAGAATATCCGGTTTTTCGTCTGAAGGTGATGGTGGACGTCATTGATGTTCTTGTTGAGTCCGCTGGATGTTGCAAAATTAATCTTTAATGTTGAGTCCCTCGAGTACCTCTCGCCCGGAAATCCGAATGGAGAGGTATTTTGCTTCCGGGGTGTTTTACTCAAGGAGACTTCGTCATTATTACTATTAGGATGCACCTGAAAATAAAGGAGGAATTGGGGAAAAGGAAAGAGGGAGACCGGAAAGTATCGACCGAACACTGAAACATGGAATGATCCATTTCACAGCACACAAAGTCGATATGGTGGTATTTCACTGGGCGATGGGACCATCTTCCACCTACGGTTATCCTTTTAGTCGCCTCTTACGACAGGCAGGATTTACCATGGGGCTATTCTAGAGCCGACCCCATACAGTATGGTGGTTTCATGAGAGCGTAAAGAATAGCTTGCTATATGTTGAGAGAGCATTACAATTTCTCCTCGACACGCTCGAGGAAGGGATATCGACGTCACGACACAGAGATAGGAGAGTCAGGGCGATCAGCTCAGGCTCAGGGCGTCAGTATCATACCAGCAGCAGTCGGGAGAATGTGTGCGCTGCAATGAAGAAGAATTATTGACGATCATTTCACATCAGATAATTTGAACAAATTAAACTGAATCATTGATTCAATTTAATCTGTCAGACGACAGGTAGATCAAAATATCTTTGGTGCCGTGGTGGCCGCAAAAACAAAAGAAAATTCTCAAACATAAACAAAAGCAAACGATATTTCTGTAAGACAATAAAACAAAAAATTTATTTCTAACAGAAAAACAATTATTTCTTGGATGGAGAGAAAAAAAATATTTACAAGAAAAGACAAACCAAATTAAATATTTTGTGTACGGAATTATTTTATTAAATGTTCGAACAAACCACCATTTTGGGACAAACAATAGCCGAATCTATTGTACAATTCTGTTCTGGTAGCCGCAAGGGTAAGTGGTGTTACCTGAGCACACAACTGAATAATGTTTGCCTCAGTTCATCTAAATTGGTGGCACGTTTGAACTCATGCCGATATACCTCCGATTTTAGCATGTCCCAGAAATAAAAATCGACAGTTGATTGTACCTTGCTTACAAATAAACCGATCGGAAAATAATTGATTCAAAAATGTAACCACTGTGCCTGCATTGTGGGCAGGACAACCATCTTGTTGAAACCACACGTCGTTAAAGTCAATCGGAAGAGCGCGAACTGCAGGAATTATTTGATTTTGCAAAAGTTGCAAATATTTTGCTGCATTTAAATTCCCTTCAATAAAAAATGGGCCTATGACGTGATCGCCTAAAAGTCACGTCCACACATTTAATTTGCTTGGGTACTGTGTCCTCACAGCAATACTCAAATGTTTATTTTTACGAGACCAATAACGTACTATGGATAGGTTGTGATTTCGATGAATTGAGAAGGACGATTCATCGGTAAATAACACCTTTTTTAGAAAGTCATCATTTACACGAAATGCCCTATTGCATTTTTCGACCATCATTTCACAAAACTCCATACGTCTGAAATGGTCTCCAGGCAAAAGTTCTTGTGTGGTCTTGACTTTGAAACAATTATAACCGTTTCTCTTCAAAATATTCCTTACAGTCTTTCATTCAAATTCACTTCGTCGGCGATCTGTCTACTCGAACAAGGTGTCGTTTCTGCCAATGCACACACTTGTGTTTCTCTTATTTCCCGTTCCTCGGGTATTTGTCTAGGATGGGGTGGTGGATTTGTGGTACAACATTTTTTGCAATGTGCTGCCACACACCCAAAATTCTGATTTTTATTAATAATTGAAAGGACAGTCGCTTTTGTAGGTACAGGTCTATCTGCAAAAGCCACTATGAATAGATTTCTTGTACAGAATTACCCCCAAAGTACCACTTAACGATCTGGACTTTCTCTGCGGTTGTGTAAATAGGCGGCATGTTTCAAAAGGTAATCATTGTTACGGTCTTTTGTTTTCGCAACCACGGCTCGGCAAGAATGAGTCGAATCGCTGTGCGCTGTGTCGCATTGCCACGTGGTTAGTTAATGCGTCGGGTGGGGTAACAGGAGGAGCGCACAGCAGTGCGTCTCTCTTGTTTATGTGGTATTATCATATCATTGCGTTCTTTGTTGCTCGTGTAGATTTCTGTCTGTACCCCAGAAAAATTATTTCCGATACTGTATTTATTCTCATTATTTCATTTAATTGTATTATTGTGGAACTTTCCTGGGTCTGATCCTGTTCAATAACAATAATGGAGATTGTTAGGGTGTCTTATCTTCAAAATGTTCGTGATGGATGAAGTTTCTGTGATTTTCAATGTGTTCAGAGTTCGTTGTTTCACATTTAGGAATAGTGGGTGTGCATATTCAATAAGTGGACGACAGATGAGAAACTTGTAAAATGTGTGGTTCTTGCAATAATTTTTTTCTTTTTTATGCCAGATGCCTGTTGAAATTCAGTTAGGTTTTGAAGTTAACTCCAAGATAATTAACATAATCTTTTGTGTGAAGAATATGTTGATACAAGTACACTGTTGGGAAAGTTGGGGAGATCTGGCATTGAAGCTAACGAACTGGGATTTGGTCTTAGCCGCCATTTATTGAACCAAGAACTAGTAGTAATGATGAGATGCTGGAGGTTTTGGCAGCTGGATCATTGTTCATTCTGTATTCTTGGTACATCTGTCTTTCTTTTGATTAGTCTTTCTATGAATATGAGTGGAAGTTATATTTGTTTTTAGTTGTCCATTTGAAAAATGGATTTGGAGAGTGCATTGCAGATGTGTTGATTGTCGATTTCAGTTTCTGTTGCTTGAATATAAGTCAGCATGTCTTCATTCACCTTCTCCATGTTAGTTTTTTGGAAATTGTTGTGTAAATACCCCGATCTGGTGTCAGTTCCACTCCTAAAATGTTTGATGTGATGTTATCAGCGTGAAGAAGTAGGTCCGGAGTTGTGTCATTGTTGTTTGGCATAATTAATATTGGATTTGTGACCCATTTTTACAAGCTTTTATTTAGTTTCACCTGTCCCAATGTGTGTAATCAAATCTTACAAGTTAAATTTGATCCACTTCTAGTTATCCGATTCCTTCAAATTTGGCAGGTCTTCATAATTCTGGTGACAATGCATTATGGAATTTTTTATAGAGAAAAAAACGAAATGGCGGACGAGATTTGTTTATGATCCGATTCGATTAAAAATTGGTATGTGGGGGTTTTCGGGGTCGAAGATTAGGAATTTTTTGTCAAAATTCATAAAATAAAAATGGCGGCTCCAACATGGCCTGACGATCTCTGTGGTTATGGTCCGATTCGATTCAAAATTAGTATGTGGGAGTATTCGGGTCAAAGATTATGAATGTTTTATCAAAATTCATAAAATCAGAATGGCGCTTCCAAGATGGCGAGCGATATCTTTGAGTATGGTCCGATTCTATACAAAATTGGTGTACCTCCACATACCAATTTTGGAGGAGTTGGAGATGATGAATTTATTGTCAAAATTCATAAATTCAAGATGGCGGCTCCAATATGGTGGACGTGTTTTGTGATTAAAGACCGTTTCTATTAAAAATAGGTATATCGGGGTTTTTGGGCTCGAAGATTATGAATAATAATAATATAATAATGATAATAATGTGTTTTTATTTAGTTTGAGCAATACAATAATTATATAAGGCAATATAGATAAAAGAGTAAACTTAACTAAACAAAACGAATGGGTATATATATATATATATATATAATTAAGTAGAAGATTATTTATTTTTTGTCAAAATAAAAAAATTTAAGATGGCAGCTCCAGGATGGCGGACGAGTTAATCTTAGCTCAGAACATACAGGAAAAAAGCCTCATCCCAGTAAACAAATTTCTATTCCAGGAACATGCTCTATCATTGTCAAAACATTTCACTGAAAGGCTGGGATATATTCTTGGAACATTCCTGGAACCAGAAATGTCCGGCCTCAGAGATGTTTCAATTGCAACATATCAAATTATATGTTCCAGGAATGTATACGAAATATATAAAGGGTGTAACATAAGTACGTTAAAATATTCAAGTGACGTATTCCTGAGACAATTTTAAGAAATAAGTCTATATAAACTTGTGTCCGGAAATGCTTCGTTTCGGAGATACTGGGTGTTAAAATTGAGTTTTTTTGTTCGCTTTTTAAAAATAACTTTTGCGAAAAATAAGTTATTTGCACGAAATTTGGTACCCGGGGTTTTTTTCACGTGGGAAATCATAATTTTGTATTAATTTTCATGTAACATCTAGGGGGCGCTGCGTACGCTGTCATTATTCATTTCAAATTGCCCTAACATTTTTGACAGTAAACTTTTGGTACTTTTCATGAAAAAACCTTATTCCCACATCTTTTCCAAGTAAAAAAGGTACACTTCCTCAACAACGCTGGAGGTGATCATTTTCGAGATATTTACAATTTTCTATATCGATGAAGTGAAGTTGCTGAGAACATTACAAAAACTAAGTATGTGGTAGGTCTCGTCAAAATAAACTACTTTTTTCCTATGAAATGTTTATCGAAAAATGATTTGTTTTCGAGATACAGATTGCTGAAATTTTTCAAAACATGGTTGGTTTTTGTCATAAGTTATTTGCAACTGCAGTTATTTTCTCAAACTTTAAACACATACTTCTTTCAAACTGAGCATTATCAAACTGCTTAATCAATCCAAATTAAAACAATTTGTCAGGTTTAATTATTCAATTAGAAAGTGCTACATTCCGGAGTTTATAAAAAAACAATTCGGAGAAGTACTATGTTATTTATTAGGCAATTAAACATATAAAAATTGAACGAAACAACTATTACAACAACTGTTCAAAGTGACGACCCCAACAGTAATACAAGCTTCTGCTCTCCTCATCAAAGAATTCCGCACCTCATCAAAGAAATGCCGGGAGTGTTTCTTATCGTTTCGCAGCAAGCTATGATGCGATCCCTTAACATTTCCTCGTTTTCAATGGGGCTAGCATAAACTAGTGACTTTAGGGGTCCCCAAAAGAAAAAATCGACGGGATTGAGGTCCGGTGACCTCGGGGGCCGATGCTGAGTGCCTCCTCTTCCTATCCATCGTTGGGGATATGCTACGTCTAAGAAATTTCTTGCTATCAGACTAAACGAGCAGGGGCTCCATCGTGCATAAACCAAGAGTGATTTCGGAGACCAATGGAAAAATCTTCCATAAGCTGGGGAAGCTCGTGTTCCAAAATATTTTGGAAAGCATCTCCATTCGAACGTAAGGGGGGAAAATAGGGCCCAATTAAATAATCCCCAATTATGACACCCATGCATTAAAAGAGAATCTGTCTTGGAAATGAGTTTGTGTTATCGCATGTGGGTTATCTTCTTATAGTTCCTTTAAAATTCTGTAAACGGTCATGTGACTCACATTTAAAGTTTGACTAATTTTTCTTGTACTTGTCTCTGGATGTTCACTAATTTCTTCGAGAACCGCCTCCTCCAATTCAACAGTTCTTGTAGTCCGTGGCCGTCCTACTGCAGAATTTATTTCAAAGCTTCCAGATTCGGAAAGTCGCCGGAAAAGATTCGCAAATGTCGCTGCACAAGGAGTGACGCGTTGGGGATACCTTTCCTGATAGATGCGTCTGGCCTCGGTTGAATTTCCGTCAGCCAAGCCGTATGCAAAAACCATATCAGCCATTTCAGCATTCGTAAAGTCGGGCATGGTACAAAAAAAAACACTTTATAAACTCCGAAATGTGAATTTGTCAATGAATAGTTAAAAATGTGACAGCGAACTTCTATTTTTATGAACGAACGTTCATAGCCCACTCAATTTAATTTGCAAGCGGAGAGTGACAAAAATTATTGAAATCAAATTTGGCTATACTGATTGAGCAGTTTGATAATGCTCAGTTTAGAAGAAGTCTGTCCGGGTATACTGCGTATAAAGTTTGATGAAAATAACTAAAATTGCAAAAAACTTATGACAAAAACCAACCATGTTTTGAAAAATTTCAACAATCTGTATCTCGAAAACAAATTATTTTTCGATAAATATTTTATAGGAAAAAAGTAGTTTATTTTGACGACACCTACCACATACTTAGTTTTTGTAATGTTCTCAGCAACTTCACTTAGCGCCCTAGGAGCTAAGTAATATGCATCGATATAGAAAATTGTAAATATCTTGAAAACGATCACCTCCAGCGTTGTTGAGGAAGTGTATCTTTTTTACTTGGAAAAGGTGTGGGAATAAGGTTTTTTCATAAAAAGTACCAAAAGTTTACTGTCAAAAATGTTAGGGCAATTTGAAATAAATAATGACAGCTTACGCAGCGCCCTCTAGATGTTACATGAAGATTAATACGAAATTATGATTTCCCACGTCAAAAAAACCCAGGGTACCAAATTTTGTGCAAATAACTTATTTTTTGCGAAAGTTATTTTAAAAAAATAATCAATTTCAACACCCTGTATCTCCGAAACGACTCATTTCCGAACACAAGTTTATATAGACTTTTTTCTTAAAATTGTCTCAGGAATACGCCACTTAATATTTTAACGTACTTATGTTACACCCTGTATACTTACCAATTTCACTTCAGAAACGTTAATGAAACATTGCAACAATATCTCCAAATTCATGAATATAGATTAATATCCCGTTGAAACATCCCATTCTTTCAGAATTCCACATTTTTTTAAACCTGTTTATATTTAATCCCATTCATGTTTCAAAAGTTTTTATTTTTGAAATGTTTCAATATCCCAACAAAACATTTTATTAATGTTTCTGGAATATTTTTGATATGTATATGAAACATGTTTGAAATATTTAAATATCCCTACGAAACATTTCATTAATGTTTCAGATATCCTCCGATTTTATATTTCTACACTCCTCTCTTGATGTGTTTCTGAAATATTGAATATATTTGAATTGTTAAGTACCTAGATGATGTTATTTGTATTTATGGAATACTTCTGAGAAATGTTTCTGAAATATCGCATCAATATCTCGAATAATTTGGGAATAATATTGTGATGGAAAAAAAAATCAGAAAAACTACAATAAATATAATTATATTTCAATACAACATACATAAACTGCATTTTTATAATGTTATGTGAAATTTCTGAGTTTTGGGTTTGTGTGCGCTCGATCATAACGTTGACTTTGCCGAAACCATGCACCAACAATCATTTCAAAATCCCTTTCTGTTGCTTCTTTTGCAAAACGTTTCCTAGTAGCATCTGAAATCAGACCAGTTGAACAAAGTATACCTATGTAGACTGAAATAAAACCTACCCTTCAATGATCACAAAATTCTCAAATTTTGTATGGGATGGTTTCTCTTTCTTCCAGTAAGCGAGAATTCAGCAAATATTTTAGCCAACCCTTGTCTTACTGACTCTCGCATATCAAACCCACTACAAACATAAAATAAAGTTTCCTGAAAAACTCTAGATGTATAGAGAGAGATCACATTAGTATTAAAATACTCACCAGTCGTTGTTTTCTTGATTCTTATCCATGATCTAATGGCTACTTTATTTTTGCTGGAAATCTATACTTATTATTATGAAATAGAGTATAGATAGACTTAGACTATGAAAGCAATGGCAAATGACATGACAAAAGAGCTAAAGAGGAAGCATGTCAGTTAATATAATTATGTACGAATACCCAATCACAGGCCCAAAAGATTCTAGAACAGCAAGTTACCAAAATAGAAGGCATTTTAGAAATTTCTCAATTGATTTGGAAATATTCCCGAAATTAAACTTTTCAAATGTTCACGTATACGATTATTTTGAAATGTTGGAAATATTTCAAAAATTTTGGAATATTTAAAAAAGTACCAATTTATTACTGTACCTTATTTTCGTTATGTCTTTTTAAACTAATTGTTATATTTTAAATTCATAGTTAAATTCATAGTTATATTTTTAATATTAAGGATGTATTTTTAAACTATTTACATATAATGCTGACGTACCAAAACAAATCGCTTGTGATACCGTGTATGTTTACTATGCATGTTTTCATATACCGATTATGTATATAATGGTGAATAAAGATCTTATCTTATCTATCTTATAAAACTTTTGAAATGTTTCAATCTTTTTGGAACATTTCTGAAAAGTATTAAGATAATGTTGCATATTTTGTCAATCAAGGTAATTCTGAAATATTTCAATTATTATATTGAATGTAATTTTTGAAATACTTCGAAAGTTATGAATTGTCTAGAAACATATCAGAAATATTCCAGTTGTCTTTAAACATCCCTGAAATGTAGCACAAAATTTTCATAAACATTTCATGTTTACTGGGATAATAACGATGCTTTAACAAAAATGCATAGATTAAGGCATACTTACTAGAAAGCACAAAATAAAATAATTAATAAAAAACCTTTTTAAAAACAAGTTTTTATAAAAATTTGTAGATTCAAGATCTTGCCGCGCAAAGTTTTCAGTTCGAATACACAAGCTTTTGAATTTATAACTCACGGAATAAGCTACGTCACACCATCCAAAGCAACTATATTTTACCTTCTAGCGCATTTTTGAATAAAAGCTTGCCTTCAACCCTTTCACTGTGGGAAGCGAATATACAAGATGAGTCAACAGGATTCCCGTGGTTCATTGCTCCTTAATGTATCACTATTTCGATTTCTAACCTAACCAAAGTTGTTCTTTTTTAAATGAAACACCCGGTATATTTTCATATATTCCGATCGGCTGTTCCATTGGCTGCCCAACGATTTTTTTTTTAAATTTTGAATTGCATTGTGAAGTTGCTGAGTTATTCAAAAGAAATCTATTTTGTAGACTTCTTTTCGAAAAATAACCTTTTCATTTCGAAATATTTAGTAAAGATAATTGGGGAATCATTGGTCGATATGATGATGTTCATTGAAAATACCAAGAATTTGGAATAATGTAAGTAAGTTGTAAGTTGTCTTTATTCGTTCTGTCGAATAATATACCTCATAGAGGTGTAGAACATGTCAAATAAATAATCTTAAATATTACATTAGGGTAAAATGACTTAAGTAAGTATTTATATACATAATAATACATTTAAAAAATTATCATGAGATTCACCCGCAAATTAATTCCAGTTATCCAGAATAAATTGCAGGATGAATACATTGAGATTAAAACACTTACATATTAAAACTAATCAATTTTTTGTATCATAGACTTTCCATATTATGTTGAAAATACTCTTCAATGTTATAAAATACATTTTTACTCAAAAAACTTTGAGTCTTTTTTTCATAATTCCATTTTCCATTAACCTAATGTTATTTGGTAGCTTATTCCATATTTTCACCAAACTATACTGCACATTTTTTTGGGTATACGTATATTTAACTTTATCATTTCGTAAATCACATTTACTTCGCGTATTGTGCTTATGAGATACTACCCTGTCATTAAACAAGTATTTATTATTTAAAACAAAATTAATTGATTCATATATATATTTAAATTAAAAATTTTCCTCACACATTTTTTCTGAAGAATAAGTACTTCTGTATGTGGAAGAGTTTCCCAAAATATTATTCCATAACGGAGTTTGGACTGTACATATGCGTGATACGACATTAGAGCAGCATTCACATTAATATTTTCAGAGAGTACATATAAGGCATATGTATATTTTGATAGATCTCGAGTCAACTGATCTATATGAGATTTCCAATCTAGACGATGATCTATTATCACCCCCAAAAAAGACATATTGCTGGATGTTTCAACAACTGCATTGTCGATTACTATGTTTAATGCGTTGGTTTTTCTATCAAAATGCATAATTTGGGTTTTATTTACATTTAACAAAAGATTATTGTCTAAGAACCATCCATTTAACTTTTGTAAATTTTCATTGACCGTTGCAACAGCCGACAATGAGTTATCTTCATTGATGATCAAGGATGTATCATCTGCATACAATATAACAGCTTGCTTAACTATTTCTGGAAGTTCGTTTGTGTATAAAATGTACAAAAGTGGGCCTAAAATTGAACCCTGTGGTACCCCTCTTTTAATTATAGCCATTTCTGATTTAATGAGGTTTCCGCTTTCATCCTTTTCTACCACAAATTGTTGTCTGTTACATAGATAAGATGCAAGCAGTCTATACGCCACTCCACGAATTCCATATTTTTCCATTTTGTCCAGTAATATCTCATATTCCACACTATCGAAGGCTTTCGAGAGATCTAAGCACACTGCTAAAGTGCACTTGCCATCATTTTGAGCATCAAGAATTTTTTCCAGAGCTTTATAAATTGCCAATGCCGTTGTTCGTCCCTTTCTAAAGCCGTTTTGACATTCCGTTATAACTTTATATTTTTCTAAAAAGTTCATCAGTCGTTTATGAATCAGTTTTTCTGGGATTTTGCTCAAATTGGGAAGCAGAGATATAGGTCTATAATTTTTTAACTCATCTTTTTTTCCTTTTTTAAATATGGCTTTTATGTGAGCTACTTTTAATTTTTCCGGAAAGATTCCCGTTTCAAAACAAAGATTCATAATATAAGCCAAAGGAATTGCTATCAAATCTGCTACATTCTTCAGGAGTGAAATAGGAATTTCATCGAAACCCACTGATTTCTTATTTTTTAAGCTATTTATGCATTCACTTATTTCTAAAGGGGTAACTTCATCTAGAAATATACTATTAGCCCAGCAAACACAATTATGTAAAATTGACATGTATGTTACATAAGTAATATTACTTGTTACGTAACTATGTTATGTAGAATTTATGTCACTGTTATGGCAAATGTGCCACAAATACAACCTCATTTTTACATAACACTAATGTAACTACTTTACATATATTTTATATAATTTTATTAAGTAAATATTATGTCACAATGTGACATAATATACATTAGATGTTATGTAACTTTTACATAACTATGATGTAACTACTTCACATATATTTTATATTATTTGATTATATAAATATTACATAACGAATGTAACAAACAGACATAAATATTACATAACATACACTATATGTTATGTAGCTTTTACATCATTGCTATGTAGATGATCACTATCAAAAATTGTACAAATAACCGCTTCACCACACTACTCACTTTAGACCTACTTATATGCACATCTTGATAACTATAATCTACAGTGTAGATTATCTACTGATGATAAGTTATCTAAATGTGCATGTAGGTGTAAAGTGAGTTGGTGTGGTGAAGGGTTTTTTGTACAATTTTTGATTGTGTGACAACACAGCGTCCATCCAGTCTCCATCGTAGATAACCACCACAAAGACTACTTACCTATTTGTGATATATGGTACATAAACATGATAATATGAGTATCATTTGAAAATTGTATGTTTAGTTTTGACAGTAAATTTCAATAACTTTTTGTGAAAAAAGAAATACAGGAAGCATGACTTTGCATGTAATTCTATATTGATAATTTCATACTGCCAGATCACAATGGAGAAAATAAAAGTTCAGTATAAAAAATAAATTATTTAATTTCTCGTATTGCTAAAATCACAATTTATTTTGGCATTAGAAATAAAACAAAATAATTGCTTCTTTTCTTCTGTCAATGATCATTATTCATTGGCTTTCTGCATTTTTTCTTGATTTCTCTATTGAGCCTTTGGCGGCTTAATCGGAACCATTTCCCTGCATGTTTATCTATGTACGAATATGATACATCAGGATGATTGCTATTATTAATACTCTCTGAAAATATTAATAATAATGATTTTTGGCAACCAAAGTTTAAAATATATTACCTGTTAATATTTTTATGGAATACAAGTCTTTGGCTTTGTAATTCTCCCTTTGTCCGAACCAGGAACGTTGCGTAGCCAACTCATTGGTAAATAATTGGCCAAGGCATCTATACAGATGATCTTTTGCATCTTTACCACCCAAAGATTTGAAGATATGGGCCTAAAATGTAAGTATATTCAGATAAATGAAATAAAAGCCAAATATGGGTTCATTTCATAAGGTGCCCACAGAATTTGGGAAAATGATTCCTTGAAAGAATGTATAAATTTCTCTGATAACATTTTTCAATCTCCCTGAGTTTCGTCATAGTGGAATGATAGGTAGCTGATTCCACCATTCAAAAAATTACTTGCAAGTTAGAAATATTTATCTTCCAAAGTTGACTGTGAATTGAAACTTCTTTCTATTTTTGGAAGTGTGTGCTGTAATGTATTGAATGAAAGAAACAGTGCAGCAATTGGGAATTTTAATATAACTTACCAAAGAAGTTTTCACATCGCATTTTCTAACTGAAGTTCTTCAGCGTTACTACCTCCTTTTGGGGAACTTTCATTATTTGATACTTGATTTGGACTTTCATTATTTGATCAAATTCTTCTCTGCTGTCTCTTAGAAAGGTTGGGGTAGGGCATTCTGTCTTAATCAAAGATTTACCTACTTAGTTTCACAGTGTGGTGATAATATATATATATCATACAATTTTCGAAATAACACAATTAACAGACGCCAAATAAACAAAATGTCTTACTAAAAACTGCCATTACCTTGCCTAATGCTAAAACCTAAAACACTCAACACTGAGAAATTGTCATTTGTCAAAGAATCTGGATGTTACCAACATAAATCAGACATTGAACCTTCTGCAGTATTGCCAATCTAATATTGAAGTAACAACTTGACGTAGCAGTTAAGTAAAACAGAAGATACTATATTGACCGTAAGTTTTTACGTATTAGCTACAACATACTTACATAAACTTATTACGTAAATCTGTGGTTTTAAGTATCTTAGAAATATGATGGAGTATTTACGTAACTATTTTACATAAATATGTTCCCTTAATTTTATGTGACATTTATGTAAATGTAACAAGTGTGTTTGCTGGGAGGACAGTAATTTGGTATTTCACAAGTAGTATTGGATTTAGTTCTTACGTTTGGACATGCATTCAAGAAATAATTATTTGCCTGATCCAAGATACTTTTTCTTTCGCAGTCAAAGTGATTAAAAATAATTTTTTTTATTGAGCTCTTCTTTGTTATATTATTTATCAAACCCCAGGTGGCCTTCCCTTTATTTTCCGCTGTGTTTATTACTTCTAAACTATTTAGCACTTTCGCTTCCTTAATAACTTTTTTCAAAATTTTACTATAATGTCTATAATACTCCTTGGTTACTAGTCCTGTACTAAGTTTTTCAAATATTATTCGTTTGTTTTTGCATGATACTTTGATCCCAGCCGTTATCCATGTTTTGGAACTATGTTTATTAGAATAATATTTCTTTTTTGGCATGATTCGGTTCATTAATCCAGAAATAATATTTAGAAACAAGGAATATGCCTCATTTGCATCTGAATTTTTGAGGACTACGTCCCAGTTTTCAGACTGCAGCTCATCTCTGAAATGTTTTAATTTCGTTTTGGAGAATATTCTTTTAGTTTGATATGTTACTTTTTTAGTGGAAACCATATTTTCCAGGTTTACTATTTGACCATGGTGATCAGACAAGGCTGTAACTAACACTTCACTCTCCACATCCTCGAAGTTTACGAAAAAATTATCAATAAGCGTTGCAGTCTTCTTTGTTACCCTTGTTGCCTCAAATATTGTTTGATGAAAATTATGGGAAAGGAGTAGCTCTAAAAATTCGATAGATGTGTTGTTTTTTTTTAATGTGTATAGGATGTTCGATACAACAACACAAACATAGCCATTTTCAAACAACGGTATTTTGATTTTTTCAAATGGAAGACCCTGTATATTTCCATTTAAATTAACTCGTTTTGGATGACTCTACACTTTTCATCTCTGGCGTCATGTACCTTAAACAACCTGTTTCGGAGATATTCTGGTTTAAAGGAATTGTTCAATATCAAATCAACAATTCTATAGTTGTTTGTTCATAGAAAATATTGATACTGAATGATGTTTCAAATATTTTTTCCATCTTCAAAAGCATTCTTGGCAACTCATGAATAACTAGCATAGCAATAGAAATTTTGAAATGTTACTATTTTTTCTAGTTTAGTTATCCATGACTACCGCTGAAAAAATGACTATCGGAATTTGTAAATAGAGGTAATTGTCAAACTACAATCCAGTTGTGTTAAAAATTATTGTGGCATTATGAATTATCGTTTAGAGGACATGGTTAAAATGGTGTATGCTTTGGTAGAAAGTGATGGCAATTGCTTACTGGCATCTAGATTATACGAACAAAAGTTTCCTGAGAGAAGACATCTAGACTAGCGAGCATTTCGAGACCTCAAAACATGATTTGAGGAAACCGGAAAGGTATTTTACAATTAGTTTGAACGTGCTTGTCCTGTAACGAATGATGAAAATACTCTTGATATGGCATTGCATATTACCGAGAATTCCCTTGTGAGTACACATATTTTGAGTAGGGAGTTGGGAATATCTCAAAGTAGTGTTTCTCGGATGGTGAGAACATGCAAGTACCATCCATATCATATGCAGTTAATGCAGGAGCTGACTGGAAGAGATTTTCCAAACCGAATGCGGTTTTGCCAATGGGGTGTAGATAAAATCAACCAAGAACCTGATTTTTTTGGGTATGTTCTATTTTCGGACGAAGCCACGCTTACCAAAAAAATTGCCACGTGAATCGGTATAATATGCACTATTATGCAACTGAAAATCCTCATTTTGTTAGATATGTCAATCACCAACAACTTTGTTCACTGAATGTTTGGGGAGGTATCATTGGACGGCGTGTAATTGGGCTTTTTTTTTTCAACGGTCATCTCAATAGAAGAAAATATTTAAGATTTCTGCGAAGTCAGTTATCAAATTTATCAGATGATATTCCATTGGCAATAAGGCAGAGAATGTGGCTACAACAAGATGGCGTGCCTGCACATTACCACACTGATGTGCGGGAATACATTGATAATGAATTCCGTGAATAATGGATAGGTAGAGGAGGGCCACTTCAGTGGCCTCCAAGGTCACCAGACCTTACAAAAATTGATTTTTTTCGATCGGGATACATTGAATGGGTTGCCTATCCAACTCCGCCTACAACTCCTGAAAATATGAAAGCAAGAATTCGTACTGCTTTCAGGGAAATTTCAGAGGACATGCTGGCACATGTGGATACTAATTTCCGAAACAGATTGAGAGTGTGTATTGGTGGAAATGGCAGGCACATTGAACATTTGCTGCATTAATTATTGTTATTTTCTGTTAGATTCGAATAAATATGATTTTATGCAAAGTTTAATTCCAAATATGATACCAAAGGTGAACATTGTCAATATTTTCGGTGGAAAAATATCCATCTTTTGGATGTAAAATATCTCAGAAACAAGTTGTTTTAGGTACGTGACATGGATAATGAAAAGTGTAGAGAGAGTTATTGAAAAGGAGTTGATTTAAATGAAAATATACAGGGTGTTCCATTTGAAAAATCAAAATACCGATGTTGGAAAATGGCTAAATTTGTGTTGTTGTATCGAACATCTTGTACAATTTATTCCAAATTTTTGGTATTCGCAATGAACATCATCATATCGACCAACGATTCCCCATTTATCTTTACTAAATATTTCGAAAAGTGAAATAGGTAATTTTTCGAAAAGAAGTCTACAAAATAGATTTCTTTTAAATAACTCGGCAACGCCGCAACGGAATTTAAAATTGAAAAAATTGTTGAGCAGCCAATGGAACAGCCGATCGGAATATATGAAAATATACCGGGTGTTTCATTTGAAAAAGAACAACTTTGGTTAGCCACGCATCAATGATGCACCCTGTATGAATGAAAATTATTTTGGAAGGTGATCTTAGATGGTCCCTTTGACAAAAAAATATAAGAAATTGAAATAGTGATACATTAAGGACCAATGAACCACGGAGATCCTGTTGACTCAACCTGTAGTTGAAAACCAAAATGGTGCCCATAGTGCGGGAGTAAAATATATTTAAATGCATTGTTTTCGGTTTACTGTGGGAATCAACTATATTTCTGCGTTGTTGTCGGCGCTCTTCACTTTAGATTCTGTTTATGTTTTCGTTCGTTCGTTCATTAATTATGGTCTATCCTCCAGGATAATATACCAGTCGCGGAAATCCACATCACCTAGGAACGTATTCTGTCGGCTTCGATTTCCCTTTGGGGGGCACCGGGATAGTATCATTCGAAATGATACCTCAAATGCCCATTACTTTCACAACATATTATTTTTAAACTTTTCAATGCACGTGGAACGGCTGTACAAAAACTGACATTCACTTGACTTCCGGTCCGCGTGGTCAGACAACCGCCTCCCACGACCCCAGGAAGTCGAATACTCTGTTTATGTTTTGTGATTTTGTGGTTAACAACTTGTTCATGTTATGAAGGAACAAGAAATAAGATAGCTTATTGAGATTAAATAGCTTATTCCACAAATTAAAAAATATTCGCAAATGTACAGCGTTTTTTACTTGTAATTCTGAATTCCTTGCATTTGTGATATTTTATAACAACTGGAAACAGTGCACCCGTCATTCTGCAGTTAGCTGTGGTAAGCAAATATAATCGCAAACACGTAACTGCAGGAGTCAAATATAGTTTACAGCGCTTACCGCAGCCGCAGTGACGGTACTTCTTATAAAAACAGCAGCCGCAGCGAAAAGGTTAAAAAGGTTTTTTTTAATAAAAAATTAGTCAGAAAATTATTCAGTTGTCTCGTATATTCGATCAACCGAACCCTAGATGGTGAAACCATGTATGATTTGAATCCATTTTTCATGAATTTACAACCAGAGATGAGATTTTTTTCAGGATTCCAGTTAACTTTTGATATATTGGTTGCTGTGGCTTAGTTACATTTTTTACATTATTTTTGACACCAACCAATGACTACACAAAGTATTAACAAGTTTTTGTTTCTGTTACAGTGGAAAAACCAACGGAATGTTTGACACTATCCCCATTGGACCCCATTTTGGAGGTTCCTGTGTCAGCTCACAGCATAAACGGGAAGACTGATGAAAATAAAGAAGAATAACATATTTTTCACCTCATATGAGTGTGTTTATTTATTATCAGTTTGTTCTATGAGTTCTATTCACTGTAAAATGTTTCCTTACATTCACTTCAGATAAACGTTATTTATTGAAACCTGTGTTTTGTAACATTTAATGACAATAAAGTCATTCCACCATTTTATTTTCTAGATTTATTTCAAACAACACATAACAAATATATCACTTATGCTTTCTGTTTTGATACAAGCAGGTGCAGTCATAAGAGGAGGTCATGGCCCCCCTGAGGTATCTGAGAATAGGTTATTGATTCAAGGAGGCATTTTTTTACACGCTTTATATTGTATGTTTGTAACCGACTCCTTTGGGCTTGATTTTCACCCACTTCCAGACGTCCGAATGATTTGAAATTTGGCAGGTGTACATAATTCCGGTGACAATGCGAGAAATTTTTGTGAAAAAAATACAAAATGGCGGCCCAATATGGCGGACGAGTTTTGTGATTATGGTCCGATTCTATTCAAAATTGGTATGTGGGGGTTTTTGGAGTCGAATATTACGATTCTTTCGTGAACATTGAAAAACTCAAGATGGCGGCTCCAAAATGGTGGACGAGTTTTGTGATTATGGTCCGATTCTATTCAAAATTGGTATGTGGGGGTTTTTGGAGTCGAATATTATGATTCTTTCTTGAAAATTGAAAAATCAAGAGGCGGCTGCTCCAAAAAGGTGGACGAGTTTTGTGATTATGGTCCGATTCTATTCAAAATTGGTATGTGGGGGTTTTTGGAGTCGAATATTATAATTTCGTGAAAATTGAAAAATTCAAGATGGCGGCTCCAAAATGGTGGACGAGTTTTGTGATTATGGTCCGATTCTATTCAAAATTGGTATGTGGGGGTTTTTGGAGTCGAATATTATGATTCTTTCGTGAAAATGGAAAAATTCAAGATGGCGGCTGACTGTATATATTGACAACGTTAAAATCTTTGAATGACTTCTAAAATCGAGATTTGACTATTAATACAGCTGTACACATTGATGATTTGGAAAATAATTACAGTTACTAATAGTAATCACGGAATTAATAGTAGATTAGAACAAATAGTAGCTTAAAAAAATTGAAAAAACACGCTTTTATAAATAAACCAAACTAAAAAGTAGAAAATAAATAATAGTTTAAAAAAAACTAAAAAACACGCTTTTTATAAAAAACCGAACTAAAAATAAATAATAATAGTTAAAAAAACTAAAAAACACGCTTTTATAGAAAACCAAACTAAAAAATAAAATAAATTTAATAAATTTGAATTGAGAATAGTGTAAAAATATTTAATAAATATAAATTAATAATAATGTAAATTAGAAAAAAAAATATTTTATTAAAAAAAAAGCGTGGGGTGCTTAATCTGAATCTTTAAAAGCACCCCACGCTTTTTTTTAAATAATAAAAAAAATCTCTTTTTTACATTATTATTAATTTATGTTTATTAAATTTTTTTACACTATTCTTAATTCAAATTTATTAAAATTTATTTTCTATTTTTTTAGTTTCGTTTTTATAAAAGCGTGTTTTTTAGTTTATTTAAACTATTATTTATTAATTTTTTAATTGATTCAAAATGACAATGTTTTTGTAAATCAAAAGTTTGTTTATTCATCTACAATTTTCTGATAACATTTACATGTCTTGTCCAGTATTTTGAATTTGTCTAGATTCTAGATTGAGTGGAGAGGCACCATGCCACAACAGAATGTATTTGAAGTAGGGCATGATTATTTTTTTTTTCGAATGTAGGTAGTGCAGGGGTCCTTCATTTCGAAAGTAGGTAGTGCATGGAATATTTACTTCAATTGCAGGTAGTATATGGATCCTTTATTTCAAATGTAGTAAGTATGTGGATCATTTTTCAATTCTACGTAGGTTTATATAGGTATATTTTGAATTTGGGTAGTGTATGAATCATTTATCACAAATTTAAGAAGTGTATGGATCCTTTATTTCAAATGTAAGTAGTGTATAATGTTTTTCAAAGGTGTTGAGAGTTCATTGATCCTTCATTTCGAAAGTAGATAGTGCTTGGATACTTCATTTCAAATGTATGTACTGTAGTGTATAAATCCATATTTCAGATGTAGGTAGTTTATGGATCATTCATTTCAAATTTAGGTAGTTTATGGATTCTTCACTTCGAAGGTAGGTAGTGTATGGATCCTTCATTTCTAATGTAGTGTATGGCTCCTTTATTTTAATGAAATAGTTGGTGTATGGATCCTTTATTTCAAATTTAGATCGTTTATGGATCCTCCATTTCAGATTTATATAGTTTTTGGATTCTCCATATCAAATGTGGTACAACCAACGAGTGGTGGCCCCTGACCCTGGATGCACTGGAGCAATAACATATTTATAAAAACCTTTTTAAAGACAAGCTTTTATTGAAGTGCGCTAAAAAGTTAAAAATAATTGCTTTGGATGTGTTACGTAAGTTGTTCTGTGAGTTATAGATTCAAGAGCTTCCAGCGCAAAGCTTTTGAATCTATAACCCACGGAATAACCTACGTCACACATCCAAAGCAATTATTTTTTACTTTTTGGCGCATTTGAATAAAAGCTTGTCTTTAAAAAGGTTTTTTAATAATCATTTTATTTTGTGCTTTTTAGTAAGTACGCCTTAATCTATGCATTTTTGTTGAAGCAACTAGTCCACTATCTTGGAGCCGGCATCTTGAATTTATGAATTTTGACAATGAATTCATAATCTCTGACCCCAAAAACCCCCACATACCAATTTTTAATAGAATCGGAAACATAATCACAGAGATCGTCGGCCATCTTGGAGCCGCCATTTTGATTTTATAAATTTTGACAAAAAATTCATAATCTTCGATCCCGAAAACCCCCACATACCAATTTTGAATCGAATCGGACCATAAACACAATATCGTCGCCATCTTGGAGCCGCCATTTTGTTTTTTATTCACAAAAATTCCATAATGCATCGTCACGGGAACTATGAACACCTGCCAAATTTCACGTTAATCGGGCAAACTAGAAGTGGGTAAAATTTAACTTGTAAGATTTGATTACACACATCGGGACAGGTGAAACTAAATAAAAGCTTGTAAAAATAGAAATGCGTAGGGCGTGCTTAGTCTTCACTGATCCTCAGGCTTATGGTTATTGCAAATTAGTTGATACAGTATTGTCACATCGCTATGTGGATTGTTTTAAGTTGCGGGGAAAATCTCCAAATTAATTTCCAACATCAATCTTTCTTATGATATATAAATAAAATCATGTGAGTAACTTTTTTGCAACACTCATGATAAACCTCGAGCAGTCATATTGCTTGCACCCAACATTAAATTTACGTTCCAGAGTTCATCACGGGAGATTTGGCAATGGCAATCATAGAAGTGCCAACTGAAACAGGCAAGAGGCAGATTGTATTGCCTCGTCATACTTCCCAGGGGACTCGCCGACATACCCACCACCAGAGGAAGTCCAAAGCCTCATTAGACGGTGTCAAAGAGGAAACAGACACTTCATTTTGTGCTGTGACGTGAACGCGCACCATCTCTCATGGGGAAGCACGGACACAAATGCAGGGGGTGAGTACCTTTTAGAATATTTGTCTGCGACTAATATAGACATTGTCAATAAAGTTAAAAAACCCACCTTTATAAATGCGGTTAGAAAGAAGAGGTTCTTGACCTAACCCTTGCCGATCCATTTATAGCAAACCATATTCACAACTGGCGGGTATTTGATGACTCCTCGATGTCGGATCACCAACATAATTTTACCTGGAATCATCAGAAACACGCTTCGAGGAATACAGGATACCCAAGCTGACCAACTGGGATGCGTACAGAGAGCTTCTCAAAAGGCAGCTGGCGGACCAACAAGTATCCATCAACTTAACAGAGAAACTCGACATAGCTTGCAGACAGCTCCAAAATGCTATAATAAAAGCATATGGAAGTAGCTGCCCAGAAAAACAGAAGGCGGTCACCAGAGACGTGCCTTGGTGGAACAAAAAGTTATCCAAACTTAGGAAGGAAGTCAGGAAACTCTTCAATAGAACTAAAAGTCTGGGACATAGGGAAGACTACAAAGCAGCTCTTTCTGAGTACAACAAGGAACTCAGAAAATCCAAAAGAAGAACATGGAGGCAAATGTGAGGGGGGATTACGGAATTAGCCCCAGCTCAACGCCTCCAGAAAGTTCTATCCAAAGAACATACCAACGGTATCGGTCTGATCAAGAAGCTGAACAGTGGATATGCAAAAAACCAGAAGGAAAGCATAAGTGTTCTCATCCAGACACACTTTCCTGGGTCCAAGGTTGTTGAATACGAACTGCAAAGTGCTCACCTGGAAGGGGTTGTCAACCCCAACAGATCCAGCAGGAGCCTAGAGGGGAAAATCTTCACCACCCAAAAGATCAAATGGGCCATCAAGAGCTTCGAAACTTTTAAATCAGCCGGAAAGGGCGGAATATTCCCCGCCTTACTACAAAATGGCCTTGAGATAATAAAGCCTATCTTGAAAAGGCTGTTCAAGACCAGTTTCATGTTCGGTCACATACCGAAAACCTGGAGAGAGGTTGCAGTGGTGTTCATACCAAAGACTGGGGACGTCCAGCAGACGAACCAAAGTCTTATCGCCCCATCAGTCTCACCACCTCTCTCCTTAAAACAATGGAGAAAATTATAGACTGTTATATAAGAGGTGAAGTCCTCTTGGACACACTGCTTCACAAGAAACAGTTTAATCAAGCAGACAAATCTACAATTAATGCTCCACACTGACTGGTTGAAAGCATTGAAAAACATACTCGGCCAAAGAGGGTGCTTTCAATAACACCTCACATGACTCCATCATCAGATCACTAAAGGAAAAGAATATAAACACCTCACTGATCAGAAGGATACATGCAATGCTGAAAAGCAGAATCATTGTAGCTGCTCTCTCGGAGAGGAAACGGTCAGAATGACAGCGGAAAAAGGTTGTCCCCAAGGTAGCCTTTGCTGTGGTGACTGACCGTTGATAATCTGATAGTAAAGCTACATGAATCTGGGATTACGACTCAAGGTTACGACAATGATCTGGTCGCTACTATTAGGGGCAAACATGACAGGATAATATCCAATCGCATGCAGACAGCCCTAAACATAATGCAAAACTGGTGCGCAAAGACGGGACTAAAGGTAAATCCCAGCAAACAGTGCTGGTTCCATTCACAAGGCAGCTAAAGTACGAACCGAAAGCCGCAACCCTGAATGGAACTCGGGTAACTTTTCCGAAAGAAGTCAAATATTTTGTAGTTATAATAGATAGATATTTATTTATATAAAATTTCAAAAAATTTTACACTCGTCACAAATGCATTTAAAAAATGAAAAATAAAATAAAAAATACAATTACAAGCAACAACAGTAGAAAAGAACCAAAACAGGAAGCAATCAAAATTTTAATTTTCAATATCCAACTCGCATCTACAGGCAGAAGGTGCAGAAGGAACTCCTCGACTGCATAGAAACAATGCATCATTAGTATGTAACGAATTTTTTTCATAAATATATTGTGAGTTAAATCTTTATAGGAGTGTGGTAAGGCATTGTGAAGCTTAACACTGATATATCTATATGTGTCTTGTCTTTTCTCAATTCTGCAGTAAAGTACGCAATTTTTATCACTGTTTCTAATAGAATATGTGTGTATATTTTTGTGCATTTCTTATGAATATGAATATGATATAACAACAGGGTAGTGGCTAAATAGATAGTTTTTTGAATAGAGGTTTACAATGAGATCTAGAGTTACTAGAACTCGTAATACGTATTACTTTTCTTGTGTGCTATAAATACTCTTTCTTTGTTACTACAGTTTCCCCAGATTATTAGTCCATAAGTGAGTATACTATGAAATAAGGAGAAATAGGTCATTCTTAAATGTTGGATGTCTAACTGGGACTTTGATTGTCTCATTCCAAATGCCGCTCTCGCACAGATCTTGAGTGTGGAATGCAAAATCTAACTTTGAGTCCAAGTAAATATCTAATAGCTTAACTGGCTCATTGTGATTACTATTTGTTGAAGCAAGGCATATGTTTTGAGTTTTCGTTTCATTTAGAGTCAGACAGTTTGTGCAAAACCAGTCTTTGGATATGATATCAGATTGTTCTAGCTTAATAAGTGTTTCGTCCCTTGTTTTGCAAGTGGCTAAGTAAGTTGCATCATCAGCAAAGAGGAGTGGTTTCACAGTTTGGCCTAGATTGATAGGCAGATCATTGCTATAAATTATGAAAAATAAAGGTCAAAGCACAGATTCCTGTGGAACCCCATATTGCACAGTATGAGCATCAGAGCTTTGATTGCCAATCTTAACATAATGGGTCCTATTTTTTAAATATGAAGAGATGAGGTCTAATGGAGTTCCTCTAATGCCATATCATTCTAGTTTTAGTAGTAGATAATCATGGCGAACTGTGTCAAATGCTCTTGTTAAGTCATAAAGTCTAGCAGAGCTGATTGATTGTTTATCAAAACCGTCCAGTATGGTGTTATAGAGCTATAGTGGACTTCCCAGTTCTGTAACCCAACTGATTAGCACAGAGCAGGTTGTTTTATTCAAAAAAGTTTAAGAGTGGTATCTTCAAGACAATTTTAAAGATCTTGATCAATACGGGTATTACAGAGATGTGTCTATAATTTGCTCGTAAATTTGGATCACTTTTTTTGTAAATTGGTGATACTCTAGATAACTCAAACTTATCCGGGTATACACTTCATGCCTGTGTTTATAAGAATTGCAATAGGATGATCTAGTGTATCGGCAACGATTTTTAGCAGACTGGCATTTAGACTATAACAGTCCCTTGACTTCGATTTCTTTATGTTTCCATCAATCCAGCGTACCTCCTGTGCATCTGTTGGGTGCAAATAGAGTGACTTGTAATTTATGGGAATTTTCTTAAAGAAGTTATAGAAATTAAGATTTTTAGTTCAATCGACCAAAGACTAACATGGAACAGTCACATCTCATTATTTCCAAGTTTACAGCGGTAACCTGGACATGCCGCAGAATATTTGGTAAGACATGGGGTTGGAAGCCAAAAATGATATATTGGTCATACCAAACAATCATCAAATCTATGGTCACCTATGCATCATGAATATGGTGGCCAAAAATCCAACAGTACTCGGCAAATCGAGCTGCAGAAAGTGCAGGGTAATCACAGGGGCAATGTTCACATGCCCCACTGTAGCATTAGAGGTAATATTGAATCTTCCGCCACTGTACTTGTGTATAATGAAGGAAGCGGCAATTAGTGCCTTCATACTCCACCAGACATCAAACTAGAACGAACGGGCCTCAACTAGAAAGGGATGCATCAGTTTGGTATACTGATGAATCCAAGATGGACGAAACGGCTGGAGTAAAGCCCCAACAATTTTTCTATCAGAAATCCATGCTATAGAAATTTTGGACTGCAAACGCTCCCTAAGAAAACTGGCTACGAATAATCAGATCATTTTGATGTGGGTGGCAAGTCAAAAGGAAATCAAAGGCAATGAGGAAGCAGTTAGCTTTGCCAAGGAAGGGGCCCACACTCAATTTTCTGGCCCATACTCTTCTGTGGTCTTTCCAAAGCCCACATCAAGGAAGAGTTTCGGCGGGAAGGAGACCAAATTGAAACCCACTGGAATAAGGTTCCAGGGCAAAGACAAGCCAAAAGGCTTCTGAGCCCATCAAGTTCTCGAGTTGGACAAGAAAGAGACTTGAAACTAGTAACGGGACTGCTCACCGGACATTGTCCTCTGAGGTATCACCTCAAAAAAATTTATAGATCAGACAGTGAACTGTGTCGTTACTGCAGAAACTTACTGCCTTGCGACTGCCAAATGCTGTTTTACAAAAGGCTCTAATTCCTCAAAGGGGTTTCATTAATGCCCTCAGATATTAGGAACTTAGTTCTCAGGAAACTGATACACTTTGCAAGGAGTCTCGTAAACTCGGGTCTTGAATAGGTGAAGGGTAATATGTACAAAAGACCTTATAGGTCGAGGTACAGAGAGGATGAAGAGCCAATCTACAATATCTACAGTCTAGTTACTAGAAGCATTGTCAGTTGTTTTTGAGTCACGTCGTTTAGTGGATGGATTCCTGTCGAATCACTCAAACAATTGCTGTGTATGTATTTCTAGACTTTGATTCATGATCCCATTTCAAAAATTTCCGCAAAATATGAAATAAATATTCGATTTGTTCTTTTAAATCGCGCAATATTCTCTAGATTTTCGAATATTCATATCTGAAATCCATTTGATGAAATTCTGGAAGTTAGAATCTTGATTGAATAAAATTTATAGAAACCTTCCATCAAACAATGTATTGAGATGTATGCACTAATACACAGTAGATGTCACCCCAAAATATATATATATATATATATATATTTCTTTGGGAGGCTTCTTGGGATTTTGGTTCCTTACTATTGACCTTTTTTTGTGGTTGAAGTGAAAAGCTTTATTTTAAGGTAAATTTCAAACATAAATTCGACGTTTAGATGGGGGGACCCCTCGTCTTCATCAGGAGTAACTTTTTCATGACATCTATAATATTTTGTAATGACTTACCGTGTATATATATATATATATATATATATATATATATATATAAACAAATTGATTATTGGGGTATGCAGCAAAAGAAAAAGTGTACTCTTTAAAGTTTGTCCAAGCTTTCATAATGTTTTATTTCCATCTTCAGGGATACTACAATGAAGAATTGGAAGAATTGAACAAATTAGTGTGTCATTCGAACCTTAAGGTACTAATAACTTACATCTTTGTTGAGATTAGTTTCTATGTTGTTTATGAATGTTCTTCATGTACAGTACGGTGAAATATAAGTTATGACTTTGAAGTTGGCAACTCATGTTTCAAATCGTCAACTAATTATACACATTAAAATTCAAAATTCATTGAACAGTTACTAATTAAAATATTAAAATATAAATTCTGAAACATATATTTTAATAGTGCTGCTTGGCTGTCTGATAGGTTATAGATCTTTACCCCCCTGGAGCGCCTTTCAAGGTATTTTTGGGCGCAAATGTCTATAGCATGGGTTTCTGCTTGAAAAGTTGTTAGAGCATTGCCTAGGGATTTTGAGAGCCTGAAATTAGGACCCGTTACCCCACTCCAGCTCTTTCTGGATATGATCTATATAATAAAAATGGATCTCGATTCTTTGTAAGCGCAAAACGTGAGAACGGCTGGGCCGATTTCTTCGTAATAGCTCGATGGATTTTACGGATATAAAAATAGGAAAGGTTGTACGGAAAATTGGAAAATACGGGAATATAAGATATTTGGGCAACAAAGGGTATGTCGGCTCAGCTATTAGTAGATCGAATTAGCATAGCTGTTTCATGTAAGCCTACCAAGCAAAAGGTCGCGGGAACGAATCTCGGTCGGGATTATAAAAACAATGGCTGGACCGATTTGGCTAATTTGTTCGTATTAGTCTGAACAAAGTTTTTAGGGAAAGAAAGTTTTTTAGAAAAGTTATTGGATTCGGGAAAAATTTAAAGTGCTTTTTTTATGGGATTTTTGAAGACCATAACACGATTCGAGTGATGGATATGCGTGATTCTTTGGTCGTGGAAAAAACGGGATAACGGGAATAACGGCCAAACGGGATAAGGGGAAAACGGGATAAGGGGAAAACGGGATAACCGGACAACGGAATTACAGCACAACGGATAAACGGGATGACGGGAAAACGGATAAGAGGAAAACGGGATAACAGGAAGCGAGCAGTGTCAAAAGCATAACCTAGATGGAACAACACAAAGAAAAACAGGAAAAAAGAAATTCTACGCGGACGAGAGTTTTCAGGAAAACAAATTCAGGGAATATAGAAATTTGGACAGGACAATAATGTCTGTCGGGTCAGCTAGTAAATGAATATATCTCTATGGGTGAAGTGTGAGAACCGTCATTGGCTGGCGGTATTGAAAAAATAAAATAAAATGTGGCGGGCCGATATCACGATGTTCACAACTGCCTATTGGATTCAGATACACTTTATTGAGTACGATAAAAGATTATGATAATTCATTTTCAGACTGAATACTTTTCGTCCATTTTTATTGTAAAGGAAAAGGAGGCAATGCAGCTATTATTGAGGGTGGTTCACACATTTCTTAAATTATCAAAATCTCTAGTGTAAATGTTCTTTTATTTCTGCAAAAAAGGTATACTGGTATATGGTAGTGACTCAACTATATGAGTAGTTTACTAAATGGATTTACATTTTTATGCAGATTTAAAAATACAGTTCAAAGTAGTTCAAACTATAAAATCTCCACTTTGTGCAAATGTTTCAAATTCTCCAGATTTTCGAATATTAATGTCGCGGGCTTTCTGTTTGTAATCATTGTTTATAGAGCTTTCTCTTTAGACATCTGAAATTCTCGAAGTTGGAACCTTGATTGAATAAAATCTATAGAAATCCTCCATCCAAAGGATTTATTGAGATGTATATCCACTATTACACAATAGATGCCACCCCAGGGGCTATTACTTTTCGCCATCTACATTGTGCTTGAATGTTACCAATAATACAATGCCAAATATATACCAAATGAAAGAAGAAATCTTTATTTCAAAACTGCAAATTATTTTAAATATCTGGATGATAATAAATACATGTACCTATATGAATAGTCATTGGCGGACGGTATTGAGTTGTCAAGTTCAACATTGGCTAATGAGCAGGATAATTGATTTGCGGAATCGCTATAAAATTGTAATTTTATGCCGATTCGGCAAATCAGAAGCTAGGCGGGCCGCGATAACGATGTTCACATTCAGATAAACTTTGAGTGCGATATATATATATATATATATATATATATATATATTGTAACGAAAATAAACTTAACTTGGTTTTAATAATTTATTTCACACTTAAATCTACAACTTAATTTATATTACGCCACTGTATAGCTCGGTCGTATGGGCTCGTTCAGACTGTCCGTGCCATCTTGAGGGTTGCCTATTTATCTCCGTTACAGAATTCCCGATCTTTCGAATTCTGGCAGTTGGCGACCAGCATGTTCCAATTGTTTCCAATATTGACCGTTGTTTTCCGCGGCAGAGCGACTGGATTGTTCTCGAATATCTCCGGGGATGACCTCATCGTTGTCGATGGCAACGCGTGAGGCGACAGGTCCGGCCTAGGTTCGTTACATTGCCCCCTTCTTAAAGACATTTCGTCCCGAAATTTCATCCTTGGAGTGTGACGATATCTGCATGACTCCCCATATCTGCACCGTGAAGTTCGATGGAAGTAACACTCCACGGTCTTCATGATCGGTCGTGGAAGAGGGTTACAGCAAACCAAAATCTTGACGCCGCTGGATCTGAATATCGCCTCCAGCATACTTCTTATGACTCTCCAGTCCAACCCATCAATACCACAGGACAATTTTGGAATTGCTAGATCCACCAGATTCTGGTCCACCATAGTATATCTTAGTTTGGTGAGACTCTTCCAGACATCTTCATAGGACGGTTTATCTTGGGAATGCCTCTTGGTAACTAGGCAGTAGATGTTTCTCTGGCCTTTCTCTAACTGTAGCACCCTATCAACTTCTGGATTCTGCTTCCGCAGTGTTTGGAGTTGACCAAATTTCTTGGAGAACACTACGGCGATGCCCCTGGTCATTCGAAGATCTTCTGCCACACAGTGCGCTAGGTGCGTAGTCAGCAGGCACCTCGAAAGGTCTCGTGACTCCTCTCTAGTAACCCATGTAGAACTTTCTGCCCGTTTGAATACAAGGACATAAACTTCTCGAACGTCATATCATCCTCCGGTGGCTTGAGGTGCGAACTTGGTCATGGTTTCCAGCGTAAGGGCCAACCTGTTGAAATGGACGACCCTTGGTTTCCCTCGGGGTGGCTTATGGATTCGGTACACAAGGTCGTTTATCCTTTCACGATTTTATACGGGCCTTCCCACGAGTTCCGCAACTTTGGTGATAGTCCACGACGACGTTTGGGGTTGTACAGCCAAACCAGGTCATCAACCTTAAACCCTCCAGCCTCGGCCTTGATGTCATAGGTCTTCTTCATTTTATCGCTGGCACTCTGGATGTTCAACCGGACTCGTTCGTGGATGTCGTCCATTCTCTGCCGAAGTTTGCTGACGTAGTCCTCTCCCGCAGTGTCTTGTCCTGGCGGTATCCCAAACTTCAGGTCACGAAGGCAGTCGCAGTTCTCGGCCCATTATAATACTAGCAGGAGTTTGACCGGTTGACTCGTGTACTGCGGATCGATAGGCCATCAGGAACAAATGAAGATACTGGTCCCAGTCTCTTTGATGGTCAGAGACAACCTTGGACAAGTGGCGGTTGATCGTCCTGTTCATCCGTTCCACCATTCCATCGGACTGCGGATGTAGGGCCGTGGTTCTTGTCTTGCGGATGTTCAGCGGTAGACATATTTCTTGGAAAAGGTTGGATTCGAAATTTCTGCCTTGATCCGAGTGCAGCTCCATTGGAATACCGAATCGACATATCCACTCTTTCACCAAGACGTCGGCGACGGTGATGGCTTCCTGGTTGGGCAGGGGCATAGGCTTCCGCCCACTTACTGAAGTAGTCCATTGCCACAAGGATGTATTTATTCCCGTGGTCGGATACGGGAAACGGGCCGGCGATGTCAATGGCGATTCTCTCGAACGGGCTGCCTACGTTGTACTGACGCATCGGGGCCTTGGGTCGTATTCGAGGTCCATTGCTAGCAGCGCATACAGCGCACTTTCTGCACCAGTCCTGGACGTCACGACAATTGGTCCAGTAAAACCGTTTCCTCACTTTCTTCAGGGTCTTCGTCACTCCCAGCTGTCCTCCAGCGACTCCATCATGGATTTCCCGCAGCACTTCCTCTCTTCTGTTCCTGGGAACAATTATTTGGCGTCTGTCTTCCCCACCAATATCGGCCTCCAGCACACGTTTCAGGATCCCATTGTCCAGAATAAGAGAGTTCCATTGTGCCCAATAGGACTTAACAGCCGGCGAGTAACTTGCGACTTCCTGCCATGATGGTCTTCGGTGCCCTTCTTCCAGTTGACAACTAAGCCAAGGTCGGGGTCTTTCTCTTGGTCTTTCTGGATCTTGCTGTCATTCCAGTTGTCATCCATTGCCGCGGTTCTACAAAGTGTTGCTTCTTTCTCTTCTGCTCGTCGGCAATGTGAGCAATCATCTGGACATGGTCTTCGCGACAAGGCATCTGCATTCTTATGGCTAGTTCCGGCTCGATGTTCGATCTCGAAATCGAATTCTTCTCTCGATCCAACGTGCTACTTGACCCTCAGGATTTTTGAACTGTAAGAGCCATTTGAGAGCTGCATGGTCAGTTCTCAACAGGAATCTTCTTCCATACACGTACTTGTAGAAGTGCTCCACTCCCTTTACAACAGCTAACAGCTCTCGCCTGGTGACACAGTAATTGCGCTCTGGTTTGCTAAGCGTCTTGCTGAAATAACCAATGACCTTCTCCTGTCCCTCCTGGATCTGAGATAGGACAGCTCCAAGTCCCACGTTGCTGGCGTTCGTATCCAAAATGAATTTCCCTTTGGGTAGGGGATAGCTCAGTACATGTGCGTTGATCAAAGCTCCTTTCAGCTTCCTGAATGAGTCTTGACATTCTTCGGACCACTGGAACTTTGTTTGGCCCTCCGTGAGCCTGGTCAGTGGTTTAGCGATGTTGGCGAATCCCAGCACATATCGGCGATAGTATGTGCATAAACCCAGGAAACTTCGAAGTTGGTAAATGTCTTTTGGGATGGGCCAATCCTTAACAGCTTTGATCTTCTGGTCATCCACTGCTACTCCTTCCCCTGAGACAACGTGGCCGCAGGTATCGTCCTTCTTTTTCGAACAGCTGGCATTTCTTGTGGCTCAGCTTCAATCCGGAGTTCCTCAGTTGCAGGAATACTTCCTCCGAGTTTTTCACGTGGTCCTCGAACGATCTGCCGACCACAATTATGTCGTCGAGATACACTAGACACGTGTTCCATGAGAGTCCCTTCAGCACTGTCTCCATCAATCTTTCGAATGTGGCGGGAGCATTACAGAGCCCGAATGGCATAACGGTGAACTGCCATAATCCTGAGCCGATGGTAAAAGCAGTCATTTCTCGATCTTCCTGAGCCAGTTCTACTTGCCAATATCCACTCTTCAGATCAAGGGTCGAGAAAATCGTGGAACCAGCCAACGTGTCTAGGGTGTCATCTATTCTCGGGAGAGGGTAACTGTCCTTCTTCGTGACATTATTAAGTTGGCGATAGTCTACACAAAAGTGTGTCGATCCATCCTTTTTCTTCACCAGTACGACTGGAGGGACCAGGGACTGTCAGATGGTTCGATAACTCCTTCTTTTCCCATATCGCTGACTATTTTGTCAGCCTCTTCCTTCTTGGCAAGAGGAAGTCTTCTTGCTGATTGCCGGATCGGTCGGGCACCCCCAGTATCAATCTTGTGCTGGACCACATTAGTTCGACCTCCTTTTCCTTGTCCGGTATCGAAGATGTCTTGGTACTTTTTGACTAAATCTCTTAGTTTGGGCTGTTGAGCTGGTTTTATATCTTTGGAAGAGATGGCAACTAATTTTTCTAGTTCTGTGGGCAAGTTGTTGGGTTGGCTAATCGTACCTCGTATGCCCCGGATCACAGATGAAACTGACGAGCAGTGCCCTAAAATTGTTCCTTTCTTTAAGGTCACTGGAAAGTAATTGACATTCATGACCCTTACCGGTACAAATTTTTCAGCACGTAACAGGGTTTTCCCTAGGGCAATCCCTCGTCCAATTTCCTCATCATGAAGTTTGGGCTCGAACATCACCACGTCTCCACTGCTCGCACTCCCGTCCAGGCGAGCCTCCAGGATGGTTCAGCCCTCTCAGGTACGCTTACATCCTCAGCCAACAGCCACGGATCAACTCTTCACTTCTCCCATGAAGTACCAGCTCTTCTCCGTTGACACGTAGGCCGTCGTCTTTGAAATCCAATTCAAACCCTCTGGAATTCATGATGTCCATTCCGATGTTTGCATCGTCTTCGATGTCGCTACAAGTGCCTGATGTTTCACTTTAGTGCTGCCCAAAATTATTTCAATCGGTAGCTCGCCATATACAGTAGCTGGCTCCCCTGTTGCTGGCGTAGCTTCACGAGTTGTCAGTTCAATTCGTTCCGGTGTTCTGGCAAAGGCAGGACCGAGAGTTGTCCTAGTCGCACCTGTATCTAGCAGCATGGTGCAAGGTCGTTATTGATGAGACCGTCTACGAAAACACCTCTGTTCTGTCGTTGCAGGATAGCGACATATGCGTTGTTAACCGGGGCTTGCTGGACACAGGCCGACGATTGCCCCTTCTCGTCGACCTTCTTTAGTTTTCCTGCATCGGAGTCGTGTTTTCGAATGTTGGACATTTGCTACGCACATGTCCAATTTTGCCACAATTCCAGCATCTTATCTGTCTTTTCTCAGGCAAAACTTCCTTAATCACTTTCCTTATGGCAGCTTCCAAATTAGCAGGCTCCTGTGCGTCTTCCTCAATCATTCGGACTTTACTCTGGCTTTTGCAAGATTGTTTCGCTGCCTCGAATTCCAAAGCGCGTGCCAGTGCGTCTACGAGATGTGTTGGACGGGCTAGTGTCAACGCTTGTCTGGTTTCTTGGTCACGGAGTCCATCCAGGAATGCTTGAACCGCTAGTCGCTCCATTACATTTTCTGGTGTGGCTGGATATGCGAGACGAACCAAGCGTGCAATGTCAGTTTCGAATTCTTGTAAGGATTCACCCGATTTTTGGCAGCGATTTTTCAGCTGGGAGTGGTATACGTGTTCAAAATGGGCGTGGCCATATCGTAATTCTAGATGTTTAATCAGCTGATCATAGTCCTCCTGTTCTTGGGCGGTGAGAGTTTGTAGAATATTTGTCGCTTCTCCACGTAATGCAAGTGTCAGTGCTACAGCTCTTTCCCCTGCATTCCATCCGTTTGCTTTGGCCGCTGCTTCAAACTGCCGGCGGTAATTTGCCCATGGAGTTTTTCCGTCGAACTGAGGCGGCTTCATGGAAAGCTTCATCCCTATTTCTGAAATGACCTTGACATCTTTTACACCCTCTTGAACTTTATCCAAGTTCAAACTCAAGTCCAGCATTGCATTTTCGTTAACCATCTCTGTGGAGGGCGCACTATTAATTCGTTTTTCCAGCTTACTGATCGTTTCCTTTATTTTGTCCATTTCTGCCTCGACCCCATCTTTGATTTTATCTACCTCCGTGTTCATTTGCTCCCTAATTTTATCTATCTCTGTCTCAACGGTTCCATTCTTTCTTCTAGAAAATTAGCCACACCACACAATTCTTTTTTTAGGCCTTCTGTGTTTTCCAGGAACTTCTCTTCCAGGCTTCTTGCATTTTCTTCCAGGCTTCTTGAATTTTCTAGAAGCTTCTCTTCCAGATTTCTAGAATTTTCTTGAAGCTTCTCTTCCAGATTTCTAGAATTTTCTTCAAGCTTCTCTTCCAGATTTCTAGCATTTTCTTCCAAGCTTCTTGAATTTTCTAGAAGCTTCTCTTCCAGATTTCTAGAATTTTCTTGAAGCTTCTCTTCCAGATTTCTAGAATTTTCTTCAAGCTTCTCTTCCAGATTTCTAGCATTTTCTTCCAAGCTTCTTGAATTTTCTAGAAGCTTCTCTTCCCGATTTCTAGAATTTTCTTGAAGCTCTCTTCCAGATTTATAGAATTTTCTTGAAGCTTCTCTTCCAGATTTCTAGAATTTTCTTGAAGCTTCTCTTCCAGATTTCTAGCATTTTCTTCCAAAGTCCTCGAATTTTGTTGCAGTTCTTCTTTCACGGATTTAGTAGTTTCTTCGAGTTTATTCATTACCAAACTTAAATCACCTCCGGGAACTTCGAATAAAAATGTTTCGGGGTCCTCACCTTCTTGTATAAGTCCTTCTGCAAGTCTTTCCTGGAGTACTTGCTTTTTACCCGTTGTTTCCAGTTCCCTTTCCTCCAATTCCTGTTTCAATTCCGCTACCTTCAAATCCGCAAGGCGCACTTTTCTTGAACACATTTTGTCTTTGACGAGGTATCAGTCTGTTTCACACGAAAAGTTTATCAGTTGGTTAAAAATTCACTTCGCGAATTCTTTTCCACGGGCCACCAGTCTATTGTCTGTTTCACGCGAACAGTGTATCAGTTTATATTCCCACGCACAATTGTCCACTTCGCGAAAACCGGGTCACTGTCTATTTTGGGCGTGAAAAAAAGGTCTATCAATTTATTTTTCTGACTATCCACTCCACGATCACTTGTTTATTTTCAAAATCTCACTTCCGACACCAATTGTAACGAAAATAAACTTAACTTGGTTTTAATAATTTATTTCACACTTAAATCTACAACTTAATTTATATTACTACGCCACTGTATAGCTCGATCGTATGGGCTCGTTCAGACTGTCCGTGCCATCTTGAGGGTTGCCTATTTATCTCCGTTACAGAATTCCCGATCTTTCGAATTCTGGCAGTTGGCGACCAGCATGTTCCAATTGTTTCCAATATTGACCGTTGTTTTCCGCGGCAGAGCGACTGGATTGTTCTCGAATATCTCCGGGGATGACCTCATCGTTGTCGATGGCAACGCGTGAGGCGACAGGTCCGGCCTAGGTTCGTTACAATATATATATATATATATATATATATATATATATATATATATATATATATATATATATATATATATATATATATATATCTGCGATTCCCGTACGTCATAAGTGGATTATGATAATTTATTTTCAGACTACTTCCCGTCCATTCTTGTTGTAAATGAGGCAATGCATATCCTTCAAACTATTATTGAATTGGTAACTTCCATCCCTTGAATTATCAAAATATCTCTCGACTATACCTATGTTCTTTTATTGCTTCAAATAAGTTATATTGAATCATCTGTATTCGTAGTTTATTAACTGGATCTACGGAACATGGGAATAGTCCTGAATTTTTTACATATTTGAGGCATCTTGAAACTATCATGAGTGAAAGTAAACGTGTTTTCAAATTCCACAGTAAGGCTTGAAAAACAAAAGAAACAAGGTGTTTTTTCAATATTATTAATTTTTTACTTTTTCTGCTACTCTCAAAATAACAAGCAGATAAACTGATGATTTTAAAACTCTTTTTATATCAACCCCAAAAAATTACGTTTTTTCAAAAAAAATTGTTTTTTGATGTTATATCGATATTAAATTTTTAATAATCCTTCATAACATTTAAAAACAAAGGAATTTAGTTTTTTTAGAATAGATTGAAATATATTAACATTGTTCATCCTTTTATTATTTTTTTTTTTAATTTTATTTCATCCCCTTAACTTAAAGCCATTATCTTCATTAATTTTGAGAGTAACAAAAACATTTTTAGTAAAATTTGAAAACATATTTACTTTTACTGATCTTTTCAAGATGTCTCAGACTACTGCAAAAATTTCGATTTGAAGGCCATTTTGTGTCTATTAGCCTCGTCTCTGCACTAGCGATTTGTTTTTCTGACAATTTTGCTGTGTATGTATTTCTAGACTATTCGATTCGTGATTCCATTGCAAGAATTTCCACAATATGAAAGAAGTATTCGATTTCTACTCTCAAATCTAGTAATATTTTCTAGATATTCGATTATTCATGTCACAGGCTGAAACCATTTGCTAAAATTCTGGAAGTTGGTGTCTTAATTGAATAAAATCTAAAGAAACCTTCCATCAAAGGATGTATTGAAATGTATCCACTATTACCCAATAGATGTCACCCCAGGGGCTATATATCAGTATAGAAGACAATGGTATTGGGAATTCAAAATTAGATGCCAGCGCCAGAGTGGCAAAAATTCAAACCAGACATACTTACATTGTTTTTCTGTTTTTTCAGAGGTTATTATACACTTGTGTTCGGAGTTTTTCTGAAAATATTTCCATTTGGTATAATTTTCCAGTTTTTTTGTGTAGTGTATGCTCTAAATTGCTTGCAAAAAAAAACTTTTTCGAAGTTTCTGGACAGCTCAGTGAAGTCATCTGGAATTATTTTGAAGAAATGTTACACATTATTATTTGTGAATGTTCGAATTGAAAATAAAACTAACAAAAACAGTTTCTTTTATTTCATTTAAAACAAACAAGATGGTGTGAAAATGTGTCCTTACCACCTAGATATACATAAATAGTCACTTTTTTCCATACTGTATAAATAATCTTCGGTATGTTGAATAATATCCCTTATTTTTTCTTCTCAACTCTCTTCGAAGTTTCTCTTTTTAACTTTTTTTCTTGGCCACACATGATACAGGAACATTTTGGGAAGGAACTGTATTATTTTTCAAGATCCCAAGAGCCCGTCATCTGTCTATAGACTCACTCAATCCTAGATTAGTCTGCACCAGTAGGTTACATTCATTTTCTCACGGAAAATGATAAAAACTCATTCCAGTACAACAGGATCGTTTTGTCCAAGAGTCACATTGAGGTACACAATAATAATGATTTGAACTAGAATCACTAATTTTTTCACTCGAGGACGTACAATAGTCAACAGAATAATTCACCAGGTAAACCAGAATTTCATTGAATGTCAACAATCACAAGAGATTCGACAAGTTTTAAGTGTACAATTGCTAAAATCATATAAACATTAATGTTTCGAAAAGTATACAATGTGTCCTTATCACCTAGATATACATATACCTATACTCTTTTTCCATACTGTATGAATAATTTTCGGTATGTTGAATAATATCTCTTTTTTCTCTTCTTAACTCTCTCTTCTTTCCTCACAACTCTCTTTGAAGGTTCTCTTTTTCACTTTTATCTTGGCCACAGACGATACAGGAGGATTTTGGGAAGGGACTGGATTCTTCTTCAAGAGCCCATCGTCTGTCTATAAACTCGCTCAATCCTAGATTGGTCTGCACCAGAACGTTACAACGTTACGTTCATTTTCTCAAGGATAATGATGAAAACTTATTCCAGTACAACGGGATCGTTTTGCCCAAGAGTCACATTGAGGTACACAACAATAATGATTTGAACTTGAATCACTCATTTTTTCACTCGAGGACAAACAAGAATTTCATTAAATGTCAACAATCACAAGAGATTCGAAAAGTTTTAGGTATACAATGGTTAAAATATTATAAACATTAATGTTTGGAAAAGTGAACAATGTATCAATGTAAGTATGTATAGTTTCCAAAATCGACACCAGAGGGAGTATCCCTTATGATGAATTCCCAATAGACATTGTCTAAAGGTACAGACAATGGTATAGACATTTCAATGCAGATCTTATTTTATACGATGGCGCGTGCCATCTAGCCCGACAACGACGATCCTCGGTAGAAAACATACCCGTACGAATGCGCCACCTATAAAGAATATGGATTTTTTTACATAACACGTGAGGATTTCTGTTTTCGCCAAGGAATCCAAGCATAAACCATTTCTGAATCATAGGCATTAGATAGAGACGAACTCGAAATTTTTTTAAAATGATTTTATAGAAGGGTTCATGATATATAAATTAAATGTGATTTCTATATAAATGAGGTATATATATATATATATATATATATATATATATATATATATTATATATATATATATATATATAAAATTATGATTATTTATTACACACAACACAAGCTGAACAAAGTAGTCATCAAAATAAAAAAGAAGGAATATGAAGTATTTCCATACGTATTTAGTCGAATCCGTGAAGGTTTTCATTTCTAAACCCCCGAAACATCTCCGATTTTGATGATTTTTTTATTGTTTGGTATATTCAAAATAAGAAACGTTTATTGTTAGGCGGACCTGGCATAAACTAAACAATCAAGTTTATCAGAAAGAAACATTTGCAATCAATTTTCATTATCAATGGAAGTTTGCATAGATTTTCAGGTGGATATTCAACATTCTGCATGGTATTTGCCAGGAAAGTAGTTGTTTTTCGCTTGTGGTCTACCACTTGTTTCAATTTATATTGATTTTAGTTGTGAAGAGACTCTTTAAGTCCCTTGTATCTTCTTTTTATGATTGAACTAATAATGATATTTTCCGGCGACCTCGTATTATCGAGTGTGTTTAATCTACACGAAATCGATCTTTAATTACTCTTATTAACCTTCAATTTATCTTTTAATGCATAATTGTGATATATGCAACCAAACATACACCGAAATCGACCATTAATTACCTGTAAATCGTCGATTTTGTCCATTAATGTATAATTGTGGTATAGGCAACTAAACATACATTAATTCGAATATTATTCAAATGTAAAATCATATTACCTTCGCGATGTCAAATTTATGTATTTTAAAATCCAAATATTGTAAGTTTCCTCCTAGTTGAAGGAAATTGATATCGAAAATTTCATTTTTACCCCAGGAACGAGGTCGACAGAAAATTTTTGTAATCAACTCGTATACTAAAATGGCGATTAATGATCTCGAACATTAACGCGCTCGCTTCGCTCTCGCGTTAAAATACCTCGATCATTAATCGCCACCATTAATACACTAGTTGATTAAATAACTATTTCATCATATTGTATGCAATATGCAATGCAATGCATCATCATATTGTATGCATTGCATTTCATATTTTCTGCAATTTAATGTCCAATTCTCCACCTGTCAAAATCGAAAATAAAATTCAGTTAACTTCACGAAAATCTTTATGAAAAACTCCATAATATTGGCATACAAGGAAATGCACTGAATTGGCTGAAAACATTTGTCTCAACGCGGAAGCAATATGTCAGTATCATCAATGTTAATAACAATGTGAAAAAGCTATATACATCCAATTATGTAGAGATTAATGTTGGTGTCCCATAGGGCTCAGTATTGGGCCCAATACTTTTTTTATTACATGTGAATAATATCGAATCCATTTCTACAGATGCTCATTTCACACTATATGCTGATGATACATCACTGGTTATATCAGATAAAATGGATCATAATCTACAAATCAAAGGTAACTTAATCCTGCAAAATCTGAACACCTGGTTTAAGGAAAATTCCCTATATTTAAATAATCAAAAAACACACCTAATAAGATTTCATGCTAGACAAAAAGAAGTTGCCAGTTTCAACTTGAAAATTGGAGATGATGAAGTTTTTGGGTGTTCACTTGGATGAATTTCTCAGCTGGAAAACTCATTGTGGAACAATTATATCAAAACTGAACTCTATGAATTATCTTCTCAGAAACCTTCGCCCTACTATAGACCAGAAACAGCTAATTATGCTGTATCATGCCCAAGTCGAATCCCGTCTTCGGTATGGTATTACTTTCTGGGGAGCATCCTCCTCATGTAAAGATGTTTTTGTCGCCCAGAAAAAGATTATAAGATGTATAGCAGGAGTCTCAAGAAGTACAAGCTGTAAAAGCCTTTTTAAAATACTAACATTACCGTGCTTGTATATATTTGAATTATGTGTTTTTATATATGACAACCGAAACTGTTTCATAAGAAATGAAAATGTGCATTCTATCAATACTAGGTGTAAGACAGACTTTCATGTGCCATTATGTAAAAATGCACTGACTTATAATTCCCCAAATGTAATAGGGCTCAGATTATTCAATTTGCTCCCCCTTGAAGTGAAAAACTCTAGTACTACCCACAGCTTCAAAATTACACTTAAGTCCTTCCTTCTGGAAAATAATTATTATGATAGTATAAAAAAATAATGAATGTGTTGTTACTCTTAGTAAACTGTCTTTTTATTTTAAGTTCTATTTTTAAGCCTTATCATGACTAGTCCTACACAATGTACCTTTTGATTGTCTTACAGGATAATAAAATATTTATTTATTTATTTATTTATTTATAACTTCAAACTGAATATCCGAAAAACAAAAACTCGGGGCTTTCTTTGTGCAATGTTCGGGGGCTTCTAATTCTAGCTTTGCTATTGGTAAAATTTGGCAGATGTCATTTTTTAACCAATAGCAAGCTGTAATTAGAACCCGCGAACAGTTCCCCTCAAAAATAACGCTATGGAAATAAATACACCCTATCTATGATGTCTGTTGTTACATTTTACTGAATTAAAACTAGAAACGACATTAGGTGAAGTGAATAAAAAAAGTAAATACTAGTTAGTTAGTACTTTATAGTTTTAACACTTTCACGCATGTGCTACAGGTAGGTAGTCATTACTAAGTGATAAAAGAAGATTGTTAAAAGATTTAGAAGGTATTTTCACTAATAATATTTTTTGGTAGGTCAATTGGGTGATAATAAGAAACGGTCCGAAAATTAATTATCATATTTTTTTGTATCTTTGCAAAAATATTGTGACCGTTTTTTGGTATCACCTTGGGCTTGGAACCGCCAGATGTTATCACTAACGATCTAAGATATAAAAAGTATCAGGAAAGTGTAGAACACAAAAAAAATAATAACTTTATTCAATGTTCTATAGAATAATAATAATAATGTATTTAGCATTCATGCTCACATAAAAATTGCAAAAGTTGGCAATCAGGATTTTTTACAAACATTATTATATATAGGAAAACTGAACCTAATTGAATAAAATTTAAATTAGGTATGAAATTATAAAAATCAAATAAAATATGACAAACACGATAACATTTTTAGCATTTGAGAGAGAGAGAGAGAGAGAGAGAAAGAAACAAAAACAAGAAAATCCAATATGCGTGAAAAATGAAACACATTTCTACCCCCAATCTTCTTAAGGACAATCCTCGAAATCAGACGAGTCATTGGTTTAAACTCTAGTAGGTTGTTACGAAATGTATGTCTCATATAAGACTACGATTGTGCCGAAGCTCAAATACCCAGACAGCACATCAAAATTCAATGGACGTCCATTGTATGAAAATCTCTGGACATTTGGACCTCCATATGAAGACCATTAATGGATGTAAACATGCAATGTAAGTCAATGGACGATACATAGTTCACACTTTTGGATATCAATAGGACGTCCATCTGTGGACCTTATTTAACAAACTGCATATCCAATGGACTTCCAATGGACTCCCAATGGACGTCCAACAAATATCTAAATTACGACAATTTTTAAACGTCCAGAGGACGTTGTTCATCGTTTTGTTTTATGAACCTCTGGACCACAAATGGACGTTCAATGTACATAATAAAACCAATATTACTATGGTACAATGACATTCATATTTGGACCAATTGTGATTAAAATTAGATGCTATATACTGTAATTTATAAATTTCCTCTTACAGTGTTAAACGGCTCATACACAATAAAACTTATATTACGAGTACAAGAGGTACTTTTTGTACAATAGGTTTTATTGGGTATGTGCAATTTCAGAAGTGTACAGCAGTTCAACAACTTTAAAATGTGAGAAATAAATACAAAAACACAATTTTAACAACTTTTATTTATTAAAAATTATATTAAAAAAATTAAATCAACATATTTATCCATCCATCTTTTCTTTCTTTTGCCCTTTTTAGCCACTTGGAGACATAGTCCTCACATTTTTTTTTGTGAAATTCCTTTCGTAGATGTGCCGCATATCTAAAAAGTAAAACTATTAGACATTAACTTTCCCAATTTCTGTGCAAAACTCTCAAAAGTAATAAACAAAAGGACAAGTATTTTGACCGGTAAATATCTAGTTACATCACACATGCACTCTGATAATGGGGAAAATACTTTTCTTACGTGTTTTTGCCTCCTGAACACGAATCCGTAAGAAACATTTAGAATGACTTCTATCAAAGGAACGAAAATTGTTCATTTGCAACTGTGTAAGGAGGATTTTTTCGATAAAAACGACGATATTTTGTGCAAAGTTGTGCCGAAAATAAGTGATTTAGGGTGTATTGTTTAGCTGGTAAAAAGAAGGAGGCATTTTGAGTGATTTTTGTGCGAGAAAACGGTGCTTGAAAATGAGGTTAGTTTTTATTCTGTAACTCGGGAACGGTATGAGACCGCCGCATTTCTTGCGGATTCGTGTTCAGGAGGCAAAAATTCGTAAGAAAAGTATTTTCCCCATATTCAGAGTGCATGTGTGATGTAACTAGATATTTACCATTTTCTATCATAAATTCTCACACAGGAAAAGCTCTTATTTTGAGGTTATATTAGTTTCACAATTGGCAGTGTGATGAGTTCGATAACAACTATTTTTATGAAACTAATTTTGGTACAAAAAATAATACTAAGCAAGTGAGCAGTCAGAATTTTATGAAAAACATCAAATGTTAAACGTAAATGATATAAAAAAAATATGGCTTGACCCTTCAACGGTAGCATACCGTCAATCGTGCAGCAAAACATGACTTGGAAATGGCAGTTATTCATAAATAAATATTCAATTTAACTTACCGTAAAACAATATGAAATATTCCTCCTACGATGCCGGTTTTTCTAAACGCTGAAAACAAAATACAAAAACAAGAACAAACTACTCCAATCTTCAATCACTCGTCTCGTTAGTCGTTAGGGTCTGATGTTTGACAGAAATAAGCGCTTTGTGATTGGTAACGGCGGAAAGTTTGAAAGACAAGAAGGCTGCATGCAAACTGAGTTGAAAATGCGTAAATTATTAGCCAATCTAACCTGATGATCTGACTAACCAAACCGAATAAGCTTACAAAATTGTTAACGATATAACCACTCTTCATCCAAAATTTTTAATAATTTCGGTAAAAGTCGGAGTGCTTATTTCAGACAATGCGCATTCGCATTACCAATTTTGCCAAACAAATTTGGTACAAAATAGGACGTCCATTGGTCGTCCCACTTGGATGTCCAATATATATTCTACAAAGTACGTCCATTGGACGTCCTTTTTTTGGTTTGGACCAATTCTGGAACTTAAATGGACGTCCAATGGACGGAGTGTGCTATCTGGGATCGGATTTAACAGAATTACGATAATATCCGGGTACCCTCAATTTGAATGGGGCACAGTAGTTTTTCAAAATTCTAATCTTTGGGGGTTGAAAATACCTCATGAATATTCTATAAATTGATTTCTACCACACTGTTTCTTCAACAAAAACACGACATAATACGTCATTTTGATTTTTTTGCTTGAGAATGATTTTTTTCATGTATGAATTCCACTGGTGTATATGAAAAAAAATATATTTCAAATAGTATTGGAAATAAAAGAATGAAATCTCACATTCGAGTGGTAGATACGTAATGAGTTTATTTCTGAAATTGAATACATTTGATCCATAAAAATGTTAATTTGAAAGAAAAACTGTAAAATTTACCATTTCCCTTCATGTCTGAATTTTACCCCTCAGGCAGTAATACCTACCCCTATTATGGAACAAGTTATATCTCAAATAGTATCGCTGATAAGGGAATGATATTTTGTACAAGGATTACATTTTTGGGTAAGGTACATATAAAACTTGAGTAATGGATGAAACTTGTGGCATTTCAGACGAATTTTTAAATTACAGAAAAAAACTATCTTCGAGCAGGATTCGATCCTGCGTCCTCTAGATTTCTAGTCATACGCAAGCAAAATGGATTTATTGTCTATAGTACATTCTAGGATTCCTAGGTAGGTTTCTACCAACGATACAATACATGAAATATATACATATGTACATGAATCTTCGCCCATAAGACCCGCGAGGGATATGTACAATTTCATGGGGTGAAGGAGAAGGTAGGAACCCTTACAACTATCCCGCTATGTTGCCATAGCGAGAAGATGCCTGTTCAAATTCAAATGTCCCGCAAGAATCCGCAAGCGAAAGCAGTGGGGGGCAACACCCCTAGTGTTAACGGGTGTACACGTGTGATTGGTCGATTTCCAGTGAAAATTGAATAATTATTACACATTTTCTATATACATCTGAGTGCGTGTTTTCGTTGAAGTCAGAATTCAGATAATTGAAAAGTGTCAGAGGTTATAGATGGGTTTCACGTTATGCTAGTCATACGCTCTACCAATTGAGCTATCGAAGACACAAGGTAGAAAGGATCTCATGCAGTATCAGTGGCCATCAAGATCATTTTTACCCATCATCCTAACGTCGCCGTCGAATGAAGGTTTCGGTCAAGTTTCGGGCGTTTGATCTCCGACCACTGAACAAGATTGCCAAATATAAATTGCGAAAAGGGGAAATAGCGTCTGTGAATATATATGAGTAATGGAAAATTGTGGCATTTCAGACGAATTTTTTAATTATAGAAAAAAACTATCTTCGAGCAGGATTCGAACCTGCGTCCTCTAGATCTCTAGTCATACGCTCTACCAACTGAGCTTTTTCCTAGAATTCAATGTTAGTTTGTTATTGGGATGGATTGATGAGGCAGAAAGGATTTCTATATATATATATATATATATATATATATATATATTCACTGACGCTATTACCCCTTTTTCGCCATTTATATTTATATACCTGTTCAGTGGTCGGAGATCAAACGCCTGAAACTTGACTGAAACCGTCATTCAACGGCGACGTTAGGATGATGGGTAAAAATGATTTTGATGCCCACTGATAGTGCATGAGATCCTTTCTACCCCATTAATCCATCCCAATAACAAACTAACATTGAATTCCAGGAAAAAGCGATCTTCGAGGCGCAGATGGAACCTTGTGTCTTCAATAGCTCATTTGGTAGAGCGTATGACTAGAGGACGCAAGTTCGAATCCTGCTCGAAGATAGTTTTTTTTCTATTTAAAAATTCGTCTGAAATGCCACAATTTTCCATTACTCATATATATTCACAGACGCTATTTCCCTTTTTCGCAATAAAACTGTTGATTTGAAGAAAAATGGCAGGATACGTATTTTTATTTTGACTGAAAAATACATTTTTGTCATGTCTGATTTTTGCACCCCAGCCGGGGAAATCTACTCCTGTTATAAACCAGATTGTATCTCGAAGAGTATCGACTAAATGGGAGAATGGAATTTGATACAAAGATTACATTTCCAGGGTTAGGTTCGTACTGAAGAAGGATTCTCGAAAATTCGAATTCGAAGTGGTGTAAAAAACAGATGGTAGAAAAACGAGCTATTTTGGGATTTTCAAATTTGCCGAAAATAGTTTATATAGAAATATATATATATATATATATAAATATATATATATATATATATATATATATATATATATATATATATATATATATTTATATTTATATATATATATATATATATATATATACAGGGTGTTTCCTAACTACGGTACGAAACTTCAGGGGGTGATTCGTTAGGTCATTTGACAAAAAAAAGTTCCTATGAACATATGTCCGGAGTTGCTTCGTTTCTGAGATACAGGGCGTTCAAGTATTAAAAAAAAGGTATTTATAAAATATCCTGAAACTGATGTGGTTGAAATGTGGTACAGCTATTTGAAGTAATGAAGCAATTATTTGGCCCCAAGTAGGTCCAGGGGCGTCTCAGTGGGCACAACAGCCAACAAAAAAAAAAAAGTACTTTTTTTTGTAGTATTTTATTTTTTCAGTGAAACAACTGAAAATACAACTCTTTGGTCCCTTGTGTTTTATTCATATCAAGCTTCGTTTTCGAGAAAAAAATACTTTAACTTATTCTACAAATTATCCATGGACAACATAAAATACAAACCTAAAGTAAAAAATGAACAATTTCGACCTTAAAGTAAATGAGCAAAATGTCCACTGTCTGATAAAATACACGACTGCAATCTATGTGTCATTGATTGTCTGACACGTTCAAAAATACCTGGGGTATTCCTTATGACATTGCAATTGTCACTTATTCGATTCCTCAAGTCATTCACATCTAGTATAGGGGTTTTATAAACGAGAGCCTTCAGATGACCCCATAAATAGAAATCTAAGGATTCATATCAGGACTGCAAGCGGGCCAATGTTGAGGTCCTGCACGTCCAATCCAGCGATTAGGGTAGGTGATGTCGAGATGCTAACGAGCAAGAACACTAAAATGAGCTGGAGCTCCGTCGTGCATAAACCACATGTTGCCTCTTACAAGTACGGGTATTTCTTCCAACAAAATGGGTAAATGATTTCGCAAAAAAGCCGTGTAGGATGGACCTGATAATCTTGCTGGTGAAGAAAGGGTCCAATTAGGTAGTCACCAATAATTCCTACCCAAACATTCAGCGAAAATCGTTGCTGAAAATGACTTTCTCTAATAATGTGGGGATTTTCGTCGGCCCAGAAATGGTTATTGTGAAAGTTCATAATAGAATCTCGTGAAAAATTTGCCTCGTCCGTAAATAAAATATTTGGTAAAAAATTATTATTGTGTGCCATCGTATGAATCAACCACCTGCAAAACATTAATCTTCGGTGAAAATCCCTAGGCAGTAGAGCTTGGACCTGCTGTATGTGATATGGGTATAGGAGGTTTCTTTTTAGAACTTTCCAAACGGTTTTTAGGCTTACTTCAAGCTGCAGTGCAATCTTTCTGGTACTATTTGAAGGATCTTCTTCTATCGCATCAAGTATAGCTTCTTCTAGTTCAGGCGTTGTTACAGTTTCTGGTCCTCCACCACTTACATTTTTATTAAAACTTCCAGTTTCACATAATCTTGCATGTAGCGTTCTAAATGTTTTAGCACATGGAACTACTCTGTTAAGATATCTATCCTGGTAGATTCTCCGTGCTTCTTCCGCATTTCCATTTGCTAATCCATAAATAAAGTGCATGTCAGCCATTTCAGCGTTAGTAAAAGTATTCATGATGGAATCACTGCCAATTGACAACTCTGACTTTTACTGATATGACAATACTATCACTGTCAGCTGGTCTCCATAGCATGTAATCATGATTGTAGAGTGCCTTCATTTTTTTTTGTTCTCGAAAACTAAGCTAAATATGAAAAAAAAACACAGGAGGCCAAAAAGTTGTTTTTTTACCACGCTTATAAAAAACTTTTCAGAACCCACGTTTATATTCAAATGCACTGAAAAGGAGAAAATATTTTTTTTCTCAGTATTGTTGGCTGTGGTGCCCACTGAGATGCCACTGGACCTACTTAGGGCCAAATAATTGCCTTATTACTTCAAATAGCTGTACCACATTTCAACCACATCGGTTTCAGGATATTCAGGATATTTTATAAATACCTTTTTTTATACTTCAACGCCCTGTATCTCAGAAACGAAGCAACTTCGGACATATGTTCATAGGAACTTTTTTTTGTCAAATAACCTAACGAAACACCCCCTGAAGTTTCGTACCGTAGTTAGGAAACACCCTGTATATATATATATATATATATATATATACAAATGGGCGACGTTCTGAGTAATCATAATTATTAGTAATAGTAGGTTAGATATCAGTCCGAGTATTGAGCATATGGGACACATCGAATCTCACTCAAAAAATGAGACGATTCCATCCAATGGAACAAGGTAGAAACATAATATCAAGTTGAAATTAATGATAGTACCCAATAGAAAATATAGAGACTAAATGCTTTTATTTTCAAGAAGGTACTCAAATGAAGACTTCAAAAAGATCTTGCCAGATTTCTCCCAGTCTAAGATGGTCCGTGGACTTCAGAGTTCAATTTGTTTTTTATAAATGCCCAAACTAATTCCATGGGGTTGAAAACTCAATGATAAGGAGGTAACCTCAGCAGTGTATGACCAGAATTTTTAGAGTTCGTCAATGACATACCCTTTCCGAAATTTTGATTTTTAATAAGTTGTAGTAATACCTCCTTCGTGGCCTTTTGGGGAATATTGAAATTTTTAAAAGCCATATATTTCAAAATGTCCTCCTTTTTTGTTGATTTTGAGGGTATTTTCACCTTTTAACGTGAGTGGTATGACGCATTATCGATCACAATAACTGTTTTACAAATTTGAAGCAGCTTTGCTCAAGCCAGAGCCAGAGGACGGTACTTTCGACTGCTGTACAATTTTTTTTGCAGTTGTTCACCATACCTCTGTCCAAATCACACCACTGTTCTTCTGATAGATTCCACCACAAACCCAATAAAGTAATCTGTGAAGGAATTATCAACGAACACGTACCCTCAAGAAGATATAGACCGAAATAAATAAATTTACGGAATTTAGTTTCTCCTTCCCCCCTGCGGTGATACAAATAATTTTAATGTTGCGTTTCGATCATCCAATTGTTATAGATTGTTTCCGTTTGGAATCATCGACGAACAAAAATTCGAAACCGATATATAAATTAATTTAAATTAATTTCCAGCCACGGTTTTCTAAATTTAATGCTCCTGTCTTCCTATACTGGTACAAATTATAGTTCTTTTCGTTTTCATGTGAGATATTTGCAAAAATGTGTCGTATATATCAAGTACATCATTGGGAGTACTTCAGTGATGCAATAATAACAAAGATATTTGCGACAATTTATTGAAAAACATGTTTTTCATTCATTTCTATCCCATGGCGCCCAATTGTATTAGGTATATTATTGGAAGTATTTCAGTAAGGAATAATTTACGATAATGCAATTATAATGAAGATATAATGTGAAAATATGTGGAAAGCGTGGCTAGTAATTATGTGGACGTTTGGCAACGCTGCATGTTTATTTTGCTCTATCCCACTTTAGACAATCCCCACGTCATAAAACGTGGCTGGAAAAGCGTGGATAACTTCACACTAACCTCCATGAGGTAGAGTGCACGTTTTTTTTAAATTGTGGTATCCCCAGTAGGCCTAATCCGCAGATGTTATTTTTCTTTGTAATTGAGTACGGCTCGTATTTCGGAATTTATGTCGCCAATAATATTTCTATTATTTGATGGTCCTGGATGGTTGATGGTCTTCATAATCGTCCTTGTTTTCAGTGTTATCCTCTAACCCATTTTCCGCACTGAGATTCTAAGCTTCCATCCATGCCATTGCCTCATCTTTGTCGTCGCTCTCGATGATGACCTCTGGTGCATTCTCGCATGTATGCAGAATCCGCATACAACAGAGCACTTTAACCCACTTTTTTTGCAGCCACATGCTCCACCGTATCCCTTTTAGCAATTGCATGAAATTACATTCAATAAGGTATCTGGGGCAGGTTTCTCTGACATTGTTACTGGAGTGAGCCCACTGATACCAAGCTTCCAGGCCCAGTCAGATGGAATTTTTTGGATTCCATTTTTGGACTTGGTGGTAGGTCCTACCGTGCAGCGTCCTTCGTTGGTGGTAAATAAGCTAGGTAGAATTTGCTCTTTTATTGTCGATTTTGCGAAACGTTGCTAGCTGACTTCTTCCAAAGTTTCCTGTTCCATGTTGCCACCACACAAATCAACGTTTAAACGGGCTCCAGCGTCTGCGATGTCTTCTGATTTGGTATTCTGATCTTTAAAGATGCCAATGACGGCATTCAGTCCTTTGTCTCATTGGACAAGCGAAATCTTTTTTTCTTGGTTGAAGGGGGATGATGTCATGTCACAACCGTTAACCGCATGTAAAAACAATGTTTTCGGCTGCTTCTTTCACTTTCACACTATACGCGGCATACACTCTTTCAGCAGTTTTGCCTCTTCCCGATTTGCCAAAGGAGATGTTGATTTTCAAAGATCCTAATGCTGTCAGCAGAACTGAAAGATCGACCTATTCGCCAACGATAAAAGCAGCGCCGAATTATGAGCAGAAGGAAATCGCTGTGTTGCAATCAAAACATCATCTTCAGCCTTAAAGTAAAAGCAGCCTGATCGAATTTTTTGATCAGTATCGAAATCAGACGGGAATTTATTTTTTTCATTGGCCAATAATCGTTCTTGAGAAACTTGAACTGTCATTGTCTCATCATCGAAAAACACTTCCACATACATCTGTTTTTTCGTTCGAAAAGTCTTTCTGCGCTCTTCGTATTTTTCTTGTCACCATCAGATGGTGATCCATCGAAAACCACGACTGCATTTGAATCGTAGTGATTTCGTTCATATTGAACGTACTTCTCACAAATTGACCCGAAAGAAACATAACGATGCCATACAACTTTATGTAAAAGATACCAGTAAAAAAAATAACGCAACAAGAAAAATTACTTCAATTTGAAAAAGATTTCGCTATATAATGTTATGGTGATGTTAATATTATTGATATTATAATTTTTACAAAATTTACCGTGAAAAGATTGGATTGGACGATTTTTTGGAAGAATGTTCACGTTTCCGCCGCTGTAACTCGTTACACAGCAGACTTACAAATGAAGTTTTCCACAAATAATGTAGGGAATTTAGTCTCCTTCAAATTTGTACTGACCATTTTTGTTGTAGGATCAACCGTTGAGGAATTATTTCGAGAAAAACATATCAAATATCAATCAAAATCAATCCTACGCTACCTTTTGTAGGGCAGAAGGCTTTTTTAGTCCCCATTGATTGGATTATAACGATGATTCTTGATCTCATACAAAACAATAAAATAGTTCATGCGCGAATCGCACTCGCACTTAACTGCTTTTCACATTGATGCCGTTAGATGGACAATTAGAGTTAAACTGGGTCATATCCCTTCCAGTCCTTGAAACAATACCGGGCTAAACCCAAACAAACTACGTGATAATCGCAAAGTAATTACAGAGAAATTCGAAATAAACTATTTTATTTTGTGTATTTACTTAATGTTCTACAAAATTTGTTAATAGCATTTTGTTTCTTGTATACACAACACAATGATTGGGTTGACATAGCAGAATTATTGTTGTATAAGGCTAGTTCTTTAGTACCGATACAAAAACTTATTTGAATCAACAGAAATGGACTTTTTGAAAAAATGCAAGTGGCGCTCAAAAAAATTGCAGAACTTATAAACATTTTTGTAAAAAAGGGGTTTTGTTATTCGCGAATACCTCGAAAACTATTGCAGTTATCGGAAATAAGAACAAAATATCGTTAAAGAGCAGGACATTTCCTATAAAAGTCGACTCCCGGAACTCTACCACCACGATTTATAATTTTAATTTAGCGATGAAAATAGTGCTCAAAACGAGAGATTGAATATTAAGGAACCAAAAAATGCAGGTATCATTTAGATACATGAACAAACAATAATCCGTCAAAAATAATTTTTTTCCGTAATTTTTCAATTACTTATGCTTTTGTAAATTAAGTAATTTTACAATTTGTAAATCAACATAAAAACCTGTGTAATTTTCGAATTTTACCACTCCTGAAATCCATTCTTCAAATGGTTTAAAAGAGGTCCCCGTTTATAAAATTTGTAATTTTGATTTTCACTTTTTATTAACAATTTTAGGAATTTAAAAATTATAAAACCAAATAGAGCTATTCATTTTTTCAATGTTTCGATTGTTTCATTTTATAATCACTGAAAACTATATACAATTTAATGATTTTTAATTTTTTACTCCAATTGTTTAAAATATTGTTATGAACAAACACATTGTTAATAACATTATCGACATTTCTTTTTGAGAATTTGTCTATTGTTTAGAGACGCATTTTTAATTAATTATTTTGTTGCTAAAAATTAATATTCAGGAACAATTTTTTTGAAATCATTATTTCTAGTGCGTTTCCAATTTCTTGAAAAATTTGTTTCATTATTTATTTGTTTATTAAATGAACAATACACATGAGTTTTAATTAATATTAATATTGTTGTTCTCTTATTATTCACTGATGTGCGCCCCTCTTTCAGTGCTTTGTTTTTATTTATTATTGTGACTATATTGCATAATTTCTTTTTTTTTTTGCTATATATGCTATTTTTTTTTTTTTTTTTTTATTTTTTTCTATAATGAAACATTTATTTTTTATTTTTAATATATTTTTTTTATTTTTTCCACTAATTTCTTTTTTATCTGACTATATTCTGTAATATTTATATTGTTACAAATTATGACCTGATTTTGATATTATTTGATATCTAGTTAGTTTTAATTTGTATTATTTTGATGATTTGAGTTTTTATCTATACCCATTTACATGTACCATTTTTTGTATTTGATCTAAAAAAAACAATAATGTATGATTTTTTGAGGCAATTATCTTTTTAATTTTTTATATAATTCATATATCTCAAGCTTGCTATTTTCTTGTATTTATCAGTGCTCTTTTTTGTACTCCATTAAATAATTAATAAATTGAACTTTTAGACAAATAGCAAACTTAAAAACATGAGAATTATAAAATTATATGAAAAGTAGAAAAAAAAATCCACAACCCTTCAAACATCCTCTTATATGAAGTGACTGGAGAAAATTCAATCTATGACATACTAGCTGATCTCACACGAATATTCTCTGAGAAAGAAACTAACCGTAATATTCTCAACGAACTTTGCAAGGAACGACCAGAAGGGCATCAGTCAAAATACAAATATACAGAAAAGACAATTTGAGAAATAATATTAGAGACAGAATAATGTTTTTTGTACCTATTACAAATGTACATTCTCACATGTACTATTGTTTAACATATATTTATGTAAAATTATTGTTCACTGACTGAAGGACCTCTGTCGAGGCCTTTCAGTAATTACCAATAATTAACATTTATAATTATTTATTTAGAAAACAAATCCTCAAAAAGTCACACATGGTTGTTTTTTTAGTAATTAAAAATTAAATAAACAAATAAAAAATAAACAAACACTTTTTGTTCAGAATTTGAAAGAGCACTGGAAATAATGATTTAAAAAATGTTTTATTAATATTAATGTTTAGCAAAAAAAAATGTTTTTCAACAATATATTTTTTTCTTAAAAATCATTATTTTTATCAGTGGCAAATTCTCAAAAAGAAATTGTTGTTAATGTCATAAACAATGCATTTGTTTATAACAAACAACAAAAGTTTTCAGTGATTATAAAATGAAACAATCGAAAGAATTTGGTTTTATAATTTTTTTATCCATTAAATTTTTTATAAAAAAGTGAAAAATCAAGCTGTACAAATTTTATAAACGGGGATCTCCTTCAAACCCTTTGAAGAATGGATTGCAGAAGTAGAAAAGGTCTCAGGTTTTTAATTTGAGAATTACAGAGGTTTTTATGTCGATTTACAAATTGTAAAAATTACTTAATTAACAAAAGCATAACTAATTAAAAAATACGAAAAAAAATTTTTGACGCATTATTGTTCATTTATGTATCGAAATGATACTTGAATGTTTTCGTTCCTCAATATTCATATTAATGGGTTATTTTTTTTTTGTAAATATGTATCTCCCGATGTGAGCACTATTATCACCCCTGAATTAAAATTATAAATATTGGTGGTAGAGTTCCGGGAGTCGGGAAATTTCCTGCTTTTTAAGGATTTTTTTTTTTATATGAGATAAATGCAATAGTTTTCGAAATATTCGTGAAAAACGATACCTTTTTTTTACTAAATTGTTTATAACTTTTTCAATTTTTTTGCGCACCACTTGAAATTTTGTCAAAAGTTTTTAGATGCCATTTCCAATCGAATGGCACCATAATTTTTGGATAGTTCGTAATGAGTGTGATTGTATACTGGACTGACTATACCTATGTGTACGAATTGATTCATATACTAATCGAAAATAAACAAATCAAGTTCAATTGAAATTTTGTGGGAAATCTGTGAAAAAATATATCGGGAGTTCTGTTGAGAGGTTTATTTTTGAAAAACAAAGCAAATAATAATGTTTGTTCTTTCTGCAAATTTGATTCCTGAATTAAATATTTTTTATCAGATGGCCCGCGGAATTTCAGTACATACCTATACACCCGTATTATATGTGGCAACAGTCGGGAAGATCTCTCATAAACAAAATCTCATGAGAAACAAATGCTATGAGCTAGAGATAATACGCTCATCCGATGATTCCATTTGCCATCCACGCAAAAATCACCTGTTACATCGATATGACCCTGTATCAATGAAAACGTATGCATATTGAGTCAAACTCTTTCGTTTTTCATTGATACCGTTAGCCAGTAACACTAAGACTGGGTCACAATTCTTCCAGTCTTTGGTGTTAACAGTTGAGGACTGGTGGCTAGCGAAGCCGAGACCGATTGTCCACGCTGTTAGATGGACACTTGCGTTCATTTGTTTTGTTTAAAAGTGTTGCGCTTGTGATTTGTTTTGAAAGTGTGACTATGAAGTGTATCAGTGTTTTGTTGTTAGTTACGATATTCGGTGAGTTCCAAATGGCTTTCGAAGTAGCTTTTGTAAATATTTTGTGTACAGCCTGATACAATCTATATATCTTAACCAGAAGGTATTTATCGGGGATCAGTAAGTGTAACTATTTCAAGTAAAATGAGGTTATTTTGCTGAACATCAACTAATTGATTACCGAGAATATTATGCAGTTTCGTGTTTCCATTAGATTTTTTGAGTAACTGATTTGAATGAAGGTGATATTTAGAAAATGAAGGCCACCTCAAACTGGATCATTCAGTTGTTTCATTGGCATACTAAATTAGGTGAAGATACAATTTCGGATATACGGTATAAATTTAAAGAAATTTTATAATAATTTCATCACTATCCCGTTTTTTTTTCTGAAAATTTTTAAATAAATCGTTGTTATTTGTCGCTGAAAAGTATTAGCTTGGCCTTTTACCACGTTTTGATTAACTCGCTTTCTTGTTTGTCTGCCTGTTCGGTAAAAAATTTGCAATCGATTTTAACTAACTTCTCGATCAGCTAAAGACTTGAATATAGCTCATAACTGGATAAAAATGCAATATTAACTCGCTTTCTTGTCGTCTCTCTGACTGTCTGTCTGTTGGGTATAAATTTTGCAATCGATTTTAAAACTAACTTTCCGATATGCTAGAGATCCGAAACTAAACATAGTCACATTGGCTGACAATGCATTATTAACTCGTTTCTCGTCTGTCTGTCAGTTCAGTACAAATTTTGCAACAGGTTTCAGATTGAAGAATTAAGTGCGCAAGAGAGAGAAAAAGAGGAAAACATTGTGAAAATAAATAAATAAATAAATGAAAAATTTAAATATTTTTCTAATATATCACGTTTCATTAACGAACTAAGAAGTATAAAATAATTTCTCCTAACTCCATACAGATTTATAACCCCATACAGATTTCCTAACCCCATACAGATTTTCCTGAACATTTGTGATTGGGAATTTGTAATACTTATGAAAATACTTATAGGATTTAACGAAAAACGTGGGGCGTATCCAATAGATAATAGTAATGAGTGTATAGTATATCCATTTTCAGTTGAATAAAGTCATCTTCGACTCAAAATATAGGGTTCGTTCAAAATCGTACATATTATGATGTTGAATTATGAAGAAATCTGGAAAGAGAAATTAATATGATTCACCGTATAAAGTATATAGTAGACCAAATTGAGTAAAAACTATTCCCGCGTAAAACCAGTCGATAACTTCGCTGACCGCTCATGCAAGAAATTACCGTAAATTACAGATTACTTTGTTGGGTTTGTGGTGGATTTTATCAGTAGAACATGGTGTGTCTGGACAGAGGCAGCCATGTATGGTGAACAACTGCAAAAAAATATGTGTGCAGTAGTCGAAAGTACCACCCACATACAATTTCTGGCTTAAGCAAAGCTGCTTTAAATTTGTAAAACAGTTATTGTGATTGATAATGCGTCATACCATTCACGTCAGAAGTCGAAAAGCCACAAAAAAGAGGACATTTAGAAATTTATGGTTTCTAAAAATTTGAATATTTCCCAAAAGGCCACGAAGGAGGTATTCTGGTCTGCTGAGGTAACGTCCTTATCATTGTGTTTTCAACCCCATAGAATTAGTTTGGGCATTTATAAAACACAAATTGAACTCTGAAGTCCCCGACCATCTCGGAGAAATCTGGCAAGATTTTTTTGAAGTCTTCATTTGAGTACTTTCTTGAAAATGAAATCATTTAGCTTCTATATTTTCTATTGGGTATTATCATTAATTTCGACTATATTTCTACCCTGTTCCATTGGACTAAATCGTCCCATTTTTTGAGTGAGATTCGATGTGTCCCATAGGCTCCATACTCGGACTGATATCTAACCTAATATTAATAATAATTATGATTACTCAGAACGTCGCTCGTTTGAGACCATTTGAAATATATATATAGGCAAATTTGAAGAGAAATAGTTCCAAAATAGCTCGTTTTCCTACCATCTCTTTTGTTACACCACTTCGAATTCGAATTTTCGAAATCTTCAGTACGAATCTAACCCTGAAATGTAATCATTGTATCAAATTTCATTCTCCCATTTAGTGATACTCTTCGAGATTAATCTGTATTTTTCAGCAAAAATAAAAATACATATTTTGCCTTTTTTCTTCAAATCAACAGTTTTATATTTGAAAAATATTCAAATATCCAGGTGGCTTAAACCACTTGAGATTCGAATTTTGATAAAATCCTTCGGTACGTACCTAACCCAGAAATGTAATCCTTGTACAAAATATCATTCCCTTATACGATACTCTTTGAGATATAACTTGTTCCATAATAGGGGTAGTTATTACTGCCTGCGAGGTAAAATTCAGACATGAAAGAAATGTATTTTTCAACAAAACTATAGAAGAAAAATGGTAAATTTTACAGTTTTTCTTTAAAATTAACAGTTTTATCGATCAAATGTATTCAAATATTATGTGTTAAACACTTGAGATTTTAATTTCAGAAAAAACCTCATTACGTATCTACCACTGGAATGTGAGATTTCATTCTTTGATTCATGTCAATTTGAAATATATTTTTTTTCATATTCACTAATGGCATTATACATGAAAAAAAAACATTCTCAAGCAAAAAAAATAATAAAAATGACGTATCATGCTGTGTTTTTGTTAAAGAAACAGTGTTGTAGAAACCAATTTATAGAATATTCATGAGGTATTTTCAATCCCCAAGGATTTGAATTTTGGAGAACTACTGTGCCTCATTCAAATTGAGGGCAGCCGGATATTGTCGTAATTCTGTGAAATCCGATTTGAGCTTTGGCACAATCGTAGTCCTATATGAGACGTACATTTCGTAACAACCAACTAGAGTTTAAACAAATGATTCGTCTGATTCGGAGAATTGTCCTGGAGAAGATTGAGGGTATAGTTTTACCATTTTCAATTGCAGAAGCTGTTTCTATAGGGAGCAAATCAAAAACTCACTTCGCTAACACGAGCGTATATGCGAAGAAACGGAACGAAAAATAATGTGTACTACTCGTAAACATTTTCCGTCGGCAAACGGTAGATCAAAAGAGCCGATAGTCAACGTGTGTTTGAGTGACAGCTGTTTGAGTGACCGCAAGCCAATGATAATGCTTGTAGGTGTGTCTATACGTTGAGACTAATAAATCACCAGTTTCAGGAGGTCTGAGTAAATGAAAGCCAGTTGCGTCTCTGGTCTGGCATCGAAAAAGGTTTTAAGATATTCTTTAGTTGTGATGTGTTTTGTTGGAAAATATGGCTTTTTTTCGACCATGGGTAAATGAAATTATGATGATCTGATTGCCTATTAATACATACTTTCTCGTTTATGGCAATATTTTTTTATTTTAACGTATTTTTAAAATATTTGAATGAAATTAGTTATCTCCGCTTCTGCTGCTCAAAGGATTGCGCCTCGAGACTGGAAAACTTGTTTTGTATGCTTCTGCAATTGATAATGGATGAACTATAGAAATGCGTTTCATTTTTCACGCATATTGGATATTCTTGTTTTTGTTTCTCTCTCTCTCTCAAATGCTAAAAATGTTATCGTGTTAGTTTTATTTTTATCTCATACCTAATTTAATTAGGTTCAGTTTTCCTATATATATGATAATTTTTGTAATGTTTGCCAACTTCCGCAATTTTTATGTAACATTAATGCTAAATACATTATGATTACTCTACAGAACACTGAATAAACCAAGATGGTTATTTTTTTTATTCTACACTTTCCTGATACTTTTTATATCTCAGATCGCTTAGTGATAACATCTGGCGGGTCGAAGCCCAGGGTGATGCCATAAATGGTCACAATATTTTTGCAAAGATACAAAAAAATATGATAATTAACTTTCGGACCGTTCCTTATTATCATCACCCAATTGACCTACCAAAAAATGTTATTAGGAAAAATACCTTCTAAATCCTTCAATAATCTTATTTTCTAGATAGTTTACTGAAATTTGTAAATACCAAAATGATAATTATATCAAATAAATAATAGTTTGAAAAAACTAAGAAACACGCTTTCATAGAAAACCAGACTAAAAAAATAGAAAATAAGAAAAAAAAATATTTTATTAAAAAAAAAGCGTGGGGTGCATGGTATCGCCTCGGCCAACAATTATCTGTGATCAGAGACATTTCTTACTTTACTGCCCTAGGTGTGTAATGTACTATATTATTATTGGTACCATGCACCCAACGCTTTTTTTAAATAAAATAAATTTTTTTCTCATTTTCTATTTTTTTAGTCTGGTTTTCTATAAAAGTGTGTTTTTTAGTTTTTTCAAACTATTACTTATTTCCTGCTTTTTAGTGTGGTTTATTTATAAAAGCCTGATTTTTTAGTATTTTTTAAACTATTATTTTTATAATTTTTTTGCAAATTAAAAAATGGAATAATCTTATCAAGTTAGGTAATCATAATCTCCGACCCCAAAAACCCCCCCATACCAATTTTGAATAGAATCAGACCATAATCATAAAACTCGGCCGCCATTTTGGAGCCGCCATTTTGAATTTTTCAATTTTTACAAAGAGACATAATATTCGAGCCAAAAACTCACACATACCAATTTTGAAGAGAATCAGTCCATAATCACAAAACTCGGCCGCCATTTCAAAGCCGCCATCTAGAATTTTCCAATTTTTACAAAATAATCATAATATTCGACCTCAAAAACCCCACATACCAATTTTGAATAGAATCGGACTATAATCACAAAACTCGGCTGCCATTTTAAAGCCGCCATCTTGAATTTTACAATTTTCACATGAGAATCACAATATACGACCCCAAAAACCTCCACGTACTAATTTTGAATAGAATCAGACCATAATCACAAAACTCGTCCAGCATTTTGGAGCCATCTTGAATTTTTCAATTTTGACAAAAGAATCATAATCTCCAACTACGAAAACCCCTAGATACCAATTTTGAAGCGAATTGGACCATAATCACAAAACTCGTACTCCATATTGGAGCCGCCATTTTGTTTTTTTTCACACAAAAATTTCTTAATACATTGTCACCGGAATTATGTACACCTGCCAAATTTCAAATCATTCGGAAGGGTGGGTCAAAATCGCGCCCAAAGGAGTCGGTTACAAACAAACAAGCAAACAAACCAACAAACAAACATTTCTAGGGTATATTAGCGTAAGAGGATTATAATGAGTGGAAATTCAGTTCCATTTCGATTTTCCGCCTATGGTGGGCATGTTCGATAAACTGGCAAATCCTATTATGTTTATCATCCCGTTATCATTCCATCCAACTGAGAATGGATATACTATAGTGAGTAGCTGTCGTTGTGAAAAATCACACAACAGTTCATCATTTATCATAATATTTCGAAACAATAGGATGGAACCAAAATTCAACAGAAAGGTTCAATAGTTGAATTTTCTGAAACAACATTTTATCATCCGCGTTTAAAGTGCAATTACGAAGTAAATCAGTTGAGCAGGTTAATGACGATGACAAGTACTAATATCTTTAAATTCTGTACAAAATTTACAAGCGGAGTACACCATTTTTGCAATATTCATAAAAATTAAGAATATAATAACTATATAGATTTTCTAGGAAAAAAATTAACTGTCATAACTCAAAGAAAATAAAAACAGTTATAGCCGACTATAAAAATGAGCTACTAGTAGTATTTATTGGAAAATTATCGACAGCTATAAAGTTGGGTTCTTGCTGTGAATTATACTCTTCAACCAACTGTAGTATATGAAGAATGTTATTTAATTAATTTTTTTTTAAATATTTTGCTTAAAAAATTTAATTTTTTTTTATTGGCCTATACTATTTACCAAATAATATGTTCAGGTGCTTCTACTTGTAAAATATATTTTTCTACCAACTTTAGTAAATGAATATTAGATAACTATAGAATAGGCTCCTTATTATAATTTTTTTATTATTCTGCCTAACTAAAATTGGTAATTTTTATTCTTTACACCTGTAAAATCTATTTTTTTACCAACTTTAGTAAATGAAAAATATTGAATAACTATAGAATAAGCTCCTAATTACAATTTTTAACTAAAATTGTAATTTTTATTTTGGTTGAACCTATGTCTGTTGATACCTATTAATACTATTCAGGAAGTTCTTATTGTAAAATATTGGTTTAACTATAGAATATGCTGCTAGTAGTTATTATATATTTTTATTTAGACCTGCGAGTATGCGAGTATATATATTAACACATATAATATGATTTATATGCATTGTCAATTATCTATTGCATGCGCCCCACGTTTTTCGTTTTAAATCTTAAAAATGTTTTCATAGCTATTAAAAATTCACAATCATAAATTTTCAGGACAATCTGTATGGGGCTAGGAGAAATTATTTGATACTTCGCGAGTTCGTTTCAAAAGCATGATATATTATAAAAATATTTAAATAATTATTTTTCTGTGTTTTAGATTGCCAAGAAAAATCTACGAGCAATTTAATCGCTAGTCTAATTCAATATTTTTGTATTCGAATATATTAAGTTAATAAATTCATGACAGCCTAATTTTCAAATCTCCGATGGTCTCCTGCATATCGAATGATTGATCACGAATGTTTAAATCTATCTTCGATGACCCCGTTTTTATTTGCGGTACACTATACCTATGATTGGTTATGTCCCAAGAGAAACGTATTTGGTGACAAGTTGAAGCGGTGCCTAATTGAAAGTAGAATATCGCACGAAAATATGAAGCCACAATGTCGAGTTATGAAACTCCATGAGTATTTGATCAGGTTATTTATCTCCAGTATTACAAAATCTCAATTTTTCCAATAAAAATTTAAGTAATATGACGCCGCTAGACTAAATAACGTTAATTTATACTTTTTACGATTTCTGAGATAAAAAATATATGATGAGCATGAAACAATTTCTAATGTGAATATGACACTGCCGATATACTCTTTTCACCTTTAGAGAAATATGGTAGGGGAAATAACTTTTGAACAAAACTTAAACATAGAAATACTTCCTATTGAGGACGTCATCACAACACTTTCAAAATTTTGATATATCTTCACCGATCATGGCCCCCGGAACCCAAAACTACCATCAGTTCGGAGGCTTATTTATCTATACCGGGTGTCAACGTATTCCTTTAGACAAAACATGCTTTCCAGAATCCTGAGGGTATGAGACCCAAACTTGACAGAATTGTATTTTTTTTCAATATTCCATACTCTCCCATCACTTCCGGTTTCACCAGTAACGACCCCAACTTGGGAATTTCAAATGAAACACCCTGTATGTTTTTACTTTTTTTTATTCTAGGGACGATTCTGAGAACAATCACATATTTTTTAGAGAAAAATTGGTACATTTGATTTTACAGAAGCATTTTTATTTTTGCATCTAGATGAGTGCGTTGGACCCACTTCAACTAATCTGATGGACATGAATGATGATAAAAAATAGTATATGCCAGTTTTTGCCGCCTAGTTGAGTACCTATGTTGGTTTGATATTTCCAAAACCACCAAATGAGTGTGAAATAAAAATAATAATGATAAAAAAACTAGGACAAGCTTTTATACAAATGCACTAAAAAGAAAAAATAATTTCTTTAATTATTTGACCTAGGTTATTCTGTGAGTAGCAGATTCAAAATCTTGCCGCGCAAGAATACCTATTTTATATTCGCGGCAAGCTTTTGAATCTGCTACTCACAGAATATCTAGGTCAAACAATTAAAGAACATATTTTTCCTTTTTAGTGCATTTGTATTAAAACTTGTCTATTTTTTTCTTTTATTATTTTTATTCAATTTTAGTCATTCATGAAATCCGTCATCTTATTGAATTCTGACAAAAATTGATAATCTCCGACCCCAAAAAAACCCACATATCAATTTTGAATGGAATCGGGCCATAATCACAGAACATGTCGCCATCTTGGAGCCGCCATCTTGAATTCATGAATTTTGACAAAACATCATGATGTCCGACCCCACAAACCCTCACCCACCAATTTTGAATGTAATCGTGCTGTAATCACAAAACTCGTCGCCATCTTAGAGCCGCCATCTTAAATCGTGGATTTTGACAAAAAAAATAATGATCCCGACTCCAAAAACCCCTACATACCAACTTTTATTGGAATCGGGCTATAACCACAAAACTCGTCACCAAATTGTAGCCATCTTGAATTTATGAATTTTGATTCGTGATCTCTGTTTCCGGAAACCCCCACAATTTTGAATACAATCGAACCATAATCACAAAACTTGTCCGCCATATTGGAGCCGCTACTTTGTTTTTTCTCCAGCAAACATTCTATAACGCATTGTCACCGGAATTATAAACACCTGCCAAATTTCACGTTAACCGGACAACTAGAAGTGGGTCAAATTTAACTTGTAAGATTTGATTACAAACCCATCGGGACAGGTGATCAGGTGAAACAAACAGACATTGGGACAGGTGAAACTAAATAAAATCTTGTAAAGAGGAAAAAATAATATCTCCAATTGTTTGACCTAGGTTATTCTGTGAGTAGCAGATTCAAAATATTGCCGCGCGAGAATATCTATTTTATGTTCGCGGCAAGCTTTCGAATCTGCTACTCACAGAATAACCTAGGTCAAACAATAAGACAAATTATTCTTTTCTTTTTAGTGCATTTGTATGTAAACTTGTTTTAATTTTTTATATTATTTTTATTCAATTCTTTTTAGTCTTTAAAGAAATTCGTCTCATTGAATTCTGACAAAAATTGATAATATTCGACCCCAAAAAAAACCACATACTAATTTTGTATGGAATCGGGCCATAATAACAAAACATGCGCCATCTTGAATTCATGAATTTTGACAGAAACATCATGATGTCCGATCAGAAAAACCCGCACAAACCAATTTTTTATTGGAATCGGGCTATAGTCACAAAACTTGTCGCCATGTTATAGCCGCCATATTGAATTTATGAATTTTGAAAAAAAAATTGTGATGCCTGAACCCCATAGCAGTTATGAATGGAAGCGGGCCATAATAACAAAACAAGCGCCATCTTGAATTCATTAATTTTGACGAAAACATCATGATGTCCGATCCCAAAAACCCCCACACATCAATTTTTATTGGAATCGGGCTATAACCAAAAAACTCGTCGCCATATTGGGGCGCTATCTTAAATTTATGAATTTTGACAAAAAATTCGTGATCTCCGTCCCCAAAAACACCACATACCAATTTTGAATAGAATCAAACCATAACCACAAAACTCGTCCGACATTTTGTTTTTTCTCCAGCAAAAATGCTTTGTCTCCGGAATTATGAACACCTGCCAAATTTCACGTTCATCGGACAACTAGAAATGAGTCAAAATTCACTTGTAAGATTTGAACTAAACAGAGACATACATACATATACAGGGTGTAACATAAGTACGTTAAAATATTCAAATGAGACAATTTAAAAAAAAAAGTCTATATAAACTTGTGTTCGGAAATGCTTCGTTTCGGAGATACAGGGTGTTGACATTGAATTCTTTTGTTCGCTTTTTAAAAATAACTTTTGCAAAAAATAAGTTATTTGCACGAAATTTGGTACCCGGGGTTTTTTTGACGTGGGAAATCATAATTTCGTGTTAATTTTCTTGTAACATCTAGAGGGCGCTGCGTACGCTGTCGTTATCTATTTCAAATTGCCCTAACATTTTTGACAGTAAACTTTTGGTACTTTTCATGAAAAAACCTTATTCCCACACCTTTTCCAAGTAAAAAAGGTACACTCCCTCAACAACGCTGGAGGTGATCGTTTTCGAGATATTTACAATTTTCTATATCGATGCATGTTACTTAGCTCCTAGGGCGCTAAATGAAGTTGCTGAGAACATTACAAAAACTAAGTATGTGGTAGGTCTCGTCAAAATAAACTACTTTTTTCCTATGAAATGTTTATCGAAAAATGATTTGTTTTCGAGATACAGATTGTTGAAATTTTTCAAAACATGGATGGTTTTTGTCGTAAGTTATTTGCAACTGCAGAATTTTTTTTTCATCAAACTTTATACGCAGTATACCCGGACAGACTTCTTTTGAACTGAGCATTATCAAACTGCTTAATCAGTATAGACAAATTTGATTTCAAAACTGAAAATTCAAAAGTGTGCTATGGACACAAAAATAACTCTGACAAGTAAGAAATTAGTGTTCATCAATAACCTAATAAGTTCGTATACTTAGCGTGCTTTAGGTCATCAAATTTTTCAACAAACATGTATTCAAGAAATGAAAAAGGGGGCATGCTATTAATTTATGGCGAATACAAGAAAAAGTCGAGGAACGTAGCATCTTTGTATGCTGAAATGTATCCCAACAGTCGTCAACCATATTTTCAATATATATATAAACAACTCAGACAAGAAACACCTAACCATAAAACTTTTATCATTGATGAGGGAAATTAATGTTTTAGCATTTGTAGAAGTAAATCCTGCCGCTTCTACGGGGGCAATTACCCATGAGTAACAAATTAGTCATGAGTCAGCAAGGAAGATTTTGAAAAAGTATTGGCTATGTGCACGACAGTAGCGAACGCCACATTTCGGGACTCGGGAATTATTTGACAGTTATATGACAAGCCATGTTTTGATAATTTCTATCAAAATCAAGTGAAAAACTTGAAAACATTGTTGAGCAAAGTATTATATTTGTAAGAATTTAACGTAAATTAACGTGGAATTATTTATCAAAACAAATTTGACAGTCCCGATATTGTTTCACATTTCTGACATTTCTGCCACAGCACACGCTGCAATCGATTTGACTGTCCCCCACCAAGCACTTCGCACATAGCCAATATGTATAATGTCTTGACAACCCCGGTAATGAAAAACTTCTATTTTGCAGAAATTCAATCGAGACTGGCATATGGAATTATAGTCTGGGGACAATCACCTGCTGCCAAACGTCTCTTTATTACACAGAAAAAGTGCATTCGTGCTATGTTTCATAAACCTCAAACAGAATCTAGTAGACCTCTCTTTAAAAAGCTTTAAAAAGTATTACCCCTCATTTCTCTGTACATATTGGAAACTGCCTGTTACATTTACAAGCGTAAAAATACTTTACTCTGCCGTAATGACATTCACAGTCATTCCACCAGGAATCAGCATCTGCTGAATACTCCTCTAAACAACTTAAACCTAGCGTATCGGAATTCGAATTTTCAATAAAATTCCCCAAAACATTAGAGATGAACCTACCTATTTCAGATTCAAGAAGTCACTGAAAAAAGTACTAATGGAGGGTGCATTCTATACTTTGAAAGAATTCTTTAATATATAATTTAATGTTAGTGTATTCTGTCGTACTCTATGTGAAATTGTTTTTTTATCATAATATTTAAATTGTAGTGTGCTCTGTGTGCACTTGTACTCATTCTTGTAATATTTAATTTTTTACTCTGTAATTTTGTATTGTCTCTATACTCCAACTTCTTGACATGTCTTATACCACTTGTGGTCTTCAGATGAATAAACTTGAATTGAGGTACAGGTCGTTTAAGGTAGTACCGCCACGAGACAGTTGAATTAGGAAATCATTAAAATTGGTATACGTATTGTTTAACATGTGAACAACACCTCTATAAAATTTTAACAAGTTTCACCATTCCGAACCCGAGATATATATATATATATATATATATATATATATATATATATATAATTTAAGTTGACTCAACACGTAACATATAGACCATGCATAGGCAAACAGCACATTATTAATTCTGCCGTTAGTACTAAAATCAAGGAGTTTATGGAAAACGAGGAGGAGCTAGAGCAGGATATCACAGATATTGTGAAAAAAAATCAAAGTGATTGACCATTTAGTTTAACAGATATAATCAAAACTACTCTCGTTATTCAAAATAGTCCACGGGGAAGCGCACATTATTAATTCTACCGTTAGTACTAAAATTAAGGAATTTATGAAAAACGAGGAGGAGCTAGAGCAGGATATCACAGATATTATGAAAAAAATCAAAGTGATTGACCATCTAGTTTGACAGATATAATCAAAACAACTCTCGTTATTCAAAATAGTCCACGGGGAAGCGCACAGCGTAAAGGGGGGGTCGTAGAGAAATGCGGAATGTGCCAGGGGACTTTTTAAAGAAGGACGGGGACCATTTGAGGGTCTGAACGCGAAAAAAAACTCCTTCTCCTAGTTGACCCCATCGTCTTTAACGATACCCCCCTTTCCCCCTGCCGTTAAACGGTAGCCTACTAAAATGCCGTTATCAGATATGACGTCATTGAAGGGACGCGTCGGACGGATTTTTATTGGATTTGCTAAAACTGCCGTCAAACAGTAGCATACTAAAAATGCCGTTAATCAATTATTGCGTTATCAGACATGCACTCTGAATATAGGGAAAGAACTTTTCTTACGTGTTTTGCCTCCTGAACACGAATCAGGAAAAAAATGCGACGGTCTCATATCGTTCCCAAGTTGAGAAATTTAAAAAAAATTAACCTCATTTTCAAGCACCGTTTTCTCGCACAAAGTCACTCAAAATGCCTCCTTCTTTTTACCAGCATAAACAATACAACGTAAATCACTCATTTTCGGCACAACTTTGCACAAAATATGGTCGTTTTTATCGAAAAAATCCTTCTTACACAGTTCCAAATGAACAAATTTCACACTTTGACAGATGGAATTTAGTAACTTTGCCTTATTTTTCATGTTGGTAATAAATGAATCACCGCCCACAACAATTGCACACATAAATGAAGGGAGAACTATTGCTCACATTTGAATTCCAAAAGTTGGCGGATAACGCAATAATTGATTAACGGCATTTTTGTATGCTACCGTTTGACGGCAATTTAAGCAAATCCAATAAAAAGCCGTCCGACGCGTCACTTCAATGACGTCATATCTATTAACGGCATTTTAGTAGGCTATCGTTTAACGGCAGTTTAAGTTCAGCCTTCTTTAATTCAGTTTCATTCAATTTTGTATCCACAGCATATTTGAAGAGCGATATACCCCAATTTCCTATTAAATTTTCGATAAATGATTAGTGTATTAGGATTGTTATCCATCCGATTTTCGATTCGAAGCCATCAATGGATTCTCGTCAAAATTATAATCCAAGGAATGTATGTCTAAAAGATGTCATTTGAAAAAATGCTTTTTTTATAATTAGTTGTTGAAATATTAAACCGCAATAGGTACTCAACTAGGCGGAGAAAACTGCTCATCATAGATATCCTCTAGATTGGTTGAAGTGGGTCCAAGGCACCCTAGAGCCAAAAATAAAAATGATTCCGAAAAATCAAATGTACCAATTTGTCATCTCAAAACTATATGACCGTACTCAGAATCATCCCAAGAATCCAAAAAAGTTGAAATATACAGGGCGTTCCATTTGAAATTCCCAAGTTGGGCTGTTTTCCGGTGAAACCGGAAGTGATGAAGAATATGAATTATTGAAAAATATTCCAATTCTTGAATCTAAGACCCCTGCCAAGTTTGAATCTCATATCCTCGGAATATATCCCCGGTTCCCGTCATCGTAGTATAAAATACATACCAGTTTTTAAGTCTAATCATAAGCTTTCAAACACAAAATCAAATTCGGTCCAGTAGCAGCCAAACAGCGGTCTTTCTTTCAACTCAATTTACTTATAGTGAGATTTCGAACTAAAAATTTATTTTTAACAAGATAGTTAGCTTTTCATTTGTATTTTTCTTTTAATCGGTTATATAGTTCCAGAGATTACCCCCTCCATACAAACAGACAAATTTTACCTCTTTTTAATATTAAAATATATATATATATATATATATATATATATATATATATATACAGAGTGTCCCATGTAAAACTCCGCTGGCAAATATCTGGGAAATGAAAGATGATATCCATATTTCGTGAAAGTAGATGATCTTGATATCGAAGGATCCTCTTATTTACGTAGATATCCATCACTAGGCGTCATTCGTTAGGGCGTCGCGACACCAACGCAATTTTTTTAAAATGGCATCCCAGATTTTTCAAAGTTGTTTGCCATTCTGCATGAAATTCTGAATTCATCCATATAGCACACTCATAGTTTTCCTTGAATACTGATGGAAAACAGCAACTTTATTGCATGCTATAAAGAGGGCCATGAAAGCGTCAAAATAAATGCAATAATACGAGTATTAATCGATCTGTCAGGAAACCTGTCAGATTTCACGAAAGTGTATCCAGTTTTGTGTTGGTTTTTCGTAAAATTAAAAAATGGTTCAATTTTCGAATGCAGAAAAGTTGGATATGATATGTATTTTTGGCGAAGCAAGAAGGAATGCAAGAGAAAGCAGTGAGAATATACGCTAATCGGTATCCCGACAGAAGATTACCGTCAGACAAAACATTCACTAGCTTAGACAAATCTTCGGAACAAAATGGATGTTTTAATGAAAAGAAGCGAGAAAAATAAAAAACGGCTACAGATGAGAATCACACTGTTGCAGTGCTAGGTCAAATGGTATTGGAACCACATAGTTCTACCAGACAAGTAGCAATGGATTGTGATATTTCCAAATCGTCAATACAACGTATTTTGTCTAAAAACAAATTCCATCCCTACAAAATACATCTGGTTCAAGGACTACAGCCAGGTTATAATCTTTATTATTTATTGTTCATAACTATAATCTATTCCCTTATTTACGCGATTGAACTTCATTGCATGCTTGTCGACCCGTATTCATGATGATCAGTTTCTGAACAAAATATTATGGAGTGATGAAAGCCATTTCCATAACAACGGTATGATAAACAAACATAATTGTAACTATTGGTCTGACGTGAACCCTCATTGGATTCAAGAAACGAGATATCAGTCTGTGTGGGGGTTAATGTTTGGTGCGGAATCATTGATGGTTATTTGATAGGACCTCATTTTTACGAAGGAATTCTCAATGGAGAGAGGTACTTGCTTTTCCTCCAACATGTGTTACCGAATCTCTTGGAGAATTTACCAATACAAACTCGACTGAATATGTGGTTTCAACAAGATGGGGCACCTCCGCATAATAATAGAATAATTACCCAATATTTGGATGACACTTTTAATGAGAAATGGATTGGAAATAAGGGTCCAACACCATGGCCAGCTCGAAGTCCAGATATGACTCCACTGGATTTATTTTTGTGGGGATATATTGAAACTTAGTTTATATGCGACGATTTAAAAATAGTATCACAAATGTTTGTGCTTCCATATCGCGAGCGACGCTTTTAGCTGTCACGAATCGAGAAATATTAAAAAGGTACAATATGTGTATTCTACGTGAAGGAAGGCAGTTCGAACACTTACTAAAATAATTCATGTTATCACTTTAATTTTTTCGTTATTACCATGATGTTGGTAGAGTTTTGGTCAAAGTAAAATATTTTTGGTAATTTGAAACATTTACTTTGTTTGTATTGTCTGCGATTTTACAGAAACACACAACTAATGAAACTGAACAGCAATGCAATTATAACTGATAGATCAATTTTATTAAACTCGTGTTATTGCTTTTTATTTACTTATTCATGCCCTCTTTATAATATGCAATAAGTTGCTGTTTTTCATCAGTATTCAAAGGAAAACTATGAGTGTGCTATATGGCTGAATTCAGAATTTGATGCAGAATCGCAACAAGCATTGAAAAATCTGGAATGCCATTAAAAAAAATGGCGTTGGTGTAGCGACGCCCTAACGGATGGCGCCTAGTGATGGATCTCTACGTAAATAAGAGGATCCTTTGACTTCAAGATCATCTGCTTTCACGAAATGTGGATATCACCTTTCATTTCCCAGATATTTGCCCGCGGACTTTTATATGGGACACGTTGTAAATATGTATATATATATATATATATATATACATATATGGGATATAACGAAATTTGTTAACAAAAGGGAGGCCACATTTCTCAATTGAATGGAACGAAATTGGGTACAAAAATACCTCTCATCAATGCCTCAGATAAGTTGTGCCAAATCGGTCCAGTAGTTTCGAAATTGCGGCTCTTGAAAGATTGAAAATATCTCAATCTTTCATTTTCATATCATTATCGGCTAACTATAGATCCTTTGATAGAGCTTTATGAGATCCACAACTTTTATTCGAAAAGTTTTTCTCTAAGATGTACACAAAAATCGCTGTAAATTTCCATTCATAGGAATTAATAATTTTTGTTAACCCTGTCATTTCAGGTTCATTCGCTCGTGTCAATCAGATACTATTTTAACATTTCTCGATTTTTAAAGTTAAACTATATAAATAAATATTATTTATTAATTTTCTAAGTGATATTAATATTGAAACCCAAGTAAGTACTGTCTATATCCTTGTGTGCTGATTCGAGTCAGATTACATAGAAATTGTAGAAAGACTTCAATGGGTTGAAAACTTCAATACAACACAAAATGTTACTGAAAAACCATTTTTAATTGACTCTTTTTGATTTCTACATCTAAAATCCTTTTTTATATATTTATTTTTTTAAGCAAAACGAAGAAGTGGAAAATTAAGTATTTTCCTCAAATTCTTGAACTTAAACACGGTTTGTTAAGCATTTTTCCAATGAAAGTATTCTCAAATTTCCCTAATAATTGTAGTGATCTAATATGGTACAGATATTCGCACTGAAACCGATCTTAATAACAATGAACTTTCATAACTTTCATTCTATGGTCGGTTTTCATTCTTGAAACGGATACATAGGTATACTGTTATTATCCGAACAAAATCAATTCCTTTCATTGTGTAATTTAAATGAAGTTCTTATTCCAATCATCGATAAAATTGACGTTCTGTTTCACGTATACATGAATTATAATACCATTTAATTGTAAGGTTGATAAAATGATAGAAAATTAATAATAACCTTGTGTACCTAATGGAGATCGGATATGTATCTACAAAGTATTGTATTTTACCAAATGAAAGCCTATGGTTCATAGAAATAGAATTATCGTTTTATCGTTTGAATTCTCTCGTTTTATGATCATAAGACACATAGTTTTAGAGTTCCATGCAAATTAAAGAAACGGAGTCAATCCCGTGTTTGTCTGTATGTCATGGCCATTTTTCTCAGAGACTTTTTCACGTGGGAAGTTGTAATTTGGCATGGCAATGAAAGTTACTGACCCACACATTTCCTTATAGTTATAACTTGAAAAATGTATACAGAACTCAAACGAGTGATTTAACCACCTATGTGAAAGTTGCAACTTAACGAAGGTGCCAAACTTACCAATGATGCTATAAACGGTCCTGCTATACCAGGTGTAAACGTTTTCTTTAGACAAGCCATGGTTTCCAGAGTTCCGAGGGTTTGAGATCCAAACTTGGCAGGGGATTCAACATTTGGAATATTTTTCAATATTTCAACTCCCCATCACAAATTAAGGAATTTCAAATGAACCCCCTGTATATTTACTTTTTTTATTTCTAGGGGCGATTTGAGTACGATACATAGTTTTGAGACAATTGATATTGGTACATTTATTTTTCAGAATTGATTTTATTTTTACATACCCAGAGTGCGTTGGATCCACTTCAACCAATCTGATGGACATGAATGATGAGTAAAAAATATTATATGACAGATTTTTCCGCCTAGTTGAGTACCTATGGCGGTTTAATATATCCTAAAGCACTAATTGTAAAAAAGTCATTTTTTTCAAATGAAAACATCTTTTAGACATAGGTACATTTCTTAGATTCTAATTTTCACGACGAATCCCTTGAGGTTTCGAATCAAAATCGGATGGATAAAAAACGTCATACATTAATTATTTGCCGAAAAATTATGAGAAAACTGGGGTATATCGCTTATTAAGTAGGCTGTGGAATACAAAATTGAATGGAACTGTAATAAAAAACATCAATTTTCATAACAAAAATTCATAAACCATTAACAAAAAAAAACTTCCCATAATACCAGGATTAGTTGAAGTGAATTTCCGCCAACTTCCTAACATTTTCTGGCTCTATCAATTGTGTTTCGCATCACATTTTGCAACATAGCGGAATTTAAGGTGTAAACACTTCACGAATGCAATTTTGTAAAATTTGTGTTTGAGGCGAGGTATGAAACACTCATTCTTTTCACATAACGCCACACAAAAAGTCTAAAATATGGAGATCAGGTGATCGAGCAGGCCAACGTACAGGACCATTTGTTGTAATTAATCTCTCATTAAACCGGTTCATTAAATAGTTCATGACTTGGATGCTATTATGAGGCGGAGCCACATCTTGTTTAAAATACACCACTTCAGAAAGAGCAAGTAGTAAGTCCATTACAAATTCTTCAGTATCGTTCTGAAGGAATTGTAAATACTTTACCTGTGTCAATTGTCCTTGAAATAAAATTAATTATTCCAATTAATTCCATTGTTCGTGAATCTTGACTCGTCGGAAAACAATATCGAAGGAACAAAGTTGGGATTAGCAGTATTGTTCTGAAGTAACCAATCACAATGAACTAATCTTCTATTTCCATGATTTTCAAACAAATGCTGTTGTACTTGATACTTAAACGACCTGTACCTATGCTTTTTCAAAATCTTCATTGCTGACTCATGGGAAATTTCTCTAGTAGAAGCGATAAGATTATCTTTTTTTGAATCGATTTCCGTCACGTCATCAATGATAAAAGTTTCATGGTTGGGAGTTTCTTGTCTGAGTTGTTTTTCCACAACGGGGAAATATTGAAAACGTGGATGATGTCCACTTTTCATCTCTTGTATGAATGTTTGTTGAAAAATTTAATGACCTAAAGCACACTAGGTATACGAACTTATTAGGTTATTAATGAACACTAGTTTCTTACTCGTCAAAGTTATTTTTGTTTCCATAGAACACTTTTGATTTTCAAAGTGTTTATCAAACACTGTGAGTTCTGTGATGAGTATGGGAATAAATCTGAAAAATTGAGTGAGCACTATTCGTTTCGATCGTAACATTGAAGTTATGAATCCGGTTTCGTTCAATTTTGTATCCACAGCATACTAGATGAGCGATATACCCCAATTTCCTCATAATTTTTCGTCGAATAATTAGTGCCTTATCCATCCGATTTTCGATTCGAAACCATCAATGGATTCGTCGTGAAAATTAGAATCTAGGAATGTGTGTCTAAAAGATGTCATTTGAAAAAAATGACTTTTTTCACAATTAAAGGTTTTGTTGGAAATAGCAAATCGCCATAGGCGGAAAAACTGTCATTTAATATTTTTTACCCATCATTCATGTCCATCAAATTGGTTGAAGTGGATCCAACGCACTCTAGATGCAAAAATATAAATGCTTCTGAAAAATCGATGTACCAATTTTTCTTCTCAAAACTATGTGATTGTACTCAGAATTGTCCCTAGAATCCAAAAAAGGGAAAAATACAGGGTGTTCCATTGAAATCACATATGGTATAAATCCTAGAAAAAATATTTTGAAAAATGATTATTTAGAGAATAGTTATTATATTATTTTCATTCTCTGGGTAAAGAAACGTAAAAAAAACATCGACGATTTTTTGGAAACCAAGAGCAACTCTTTGTTTGACTGAAATATTATAGGGAGCAGACAGAATGCTTCAAATTTGAAGTTATTTTGAGGAGTACCAAATAATTCTTCAATTGGTTCTCATTTCCAGAAAAGAAAAGAGTTTTTCCAAGTAATGGTTAATAGTTACGTAGGCCGTGTTGGAGGTTTTTCAACAGTTGGATAAGAAACTTCTGCCTAAAATATTTTTAGTCCTTCAGCTATACAAAATGTGTCTTTTTTTTATTTTAAATAGATACTCACTTTTTTTCTCACATGGTTCGATTGGCCTCCTATTTCTGAGTTTAGACAACCTGAGTTATAGAAAAATCGAATTAAACGGTTTTCTTCACATAAAGGATTCAATATAAAATTGAACCAGAAAATGGTAGATCTCAGGTGAAAAACAACTACTTTCCTGGCAAATACCACGCAGAACATTGAATGATATTCACCTGAAAATCCATGCATACTTCCATATAATATCAATGGACATTGAATGCAAATGTTTCTTTCTGATAAGCTCGATTATGTTTAATTTATGTCGTGTTCACCTAACAATCCGCATACCGGTTTCAGGCTTCTTGGCCCTCATCAGTACGGAGTAGTCAACCAGCCAAAGGTCTAAAGAACTCTGGCTGAAGTGAGACACAACGTAAACAAACCATCATCGATCTTGTAACACCTATAGGTACGCCGGAAAAGATAAACTTTAACTGGCGGTACCTAGTGACAGAAAGAAACACTCCGAAAATATCCCACCTCGATAGGTTTCTAAATAAAAGATTCCTTCTCAGTAGGAGTGGCAAGCCCGTCTAGCATATAGTGAGAGATAAGTGCCATGTGAAGTGGAATGAATAGAAAAATCGAATTAAACGGTTTTCTTCACATAAAGGATTCAATATAAAATTGAACCAGAAAATGGTAGATCTCAGGTGAAAAACAACTACTTTCCTGGCAAATACCACGCAGAACATTGAATGATATTCACCTGAAAATCCATGCATACTTCCATATAATATCAATGGACATTGAATGCAAATGTTTCTTTCTGATAAGCTCGATTATGTTTAATTTATGTCGTGTTCACCTAACAATCCGCATACCGGTTTCAGGCTTCTTGGCCCTCATCAGTACGGAGTAGTATAAACCTGAGTTATGTTTACTTATCTATTACAGTTTTTGACATATGTCGATTTTCTGAAAAAAGTACTGCCGTAGTAATTCACGATAAAAATTGTATCGCGCAAACCGTTAAAAACTAGGTAACCAAATTGGTGGAGCAGTTAGCTACAAGTCCAGGCTAACTCCTGATGACCCATCGACGGTCTCATTTTGGGCGTAGGCGATTTTCAAATGTTACATTCAAAAATTGTCAAAATTATATTTTTTTCCAATAGCACCTATTTTTATTACACCATTCGGAAGAAAAATGAATTTTAGGGTGAGTTACTCAAGCATTTCCTACACCTAACTCCAATCTCTATCGAGTTATTCAATAAAAATCAAGAAATGCCTCATCTTGCCGAGACATTATTTGCTTTGTCATGCCATGAAAACAATAGACAATTTTAATAATTTAATAAAAAATATGGATTCCTATTCAATTACACAGGACAAATTATTATTAACTTACAAGAACCATTTTTGACGAAGGAACTCTAATGTAAATGTTCGATATGACCACCGTGTTTGTTCAAATATTCTTTCAGTTTACTTGCAATAGTCCTTCTGATTTCGTTGGGATCGAGACTGTCAAAAGTCTGTATTATTCTAAGTCTTAAATCATCTATATTGCGAATTGGTGAAGAATAGACCAAACCTTTTACCCCACCTCAAATATAAATTCTAAAGGGGTAAGATCTTGAGATCTTGCCGGCCACAGAAATGGTACTCGATGTCCCCACCTACGCTGCTCGAACAAGGATGTCAATTTGGTATCCGCGTTCTTGTATTGTGCGGCGATGCCCCATCCACCTGGTACCATGAACGTGCAGCTCTAGCCAGAGGCAAATTTTCTACCACATTTTGAAGAAGTATATTTCACTATAAAAATTTTCATTGAACATAAAATAGCGTACATACTTCTTGGTTCATCACCAAACAAAATCATTTACTCGAAATTTCGATTTCGCCTATTGTTAACTCCTTGCTGACAAAACATTGCTTCATCAGTCCAAATTATGTTTTCTAAGAATCAGGCGTTCTCTTGTATTTCAAGTAATAAATCATCGCAAAAGTTTACTCTACGGCAAAAGTCACCTGGGTGTAGTTTTTTCAGTTTTTGCAGAGTATGAACAACATAATTCCAAAGATGCCGTTCGTATTGCGGCTTGAGGATATGCTTGAAATAATCCGAGAATAGTAATTTAATTATCTTCATTGCCAGTTAGTGGTTTAACTCTCGTGATGGGTCTAGCCACATTCCCAACATTTTTAAAATAATTTTTCTACGTTTTATGGTTGGTAACTTTTTATAATTCAAAGTTCGCACAACACAAACACAAATTAGCACAACTCGTTTTTACTTTGACACAATAGCACTCCTTAATTCCAATTGACTTTTGTTTCCATGACAGAATCGTAAAAGCAAAGAACCTCTTGATAAAATGAGGTTTTTATTGAATAACTCTGTCGAGGTTGAAGTTAGGTATAGGGAATGCTCGAGTAATTACTCTAAAATTATATTTTCTTCGAATGGTGCAAAAAAAAGAAGATGTCATTTGAAAAAAAAAGTTTTTGACAATTCTTAATGCAACATTATAAAATCAGAGTTAGCCTGGACTTCCAGCTCACTGCTCCATGAATTTGGTTCCCTAATTTGAACGGTTTGTGAGATACACATTTTTTCCTAAACTGATATGGCGGTAATTTTGTTCAGAAAAATCAACATGTCAACAACTGTAATAAATAAGTAACATAACTCAGAATTAGAAGGCCAATCGAAATATGAAAAAAAAATTTGGATTTCCATTTAAAATAAGAAAGTTGTTACCGACTTTTGGCACACCCTGTATAGCTCTAGGACTTGAAATATTTTAGGTAGAACGGACATGATCGATTATGACAGCATACCAAATTCCTTTCTAATTCAACTGTAAGTTGAAAAACCTCACATAGCAAATGCAATCTATGGATCATTGCTAGGACTATGAGTATCAAAGCTATCGTGAAGACAGTGAGACTAATTTTCCTTGAAACTATTAAAAACACGGAATTACAATAGACGATACACACTAAGAAGACGAAATCTGTTGATCCTCATGCAAAACGTTTAGGAATTCATCGTCGGAACAATAATATATACGTTACTATAATAGACAAATTATGATAATTAAGAACAATAGATTCCGTTTGTGTAGAATTTCCAGCATACAAAATGAAATAACCTCATTTTACCACTTTCTTGTACATTTTAGTCATAACATGTATATACAAATTGAAATCGACTAATAAACATGTAGATTATTTATTCACTCTTCACATTCACAATTTCTTCCTCGATTTACATTAGCAGGTATGTTGTCGAGCTTCCTATATGTAGGTTAGTGGGTATGTGTTACGAATAACCAAATATTTTAGTCTCGTCCATCAGCCACCACCGTCTTTTAAAATGCCATTATACATACGCGTACAATTTATAGGAAAGTAAAAACACTTTCTTTTTTTTGGGAATCTAAGAAGGATATACTTCATTAGCTCCTAAAACAATTTTTCTTGCAATAGTATGGCTATGGTGAATTTACAAAGACATAATACGAATGCAAAACAGGAAAGTTTCAGGAATTCAATTTGGATTTAAAATGAATCATCAATGCTTTGGATTTCAGTTGACTATTTCCGTCATCATTTTTTAATCAATCAAATGGCCGATATTTCCTATAGAGCACCAATCAGATCAGTTTTAGGGTGATTAATGCCTTCTCCCTTGTTTATCCTGTCAACGCATTCAATTTCTATATGGAAACAGGAAATGGAAAATTGGTTGAATAAGAGACTTTGAGCTCACTTCATACAAGATTTGGAATTCAAATATACCTTTTTCAGCCCGTTCAATCAGCCTGGGGTTTTCAAGAAAGGTGATGAATAAATGAATTCCATCAAAACATGGCAGGAGGCGCCATGCATGAGGCAATCAGAACTCCAAATAAAGGGCCATCAAAGAAACTGTCAAAAGTGATCCTGCTTCGAAGACGAGCCCAATGAGGAAAACTCATATGGACTACGAAAGGTAGATGGGCTGTAAGACCATTCAAATCACCAGGGGGGAATGGTATTTTTCCAATCCTCCTCCAAGAGCATTGGATATTAATATTCTGATACTTATGAGAATCTCCGATCATGTTTGGCCCTGGGCTACATACCAGAGGCATGGAGGCCAGTGAGAATCGTATTTATTCCAAGACCAGGGAAAACGACTATTCCCAAGCCAAGGCGTACCAACCCATTAGCCTGACGTCCTTTCTTATGAAAACACTCGAAAGGTTGGTGGATCTGCACATCAGAGAACAATCGCTGCAGAGTAATCCACTGCACAAGCAACAGTATGCCTACCAAGCAGGAAAGTCCACATGCACAGCTCTCCACCACCTGACACACAGGATAGAGTATTGACTAGTAGACAATCCACAATGGGGGTCTCCATTTATACTGAAGGAGCATTTGACAACACGTCATTTGAGTCGATCATGGGGTCGACCCAACCCTGATCAGGTGGATAGAGGCCATGCTATCGTAGCGAGTGATAACGACTAAGCGAGTGAACCGTCGCTACCAAGGTGTCCACAGGAAGGAGTTCTGTCACCCCTATTGTGATGCCTGGTGATCAACGAGCTTCTCACGGAGCTAAATGAGTAAGGACTGTATACAGAAAGTATGCAGACGACTTCGTCTTGCTGGCTCAAGACCAACCGGTAAACATGCTAGGAGAAATAATTATGAAAGCTCTCGGCAGAGTAGAACAGTGTTATTCTACCGAAGGGTTGAGAGTCAATCCAGACAAAGCAGACTTGGTACTTTTCACCAAGAAACGCAAAATGGGAACCCTTCTAGAAAAACGTATCTCAGGAAGACAGCTTCCGTACACAGGTTGACGAAACATCTTGGAGTCATCATAGGAGCTGACCTGGAACAGCAGATTGAAAATTGCACCAAGAAGGCTATCTGCTCCTACTGGGCATACAGAGGAGCCTTCAGTAAGACGTGACGCTTGACACCAAAAACCCTACACTGGATATATACGACGATTATTCGCCCGGCGCGGCGTGAGGATGACGCCTACCAGAGCTCTAGAAGTTCTGCTAGGATGCCACCTCTGCACCTTGTTATTGAGCATGAAGCCATTTGTACTGCCTACAGGCTCCAAGGTACAGGCCAGTGGATCGGCACAGATGCAGACCATGAACATGGAACAAGGCAAAGGAGGGCTGTCCAATTCTATTGATGGAAAGAGATAACATCCCACCGGTTCTAAATTTCAAAAAAGGGACCAAAAATCATCACCCCCACGAGGGATAAATGGAAAGGCGCACGGCAGACTCCCTGCCTACGGATCAAGACTTGAGGGAATGTCCGGCGCAGGAGTATACGAGGTAGGACAAATATGCCTCAGTATTCCAGGCCAAACTATATGCTATACTCACCTGCGTCCAGGATAGCCTCGACAACAGAAGTCGAGGACCAATTATCATCTACTCGGACAGCAAGGCAGCAATCATGGCGCTAGGATCAAATAAGATCATAACGGAATTGGTGTCCGAGTGTCCATAGAAAGTATGTTAAAAACAAGGAACGTCAGCCTCATAAGAGGCAGATAGAGTAGCCAAGATAGGATCGGGCAACTAGACGGACCGGAACCAATTTTGGGAATACCCAATAGCATGGCCATCTCAAACATGGAGGGACTGCTGCAAAAGCAGTTCATCAAAACATGGCAGGAGGTACCATGCATGAAACAATCGAAGCTCCAAATAAAAGGGCCTTCCAAAAAATTGTCAAAAGAGATCCTGTCACTCAACAGACGGTATATCAGGACTGGGCTCCTAACGGGACACAATCACCTGAACAGGCACATGGAACTCATCCGGATCGCAGACGATCCCATATCAGATGGTGCCTGGAAGATGAGAGACATAGTCGCACATCCTACTGAGTGCCCCGCTTTGGCGCAACAGAGGGAGATCAACCTGGGGAGCTTGATCCTGAACCCAGAAGATGTCAAAGAGATTCAGCTGAGGAAACCGCTGAGTTTTGAGAGAAATCAGCATGTCCAGCTGAGTCTCAGATCACGTGGGCGCACAATGGGCCCAAGTAAAGAGGCCTACGTGCAGGAGTTCTCCGGAACCAGCCCACCATATGCATAGAAGAAGAAGAAAGAAGAAGATCCTGTCAGTCAACAGACGGGATATCAGGATCACAGACGATCCCCTATGCAGATGGTGCCTGGAAAATGACGAGACATCGTTGCACATCCTTACTGAGTGCTCGCTTTGCTGCATCAATCAGAAAATTAACATTTTCTTAAAAAAACATATTTTTATAAAAATTAAAAGTTAACCGATCTAACAAAGAAAACACAAACATTTGGGAAAAATATCTTTATTTTTCTACATAGTCTCTTTTTAGCTTGATGCACTTTCCTCAGCGATGTTCAATAGCTTTGATACCCTGTTTATAGCAAGAATCGTCGAGCTCTTCAAAATAGCCATCAACCGCAGACCTCACCTCTTCATTTTTGGCAGAACTTTTACCACCGAGACATTTTTTCAAGTTTGGAAACAGAAAATAATTTGAGGGGCTAACTCTGGCGAACAGGGTGCGTGAGAATGCAATTCAAACTTATAATAATGGATGTGTGACCTGGTGCATTGTCTTGATAAAACAAAACTTCCTTCTTCTCCAAATGCGGCAATTTTTCCTTGATTTTATCACTCAAACGCTGCAATAAGTTCGCATAATACTCGCCATTTGTTGTTTTTCCTTTCTGAAGATAATCTGCCATCCCAAGAAACTGACGCTATGACCTTGCCTGCTTATGGAAACTTCGCCCAACACTCGATTGAAATATCCTCACTAGACGGTTTTGTTCCATTGTGGGGAATCGCCGCACCCATCTTGCGCTTTCTCATGTCCAAATATTCAGCCAATATGCGATGTAAAGCACTTTTTGAAATGCCTACCATGTCTGCTAGTTCGCGAATTCTCTGTCGAAGATCTTCCAATACTATTTTCTAATTTTTTTTACCATATCTGGCTTAGTCACCTCATTTGGACGACCACTGCGATGTTCTCCTTGTCAGCTCGTATGGCGTCGTTCCAACTCTGCTACGCAGTATTCCACTGTTGAGAACGAAGGAGAAACCCCAGGGACTACTCCGTAGTTTGCGGTTTCCCTAAATCCTCAATTATTTTTTATCGGAAGCAGGCGCATACTAAATCGATTATTTGCAAGACTCAGATGGACATATTGAAGGGAAAATGTTGCTATCTAAATGATCAAATGGAAAATTATGAATTGAACATGTTAGAAATAATGCACTCAGTCGATTCCTCCGCCTGATCCAATACATGCGTACAATGAGAATAAATGAACGTTTTTCTCAATCCATCTATCCTCTGCAACCTTCAATAGAGCTAAAAGTCTGGGACATTGGGAAGACTACAAAACAGCGCTTTCTGAGTACAACAAGGAACATACCAACGATATCGGTCTGATCAAAAAGCCGAACAGTGGATATGCAGAAAACCAGAAGGAAAGCATAATTGTTCTCATCCAGACATATTTTTCTGGGTTCAAGATTGTTGAAGACGAACTGCAAAGTGCTCACCTGGAAAGGGTTGTCACTAACTTCAACAGATCCAGCAAGAGCGTAGCGGGAAAAATCTTCACCGCCCAAAAGATCAAATGGGCCATTAAGAGCTTCAAACCTTTTAAATCGACTGGAAGGACGGAATTCCGCCTTAGTACAAAATGGCCTTGAGATAATAGATCACTTCTTGAAAAGGCTGATCAATGCTAGTTTCATTTTCGGTCACATGCCGAAAGCCTGGAGGGAGGCTGCAGTGGTGTTCATACCAAAGACTGGGAGACGTCCAGCAGACGAACCAAAGTTTTATCACAAGAAGTGGACTCCTCTTGAACAGACCGCTTCACAAAAAACGAATTTCGCCTATCAAGCAGGCAAATCTACAATTAATGGTCTACAATGCCTTGTTGAGCATTCATAGGTAGAGGGTGCCCTCGATAACACCTCACATGACTTCAACATCAGATCACTATGGGAAAGGACCTCACTGATCAGATGGATACATGCAATGCTGAAAAGTAGAATCTTGGAGGGGAAATGGTCAGAATGACCGCGGAAAAAGGTTGTCCCCAAAGTGGGGTTCTATCGCCTCCGCTGTGGCCACTGACCGAGGATAATCTGATATGAAGCTGGAATTACGATTCAAGGTTACGCCGATGACCTGGTCGTTAATATTCAATCGCATGCAGACAGCCCTAAACATAATCGAAAGCTGCACAAAGGAAGGCCTAAATGTAAATCCTAACGAAACAGTGCTGGTTCCATTCACAAGGAGGCGTAAGTTCCCTGAATGGAACTCGGCTATCTTTTTCCAAAGAAGTCAAATATTTGGGCGTTATAATCGACCAAAGACTAACATGGAACAGTCGAATCAATTTTATTGTCTCCAAGCCCACAGCGACAACCTGGACGTGCACAGAGTATTTTGCAAGACATGGGGTTTGAAACCAAAAATGATATATTGGTCATACCAAACGATCATCAAAACCATGGTCACCTATGCATCATCAGCATAATAGTAAAAAATCCAACAGTATAAATCAAGCTGCAGATTGCACGAGACATCAAACTTGAGAGCTGGAAATCTGACTAAACACCTGAAGATTCTGGAAAATATTCCTCTAGAATCCAGCTACAAACCATCAGATATTATGCCAGATAGACACGACTTCGAAGTGCATTTTGAAGTGGTCATAAACGGCCATCCACTATGCACAACGAACGGGCCTCAACTAGAAAGGGATCAGTTTGGTATACTGATGGATTCACGATGGACGAAAGGGGTGGAGTGGGAGTAACGGTTAAATTTTAGTGGGAGTAACGGATTCTAATTTTAGGCTCTCAAAACCCCTAGGCAAAGTCCAAATCATTTTTGAAGCAGAAATCCATGCTATAGAAATCTGCGTCCAAGAATGCTTTGCATGAGGCTCCGAGGGAATCAAAGTCAATGAGGAAGCAGACAGCCTTGCCAAGGAAGGGGCAAACCGTTCGATGCGAGAAGTGAGCGTTTGCCTCAACACAACACTATTGCTATACCATCGTTGTCAATTCGCGTTTGAAAAAGTACAGTATTACAAAACAGCCGATCAACACTTTTTTATTTTTCAAGCAATTTTCTACTTATTACACATACTAAAATCTCTGTCATGATATAGTGAACCTTCAGAACTCTGATACATACAATTTTATTTCTTTCTTCAGAATCGAAATGATACCGGTTTATTAAACTCTTTGATAGTTAAACTACCAACTAAACATATCATTTCTATTAAGGATGAATACCTGAAGAACAAAGGACTATTATTCATCCATATACTTTCTCCAAATTATTCGCCATCAGATAATCGGGTTAACCATTTTTAATCGAGTCCATTCTCTACCGATCATTACATATGTCTACTGTGTTATTTGAAGGATTTTGTGAAAGCGGTAAAAATAAAGAAAATCGGACGATTTAACGCCCGTCTATTGTACAAATTGTTAAAGGCATTGCGGTTAGTTGACTACAAACGAGAAGGCTTTTGCGGAATGTGGACTAATCATGATCAAATACCAGATTTACTTAAAAAATATATCTACTTTCTTTGATGACGGGTTGGGAAAAAATCTCGTTCCATTTGGAATCAGTCAAAAAATCTCTGAAAATCCTGTAATAAATAACAAAAAGTATTTAGTTTATTTATACTCCACGGGTCTACCTATCGATATTTTTTCCATATTCTATGTTCTAAAACAATACAGTGAATTGTCAGTAATACGTTTATCTATTTTGTAATGAATAAAAATAGGGTATGGAAAAAACTGTCCAGCTTGTCAGTAACACGATAATTCATAACAAAAATTGTACTGGTCTGTGGATCAAAAATTGATCGATTTCACGAAAAAAATAATACAGGTATCTGAATGTTTCAGGTGGTAGGGGGATTAGTACATGATAAATACATAAAAACGTACAGCAAGTTGCCCTATTTTTACAAGCTTTCATTTAGTTTCACCTGTCCCGATGTGTGTAATCAAATCTTACAAGTTAAATTTGACCCACTTCTAGTTTCCGATTACCGTGAAATTTGGCAGGTGTTCATAGTTCCCGTGACAATGCATTATGGAATTTTTGTTAGAGGAAAAAAACAGAATGGCGGCTCCAAGATGGCGGACGAGATTTGTGTTTATGGTGCGATTCGATTCAAAATTGGCATGTGAGGGTTTTCGGGGTCAAAATTATGAATTCATGAAATCAAAATGGCAGCCTGCTCCAAGATGGCGACGACGATCTCTGTAATTATGGTCCGATTCTATTTAAAATTGGTATGTGGAGTTTCTGGGGTCGGAGATTATGAATTTATTGCCAAAATTCATAAATTCAAGAGGGCGGCTCCAAGATGGTGGACGAATTTTGTAATTATGGACCGTTTCTATTCAAAATTGGTATGTCGGGGTTTTTGGGGTCGGAGATTATGAATTTGTTCGAAGATATTGATTTTTTTGTCAAAATCATGAATGAGATGACGCTCAGGATGGCAACAAGTTGATCTTTAGATGGTCTCCTCATTGAGAACTGGATAGCTCAGAGAGAAGCCTCATAAAAACGATTCTTCAACATTATTGCATAGATTGAGGCATTTTTCAAGACCAGCTTTTATTCAAATGCGCTAAATAATAATAATAATTGCTTTGTATGTGTGAAGTAGGTTGTTCCGTAAGTTATAGATTCAAAAGCTTGTCGCTTTTGTTTCAACGAAACTTTGCGCGGCTTGAATCTATAACTCACGGATACCTACGTCACACATCCAAACAATTATTTTTTACTTTTTTAGCGCATGAATAAAAGCTGGTCTTTCAAAAAGTTTTTTATTAATTATTTTTAGAAACCACGATCAAAGTTGGAAAAGTAGAATTTTTCTATTACGTTTTAGAGAAAAGTTAGTGAAAGTTGTAGCTATTGAAAAAACTTTCAATTTAATTTTTTATGTGCTAAAATTAATGAGTAATTTCAAGATAATGGCAAAAACCCTCTTTTTGCACTATTAGAAATTTTTAACTTTTGCAATAATTGTTAAAAGTGCCTTGGTTAGGAGGGCGTTGTGTGTCTTTATAAGTGTGCCAAATTTTAGATAGATCGGTTTAATAGTTTATAAATAATTGCATATGTTTATCGGAAATACCGTTTATTTAAACAATCGTCATAGGCAAGATAATGGATCCAGAGATGTTTAACAAAGTGAAATGGTTCTAAAAGGTTGAACTTTAGGGTAAGTTTAAAAATATGTTATTTAAAAAAAATTGTTAACAAGCCGTTTAAAAGAATGGCGTTTTTTGCTTAAAATGGAATAACTTTATTATTGTTTACGATGAAGGCTTATGATGAGGCTCATTGAAAAGCTGGTTAAAAACACGTATTTTAAAAATGAATCTTCTAGGAACAATAGGAGCCAAGATAGAAACTTAAAAAAAAAAATCTCTGTTATTTATAAACATTACGAGATTGTCAATTGATTGAATATGTATGAAGTCCGAGCTCTTTAAAGTGAAGCGTCCCGTGGTCTGGTGGTGGGGAAAGCCCGAGTTTCAAATTGGAGCGCGCATCAAAATTTAACATTATCTCGGCTTCTAGACAACGCAGAACCTTCCTTTGGGGGTAGCCCAAAGAAATTTTAACAAAGGGCTAATTTTTATTACCCTGGAAAATTGGGAAATGCCGGAAAAATCTACATGTTTTATTAACCATATTTTATTTGCATATACATATCTACTAAGTGTTTGGTATATGCACAATGGCTGCTTTATTATTAATACAAAATGTAGGCTATTGAAAATTGTTTACACAAAATTAAGCAAAATTAAAAGATATAATACAGTATTCTAGCATTACTTCCAAATAAAGTATGGTAGATTTTTCCAGAATTTCCCAATTTTTCAGGGGAATGAAAATTAGCCAGTTGTTAAAATTTCCTCGAGCTACCCCCAAATGAAGGCTCTGCGTTGTCTAGAAGCCGAGATAATGTTAAATTTTGATGCGCGCTCCAATTTGAAGTTTTTACATTAGCCGCGTGAAATTGGAACTCGGCCCACCATCTCACCACGCTACTCTTGCAAGCGTACCTTCACTTTTAAGGGCCTAGGACTTCATACATATTGAATCGATTGTACATTTATCAATTGAATCATAAAATATAGGTGCATTGAAAATATGTTTCCATGTTTATAAATAACACAGATAAGATTCAAAAAAAAGTTTCTATGTTGCTCCTATTGGTCGTAGAAGATTTTTTTAAATACGTGTTTTTTAACCAGTTTTTCAATGAACCTAATTATAAGCCTTCATCATAAAAATATAAAGATATTTCATTTGTTTATAAGCAATAAAACTTCCCTTGTTGAACGGACTTTTTAACAACAATTCTTTTAACAAATAACATATTTTTTCAATTTACCCTGAAGTTCAACCTTTGAAGAATCCATTCCACTTCGATAAACATATCTTGATCCATTATCTTGCCTATGACGATTGTTTAAATTAACGGTATTTCGGATAATCATATGCAATTATTCATAAACTATTGAACCGATCTAGCTGAAATTTGGTATACTTATAAAAACCCCTCCTAACCAAGGTGTTTTATAACAATTATTGCAAAAGTTATAAATATTTCAAAATAGTGCAAAAAAGAGGGGTTTTGCATTATTCGAGAATTTATATTCAATTTAACGCATGGAAATAAATTGAATTTTTCTAATACCTACAACTTTAACTAATACAACTTTTCTCAAAAACCTAATCGAAAAATTCTACGGCCCGAAAACTGAATTTTTCGACTTCGATCGTTGTTTATAAAAAAAATAGGGCAAAACTGGCTGTACGTTTTTATGTATTAATCATGCACTAACCTGCTCTTACCTCTAATAAATCAAAACAATTGTATTTCTCTACAGACTGGGCTATGAACATGTTGAAATTGGAATACTCTATTCGTTACATTTCTTTCCAAAGTTGTGGGATATTACAAAATATATAATCATTAATTTTACATATTGTATACTCTGTATTATGCTTTGTATCCGGTATGAGAAAAATATGCATTCTCAGAACATAAAGTATTAGGTAATTTTTCGTGCAGAGGAAAAAAGAAGAAATGCTCTATATTGTTACTTTCCAAAAGTATCAATGCAGTATTTTCCCTGGAAGCCAAATAAAAAAGCGAAACGTCATCAAAGGGGTTTGACTTTTTTGGCTATACGCGTGATCATCCCCGTACCCTCTAATCACAGTAACCGACCTTGTAATCTTTAATAATAAAACTATCAGATGAAATGTAATAGAAAGTAGTAACATCAACCTTACTTCCGAAGGACTCAACTTGAAAATGTTAATCGAATGCAGGCATATTTCGAAGTATACAGTTTTTTCCAGAAAAGTGTACCTAAGCTTTATTTTTTTTAATTAAACATCCTATATATCGAATAATAATAAAAATAAGATAGTGACTGAAGTTTATCTTTCAAACGTAGATATTTCCATATCTGATTTTATGAACACTTTCCATATTTTCAAACAAATCTATGTTTTATATTATTTCGTTATTGAATCACTTTGGCAATATATATATATATATATATATATATATATATATATATATATATATATATCCAGTTTCCAACTTCAGAAAGCAGGAATAATTGTAGGAAAAATGGTAGAAATTTTTTTCCAGGTGGTTTTTGGAGATTAAAAACCCATATGAATATGTCTATGCAGAAAATAATTTTGTCTTATAAGTATTTAAAATCAAAAGTTGAAGTTTTCCTCATTTTCTGTAGGTTTTGTTCGCTCCGATTTGGATGAACCAGTTGTCCCATATTTCACAAATTTAATAAATAGCCACCTGAAACTTGGATATTGTAGATTGTAGGGGGGTCGATATGGCTCTCCAGTCTCTCTGTACCCCGACTTAATTCAAATTTCAAATTCAAATTCAAAATATACTTTATTGTCGACAAAGCTAACACATACAATTAAGTGATAACAATAAATAAAAAAACAATACAAAATATCTCCATATTAAAAAATTGAGTAAGACATACAAACAAATAAAATCACTTAGATAGTACATACAGGGTGTTACCAAATAAGTGCGAAAGTTTTCAGGGAGTGATTCCTTGTCGAAAATTAAAGGGGGTCTTTCATGTAAACAAAAGCTCTTGGGCCTTTCCTTGAAAAGTTACACGTTTCCAAAAATGAGAAAAAAAAATTGTTTTCTTGAAATTGCTGAAGAGTTCAAGAAATGGCATACTGCGGGCATGTTCTACCAATAAAAAGACTCCCTGTGAATATTTTTTTAATTTTGTTGTGATCTTTTAAAGAGGTGAAACATCCCCTTTTTTTTTTTTTCAATTTTTTAACACCTAATTTTTTCCGTAAAAGCAATAGTTTCCTACTAAAAAAATAAAGTACAACATTGTGCATGAACGAATCTTCTGTAAATGGAATCGAAAAAATCTAGTAGGTGGCTGTCACGTTTTGTTTGCACAACTTCAATCGTAGTATTTTAAAACCAAAAAAATCTAGTAGGTGGCTGTCAAGTCGCTTTGATTTCTATGTGGTAGTTGAAAGTTCAATTGTGTCTTTTGAATTTCCAATATGAATAATTACACTAACGCTGAAATGGCCTATATGCATTTTATGTATGGTCGTGCCAATGGAAATTCTTTGGAAGCTAGACGGCTCTATGCAGAGATGTATCCTCAGCGCGTGATACCTCATCACACAATTTTTGCACATCTTCACCAACGTTCTGTGAAAGAGGGACTTTTCAAAAACGAACAACTGATTGTGGTCTCCACGAGTAATAAGAACGGTGGCCTGGAAGAAGAGGTTCTCAATATGATTGAAGATCGTCCGGAATTAAGTACAAGACAAATTGCAACACACTTAATGTTAGCAATAAACTAATCTGGAAAATTTTAAAGGATCACCAATTATCCCTACCATATTCGAAGAGTCCAGGCACTTTTACCGCGAGATTTCCCCCATCGAGTAGACTTTTGTCAATGGAGTCTTCAAATGATTACCCAAAATGCTCAATTTTAGAAAACGTAATATTCACTGAAGAATCCAACTTTTCAAGGCAAGGGATTACAAATTTCCATAACAATCTATAACCCAATTAAAAGGGGTTTTTGGCTTAAAATTTATTGGACCGTATTTTCTACCGTTAAGGCTAACCGGTGCAACCTATACAAATATTCTCCAGGAGCAGCTTCCCATTTTACTTGAAAATGTTCCCTAGCTATTCGACCACGAATGTGGTTTATGCACGGTGATGCGCCTGTCAATTTCAGCATAACTGCTCGTCAGTACTTGGACGACGTGTATCCAAATCGTTGGATAGGACCTTGGCTTCCCAGATCTCCAGACTTAAACCCCTTGGACTCATGGATCTGGGGTCACCTGGAGTCCTTGGTTTATACGACCTCCATTGAATGTGTGAATGATTTAAGGAATCGCATTACTGCAGCCTGCGAAACAATCCAAAATACACCAGGAATATTTCAACGTTCGCGCCAGTCTATGAGACGAAGACTTGATTCCTGACTATTGTAGTCTAATCAACAAGTTCAAAAACGTGTTGAATAGATAAAAAGCTCCTAAAAATATGAGCGATAGCTCATTCGATTCGGAATGATGTCTAGAAAAATGTTTTTTAAGGGTTTATTAGCACGTAAAAAATTGCGATTGTTATTAACAAAATAAGATTAAAAAAAGAAGGTATTTCGTTAACAATTTCTAAAATAACTCTATCTCTATTATTTATAAAAAAATTTAACGCTGAAAATAGGGCTCCGCGAGGTCGTTACGGCATAGGCGCACCGTCTAAAAAGCAGTTATATCACCTAAAATAATTTTTTTATAGTATTAAATAACAATTTAAAAATTTGAATAAATTATGGTGTAATCTAGACACTTGAACGAAAAAAACCGTGGTAAAAAAATTTTCATGTCGATTTTTCAAAAAGTTACACCACTGTTAATTAACAAATTTTTTACCAATCTCCGTTTTTATAAATTACGACATAAAAGTTTAAATAATTGGTCTATAAAATTTTCGCTTCGTGGAGCTCTTTTAAAAAGCAATGCAAATTTTTTTTATTAACGTTTATTATTTTGTTAATTATAATTTTTTTAAATTAACAAAAAATGAAATTTTTAAAAAATGTTATAAAAAATTTTTTTTTCAGTAATATCTTATTATTGCTGTTTTTGCATCTGATATAGGTATTAATTAACATTGGAAAAAAAATTTACGTCATTTGTTAAGAATTTTTTTATAAACAGACTATTTTGGGATTTAAAAAAAAATTTTTTTTACCATCTTAAAATTTTTTTTCAAATACATTTTTTTATTGTTTATAATAGTTTTATTTATATTAAATTTTTTTTTTAAAAATTAGCATTGACCTTTTTCAATGAATTAACAGAGGAATATTTTTTTTTATGAATAATTTCATTGTTTATTAACTTAACAATTTGTTATAAACAAATAATATTAACCGTTATATTTTTTTCAGAAAACTTCAAAAAATAACAAAAACAACTATGTATAACAAAGTATAGAATTTTTTTTTTTGTATTTCCTACAGCATTGTTACATATAATATGATAATGAAATTACAGCCGTTCCATAATTTGTCAAGTTATAAATTGTTATAACTTTTGAACTATAAGAGATACGGTAAAGGACATTCAAGTCATTTTTATAAAAAAATTATTTATCTTTAAAATGAATTCAAAATCGATTCTGTAACCATTGTTTGTCAGTTGTTATAAGCATTTGTTTCTAAAAATTTAGATTTTTTTTATATTTTTTGAAATTTCATAGTTTATAACTTGTTAAATAATATAGATACAGCTACGGACTCCAAAAATTTAATTAATTAATATAGATTTTTGTTTAAATAATATACTATTTTAAATTTATACTTACCTAATTTACATTCTGCTATTGATCATTTTCATTCATTTATCACTAGAATTATTATTATTCTGCTAAAGTTTGATTATTTATTTACTAAAATAATATTTACTAAAATAATAATTGAATTTATTTTCTAATTTTTATATTTTTTTCAAGTATATTTTCTAAATTATTTTATTTTTATTATTTTTATTGTTAGAAACTTAACAACTATAACGTACGGATAAAAGGAAATTATTAATTACACATTATTTTGTTTAAAGAACATTTCAAAATATATTTTCATAAACAATACAGTAGTTTCTAAATTTTACAAGTTCTCCGTTTTTTAACGGGTGGAAGTCCTGAACAGCCTCGGTGCATCAATGTTTGGAACTGCACTGTTTTCTTCCTTCTCTCTTGTTTCGGTTCCTCGTTTCTCAGTTCCATCATCATCTTTTGATTTTTTGGATTCGTCATCAGTTTCATCTGAATCAGAATCGTCAGATCTGTAGATTTCTCGCATGATCTGACGATACTGCGAACTTTTTTGGTTTTGAGAATCGCCAATCAGTTTGTATCCAATATTATCATCGTCTTCTTCTTCTTCTTCGTCTTCATTTTCTTCGCTGTTTTGTACGTTTTCGATGAGGTCGGACGCATTACTACAAGTTTCTTCTTTACACCCTCTACAAGATCTTGTGCATTTTATCCCATTTTTACGACAACTGAAATTTTTCGAGCAACTCGAAGTTGTACAACGGCAATGGATTAATTTCAGCACTTTTTCGGGTGCCAAGGGTGCGGTTGTTCTGATAGGTAGAAACATCGTTTCGGTCCTTTGCCATCCCCAATTTTCTGCATTTGAGGGGTTACCAAGCCATGTTTGTACTTGATAATAAGCCCTTAAAGAATGTAAATGTGTAGCAGAATCTGTAGGAGGTAAAGTAGCCAAATTAACCGTCTTAGACTTGGCGACATTAGCTAAAAAGTGATCAATCAATCAATCAATCAATCCAATAAATCAAAAGATGATGATGGAACTGAGAAACGAGGAACCGAAACAAGAGAGAAGGAAGAAAACAGTGCAGTTCCAAACATTGATTCACCGAGCTGTTCAGGACTTCCACCCGTTAAAAAACGGAGAACTCGTAAAATTTAGAAACTACTGTATTGTTTATGTAAATATATTTTGGAATGTTCTTTAAACAAAATAATATGTAATTAATAATTTCCTTTTATCCGTACGTTTTAGTTGTTAAGTTTCTAACAATAAAAATAATAAAAATAAAATAATTTAGAAAATATACTTGAAAAAAATATAAAAATTAGAAAATAAATTCAATTATTATTTTAGTAAATATTATTTTAGTAAATAAATAATTAAACTTTAGCAGAATATTAATAATTCTAGTGACAAATGAATGAAAATGATCAATAGCAGAATGTAAATTAGGTAAGTATAAATTTAAACTAGTATATTATTTAAACAAAAATCTATATTGCTATAATTTATACGTAATTAGAAAGATATTTTATAATAGAACAAAAAAGTTCTTGAGTCCGTAGCTGTATCTATATTATTTAACATAATAATAATAATAATTATAAGCTATGAAATTTCAAAAAATATAAAAAAAATCTAATTTTTTTATAAACAAATGCGTATAACAACTGATAAACAATGGTTACAGAATCGATTTTCAATTCATTTTGAAGATAAATACATTTTTTATAAAAATGATTCCGGTGTCCTTTACCGTATCTCTTATAGTTCAAAAGTTATAACAATTTATAACTTGACAAATTATGGAACGGCTGTAATTTCATTATCATATAATATGTAACAATGCTGTAAAAAATACAAAATTTTTTTTTTCTATACTATGTTATACATAGTTGTTTTTGTTATTTTTTGAAGTTCTCGAAAAAAGATATAACGGTTAATATTATTTGTTTATAACAAATCGTCAAGTTAATAAACAATGAAATTATTTATAAAAAAAAAATATTTCTCTGTTAATTCATTGAAGAAGGTCAATGATGATTTTTAAGAATGAAATAATTTCCTAACTAATTATTTAAACAATTGAAATATAAAAAAACGATTATAAACAATAAAAAAAATTATTCCAGAAAAAGTGTTTCTCCTTTAAATCATAATTTTACCTATGCAATAAGATTGTAGAATAAAAATTAAAAAAATCCCAAAATAGTCTGTTTGTTTATAAACAATTTCTTAAAAAATGACGTAAACATTTTTTTTCCAATGTTAATTAATACTTATATCAGATGCAAAAACAGCAATAATAAGATATTACTGAAAAAAAAAATGTTTTTTAACATTTTTTAGAAATTTCATTTTTTGTTAATTTAAAAAAAATTTAATTAACAAAATAATGAACTTTAATAAAAAACAATTACATTGCTTCATCAAGTACCTAAATGAAAAGAGCTCCACGAAGCGAAAATTTTATAGACCAATTATTTAAACTTTTATGTCGTAATTTATAAAAACAGAGATTGGAAAAAAATTTGTTAATTAACAATGGTGTAACTTTTTGAAAAATCGACATGAAATTTTTTTTTACCGAGGTTTTTTTCGTTCAAGTGTCTAGATTACACCATGATTCATTCAAATTTTTAAATTGTTATTTAATACTATAAAAAAATTATTTTAGGTGATATAACGGCTTTTTAGACGGTGCGCCTATGCCGTAACGACCTCGCGGAGCCCTATTTTCAGCGTTGAAAAAAAAATTTAAATTATAGAGATAGAGTTCCGGGAGGTAGTTATTGAAAATTTCCTCCTCTTTCAGGATCTTTTTTCATAATTCCTTAAATATCATTATTTTAGAAATTATTAACGAAAAACGAAATACCTTCTTTTTTTAATCTTATTTTGTTAATAACAATCGTAATTTTTTACGTGCTAATAAACCCTTAAAAAACATTTTTCTAGACGTCATTCCGAATCGAATGAGCTATCGCTCATATTTTTAGGAGCTTTATATCTATTTAACACGTTTTTGAACTTGTTGATTAGACTAATGGTTGGAGGTGGTCTTTTCGAGCAGTTTTTATAACCCCGTTCCGTTTGATCTTGTTGCCTTTTTCTTTGTTGTAATATACATAATTTTGTTTTGTTTGTAGTTTTGATTTGATATTCTATTAAAACAAAACATGGTACTGGTACATGCCTACATTAAGAGTTAAAACAAGCAGAATAATTTTAAAATACTACGATTGAAGTCACAAGTTGTGTAAACAAAACGTAACTACTAGATTTTTCGTTTTCTTTAACAGAAGATCCGTTCATGCACAATGTTAGGAAACTATTGTTTTTACGGACACAACACAAGAGTTAAACAAGTTTTGCAATGAATCGTTCTTTTCAAACATATTTTTAAATTGAGAAATTATGTTTCGTTAAAAAATTCTGGTAAAAAATGGATTAAGGGTTGCATGTTTCACTCCTTTAAAAGATCACAACAAAATTAAAAAAGTATTCATAGGTAGCCTTTTTATTGGTTGAACATGCCCACAAAATGCCATTTCTTCAACTCTTCAGCAATTTCAAGAAAAAAACCTATTTTTCTTTTCTCATTTTTGGAAGCGTGTAACTTTTCAAGGAAAGGCATAAGAGCTTTTGTTTACATGAAAGACGCCCTTTTATTTTCGTCAAGATATCACCCCCTAAAAACTTTCGCTATTATTTGGTAACACTCTGTATAAAAATAAAACAGGTAAAATTTACAAATTATAGTTTCAGACTACCTACTGCTAATTAAAACTTATGGTGGATATATGTTTATTGTGTATAAAAAAGTTCTTATTACAAACAAAGATACAATTTTGCAGGACATGAAAGATAACACAAAATCACAGCATAAGGATATTCATGAACATGAATGAAAATGTTAAAAACTTAATTGTATGAGTATTGAATACCTACACATTTATTTTATTTTTTAAATATCAACGAATGTAAACATTAAGATTGAAGTGAATCGTCATAAAATTCTTCCAAACTGTAGTAGGTCTTATCACATAGTAGTTTTTTGGTATTGTTTCAAAAAATCTGGAAATTGTTCTCTTCAATATCACTTGGAATTTTATTGTACATCTTCACTCCATTGTAAATCAGAGAATCTTTTACCAAATTGGATGTGGGAATAGGGAGCTTTAAGTGATTTTCGTTCTGGCGAGTATTATAGGGAATGTCGTTGATTTCATACTCCAATCTATTCTTATGAATTATAAAAACTGTCTTCGATATGAAAATTGAGACAAGGAGGATTTTATGTTCTTTGAAAAAAGGTTTACATGACTCTCTCCATTTTGCTTTGCAAAGGTATCTGATTGCTCGTTCAAAGTATAAACACTGACTGGAAGAGTTGACTGCTACATACCCCCCAGAAAGATATGCCATAGTGTAGATGGAAGTCTATAAGTGCATAATAAACAGATTTGGCAACAGTAAATCCTAATTTGTTCGATACTGATCTTAAAACATAACAACCAGATGCCAGTTTTTTATTCAAATGTGTTATGTGCTCTTCAAATTTCTATCCATAAGTAATCCCATAAATTTTGCTGAAATATTCTTCTTCAGTTGACTTCCTATGTGCACAACTGATATACAACCTTGGAAAGAAATAACACTTATCTTCCTGGAATTTAGAGAGAGTAGATTAGAATCGAACCAATTCTGGATTGTAACCATGTCAGCAGATATTATTTCGGGCAGTTTACTCTTATCTTCATGGTGCCACAGAGAGGGTGTCGTCGGCAAATAATGTGAACTTTCGGAAATTGGTAAAATGGCCAGATCATTTATATATAAAAGGAATAAAACTGGACCCAGTACTGAGCCTTGGGGTACTCCACACTTTATTTCGGCAGTATTGGAAGATGTTGATAGTCTCACAAACTGCTCTCTATCAGAGAGATATGAACTGAACCAATTAGAATTAATTCTCTGAATCCATACTGTTGAAGTTCGCAGTACATCGTATTACACAATCGAATGCTTTCGATAGGTCATAGAGCCTGCTGCAACAGCTTTTATTATTAATCTCTCTGTAATATTGAATAACGAATGTATTGCATCAGTCGTACTCTTTGAATCCTGAAAACCATACTGCTGTGCACTCAGTATTCTATCAAAAGTTTTTTAATAATTTTTCGGTATTAATGATATAGGCCTGAAGTTGGCAGGATCTTCTTTATCACCCCCTTTATGGAGGGGGATAACAATCGATGGTTTAAGAAAGATGGAAATATTCCTTGTGCAGAAGAACCTAAGCCTATAAGGTCTTTTGTACATTACCCTTCATCTATTCAAGACCCGGGATTCCGAGACTCCTTACGAAGTGTATCAGTTTCCTGGGGGCGTTAATGAAACCACTTCGAGGGACTTCAGCTATTGGCAGTCGCAAAGCAGTTTCAGCGGAGTTCTCGCAGTTCACTGTCTGATCTATTCATTTTTTGAGGTATACCTCAGAGGACAATGTCCGGTGAACAGTCCCGTTACCAGTTTCAATCTTTCTTGTCCAATTCGAAAGCTGTTCTGCTTTCTTGGCGATGGGTTCGGAGCCTTTTCGCTTGTCTTCTTCTGGAACCTTATTTCAGTAGGTTTTGATTTGGTCAGCTTCCCAGCACCGAAACTCTCCCTCGATGTGGGCTTTGGAAAGGCCACAGAAGGGTTCTGGGTCAGGAAATTGAGTGTTCGTCCTTTTCCCCTCCGAGAATTTAAACTCGACTTTTGTTCAAATAAACCCCTGGTGTGGAATTGTACAAAATAGGCTAAAAGCCTATTCTTGACTTTCTATTATCATCAAACTTCGTCACGCCGATGTCATATTTTTGTAAAGCAGACTTATTTTCATTAAATCTATCTACTTTGATTAATAAAATTTCCTTCCTCAGAACAATTTTCTTATTAATTCTGCCGCTATAAACCAGTTGTACAAAATAGTATGAAGATCGTTTTTAATTTTTTATTAATAATGAACTTCATCAAAATATTCCGCCGATGTCACCCTCTGTTCAAAATGGAACTCTTTTCTATTCAGTTTTTGCTTTTTATCGCTTAATTCAACATTGAACAACGAAAAAAATATCCCACTCTGTCACCCATTTGTAATAAACAGCTGAAAGACTGTTCATTCTTTTAGTTTATTTAGCTAGAGAAATATGTAACTTTACTCAGTCGTTATAACCAAATCCAAATAATCACACCGTTGAGTCGCCATTTGGAAAATTCGACAATATGAATGTGGTCAGTTGTCTTTATATAAAAAAAAATATGTTTGGCAGCTCCCTTTCTTTTGAGAGGACGATCATTTTCATCAACCTAGCCAATGGAAGTAGGCTAGGATTTTTGTTGTTTAAGTTTAATAGATACATTTTTGGCACTGGGTTTCATCACCTGATCATCCGAACGCTAGAAGCGATGTCTAGACTTGATGTGATTTCCCTTCTGTAGGGTCGGATACCTGAGGGTTTGAGATTCTTCCTTCTAAACTCTGGGATGTTCTGCGCCGATCAGATCGGCAAATAATGACACCAATTATGACTAAAAATACGTATATCGAGAGAACACTTAAGTCGTAACGGTACAAGATAGAAGAAAACGAAATTACAAGAACATTTCGGATTCGGTTGAGTCCGATAATTGAGGTCAACGATTAACTTTACTTCATCTGGAAATCTACGCGCCTTTTGGAGAATGACATTATGAACCCCCCTGGATCTTTCTTGAATCGGGGTCAGTTCCCCTTGCCTATTTCATTTAAGAAACCTTCGAAAAACCCTCCCGCTTGAGCCTATCTAGTTATGGTTCGTACCCGTATTTGCGGGTTTCTTTGGGTCTATGAGACCCTTGGAATGTTCAAAATGCGCCCTACCGCTCGATGTCACGTCTGTCTCAAACGATATTATACAGAATGAAGTGCATTGAATAGAAAGCATATATCAAAACGTTGTTCGTATCATCCAAATTCCAATTAAGTTAGTGAGTACTTCAGTAACACCCTGAACCCAGAACTAACATAGAATACTTTGCTAACTTTTTCTCACATATGTCCTATGGAATTGAAATGAACCATTAGAATAATTTAAGGTCTGTCACGGACGGATTCATGTCATCAACAATTTCTTCAGATGGGAAGTCTACATTTTTGAGCTATTATGTTTTGCTCACAAATACCGATCAGATTCCACATTCAGCTCTTTCTCCACCCGCCAATGCAACAAATTGATAATACTTTCTCGACATAGTACTTCTCTTTTTGAGAAAAAGTGTATATTACACTTGTGCTAAATTATACAATAAAATTCCTTGTGAATTCAAGATTATGCCATTCAATGAATTTCAATGTTCAATTGAAAATATTCTGCTGAAAAAAGTTGTATTCATTCAGTGTATGACTTCCTCAGTGATACAATGTGAAATGTCCTTATGTTGCAATAGTTTTGTTATAACAGTTTCTGAAAATGCGCATAGTCTATAACCGATGATTCTATACATAAGGGTTTTGAGCCAGGAAATTGAGTGTTTGTCCCTTCCTTCGCAAGGCCGTCTGCTTCCTCATTACCTTCGATTTCCTTCTGACCTGGCACCCACATCAGTTGTTCGTAGCCAGTTGTCTTAGTGAGAGTTTGTAGTCCCAAGTTAGTCTAGAGTCTAGACTCACAAGTGTGTGACTCAAGAGCTTTCAGTGCTACTTGGCTATCTGATAGGATATAGATTTTACCCCCCGGAGTCTCTTCCAAGGCATTATTGGGCGCAAATTTCTGTCATCGATTTCTGCTTGAAAATGGTTAGGGCTTTGCCTAGAGGTTTCAGAGCCTAAACTAGGACCCATTACTCCCACTCCAGCCCTTTCGTCCATCTAGAATCCATCAGTTTGCCAGACTGATACATCCCTTCCTAGTTGAGGCCCATTCGTTGTGCTTATTTGGTGGTTATTTATGACCCCTTGAAAATACACTTCAAAGTCATGCATAGCCGGCATAATATCTGATGGTGGTTTGTACCTGGATTTTAGAGGAATATTTTCCAGAATCTTCAGGTGTCCGGTCAGATTTCCAGCTTTCAAGTTTGATGTCTGGTGCAGTCTGAAGGCACTCATTGCCGCTTCCTTCCATTGCCCCTGAGATTTCCAGACAGGCTAACCGCTGCACTTTTTGCAGCTTGATTTGTGCCGAGCACTGTTGGCTTTTTGGTCACCATACTAATGATGCATAGGTGACCATCGTTTGGTATGACCAATATGTCATTTACGGCTTCAAACCCCATGTCTTGCCAAGCACTCTGCGGCACGTCCAGGTTGTTGATGTCTTTGGTCGATTATAACGCCCAAATATTTAACTTCTTCGAAAATAATTAGCTGAGTTCCATTCAGGGTCGAGGCTTTCAGTTCATACTTTCGCCTTTTTTGCGAATGGAGGCAATATTGTTTTACTGAGATTCATATTTAGTCCCTCCCTTGCGCACCAGCTTATGATTATGTTTAGGGCTGTCTTTATGCGATTGGATACTATCCCGTCATGTTTGCTCCTAATAGTAACGACCAGGTCATCGGCATAACCTTGAGTCGTAATTCCAGATTCATGTAGTTCTATTATCAGATTATGTCAATGACCACAGTAAAGGCGATAGAAGCCTTGGGGACAATCTTTTTCCGCTGTCATTATGACCGTTTCCTCTCCGAGCAATGCATCTATCCTACTGATTGGTGAGGTGCTAATATTACTTTCCTCTAGTGATCTGTGAGGTGTTATCGAAAGTACCCTCTATATCTATGAATGAACATTGAGCCATTTCTCTGTAGATTTGTCTGATTGATAGTCGAACTGTGAAGCGGTCTGTCCATGAGGATTTCACCCTTATATAAGAGTATGTAATATTCTCCATTGTTTTCAGGAGACTCATGGAAACTTGGATATATTTTCTATTAAAAGATGTGTCTTGCTAGAGAATTTTTTTTCAGTTTAACTTTTTTTTTCAAAATTATGCTTTCTTTGATAAAATCATCTTAATGAAATTTTGAACAATGATTAGCACATTTGAGATGATGAATTATTTTCGGGAAGGCTACTATATTTTAAATTTATTCTGTGGAGTTTTCCCCGATCCAAGAAAATTATTAATTTTCACTGCCATGGTAAACAAAAAATGAAAAACTTGGTATTATGAAGTAATTTACCATTAATTCGCCCTGTACATATGAATGATAGTAAACAATTCAAGTATAGTTTCCATTGAAAAGGAAATTCAAAGAACTATCGATTCCCCGCATGAAAAAATATGTTGGCCTTCATTCAAATCTATACTAGTATTATAAATGGGTAAAATTATTTATTTGTTTGTATGTAAGGAGTAATCTCTGGAACTACTGAACCGATTTTGAAAATGTTTCCATTGATAAAAAGCTAAACTATCCCTGAGTAATATAACTCATTTTGATAAAAAAAGTTCGAAATCTCAATATTTGCAAATTGAGTCGGAAGAAAAAGTGCTACTAAATGGTTAGATGAACGTGAAAATACCGTCAACGCTGCTAGATTTCCATCTTTCATTTCAAATAAAGAAACACGTATTTCAGGTAAAGGAGGTAAAATGGGGGTTGAAAGTTTGTATAGCAGTAGGTACCGTCAGCTTTGAAGTAAAGGTCATAAAATTGGAGTATTTGTTACAAATTAAGAAACAAGTGTTTCAGTGTTTTTGAAAATTCAACCACTAAAGGGGTGATAAGAGGGGGGTGAAAGTTTGTATGGGGGTTCTATTAGTTCTGAAGTAAGACTCATGGAAATTGGTATTTGGGCTCATCTTTTCAAATGAAGAAAACGTATTTCAGCCCCTAAAGGAGGTACAATTGGCGTTGAAAGTTTGTATAGGAGTACCGTTAGTTTTTAAGTTAGGGTACAAAAATTGGTATTCGAGGTCTTTGTTACAGATAAAGGAATATGTGTTTCAGCGTTTTAGGAAATTCAGGCCCTAAAGGGGTGAAAGTTTGTATGGGGGGTTCTGTTAGTTTTGAAGTAAGATTCATGGAAAAAAACGTATAAAATTATGACCTTGAAATCCTCGCAAGCAAAGCCGGGAGCCTAAGCTAGTATGAAATAAAACAATTCATTCAACATAATTTTGGTTTGGCACACTTTTCAGGAAAAACTTTTTCGTTGAGCAATTCAGGGACAGTTGCAGAATCCTATACGCATAAAATAATATGGGTGTGTGATTTTTGACTGTACAACATTGCAGGTTAGAGAGTTCTGGGGTTGAGTATGTGATCAATGGGTGATGTTTAGTAAAAAAAAATCGACCAGACAATAACTGACTTCAACGATTTTTCAGTTCGACTTCTGGTGTCACAATATTGTGTTTTTTTTTTCAAGTGGTGCTTGGTAGATGCGATGTTGAGATGAGGTGCTGGTATAATTTTGTAAATTAATGAACATACAGTGAAACTTGGTTTTAATTGCAGGCGGGACATGGCGGTTAGGCCGGCCGACTTGCGTTTTGGAATCAGATTTCGGAATTATCCTCAACTGTGCTTTTAAGAAATCTGGCCTGTTTCGAGTTAGAAATCTTGGTGGTGTAAAAGCTCACATTGGCCTGGGTAAATTCTATCTTTCTTTGCTATTTTCACCCTTATGAATGAACAAAAGATCAAAGCAACGGTGATATTTCAACTGTCTTCTACTGAACTGTACTCTTTTTTGTTGATTCAAAAGGGGACCTATTTTTAAAGAACTCATCCTTCACGCATGTTTGTTATTTTGTAGATTTTTGCAGTAGTTAATCAATCATTCTTCATCTAACATTTCATTTAACATAAGTGTACAATCGTATAATAGGATATACAGGGTGATTTATGCCGGCCGTGCATAACAGGTTTTTAACATGCAGTTGGATTAGAAACTTGAAATTCTACCTGAAATATTTTTAAAGCTATACAGGGTGTTCCAAAAGTCGGTATTGACTTTCTTATTTCAAATGGAAACAAACATTTTTTTCACATGATTCGATTGGCCTTTTTATTCTTAGTTTAGATAACCTGAGTTATGCTAACTTATCTATTACAGTTTTCGACATATGTCGATTTTTCTGAAAATATTTACCGCCGTAGTAGTTTACGAAAAAAATTGTATCTCGAAAACCGTTCAAAATCACGAAACTACATTTGTGGAGCAGTTAGCTGGAAGTCCAGGCTGAATACTGACGTCCCATTGATGGTCACATTTTGTACCATATGGGCGTAGGCGATTTTCAAATGTTGCATTAAAAACTTGTCGAAAATATCACCTAGTATTTTTTTGACACCATTCGAATGAAAATTGAATTTTGGGGTGAGTTAGTCACTATAACTAACTTCAAACTCTATCGAGTTATTCAATTAAAATCAAGAAATGCCTTATCTTGCCAAGATATTCTTTGCTTTTTCAAGTATGCCATGGAAACAAAAATCAACTGAACGAGTTGTGCTAATTCTTGAATAAAACTGATTAAATAATGGGAAATTATCCATGGCATGTGTCAAAAAATTATTTAGCGAACTGTCCGTGAGTTTGAGATATCCAAACTTACCAAGCATGGCTCGGGAAAATTTCTCACGATTGCGAAATAATTTTCAAGTGGCTAGAACCATTGCAAGAGTCAAACCACTAACCGGCAATGAGATAATCATATTACCATTCTCGGATTTTCAAGCATGTCCTCAAGCCTCAATACGAACTGCGTTTCATACTCTGCAATACGAACCATTTTCACACCGTGATAAGCTATATCCGTTTTCATTCATAAAACTGCAAAAATTACGCCCAGGTGACAAGAGCACGCCGGATTCTTAGAAAATATAATTTGGACTGATGATCAAAGTTTTGTTAGCAGGGAGTTTCCAATAGGCGAAATCGACATTTTGGACTTTTGAAAATCTACATAGTATAGTTTATTTAACCATGTTATGTACAAAAAAACATGTCACGCAAGTCACAAAACAAATAGATCTTCAGGCTCATTACCGTCATAAAAAGATAATATAAAAAAAACTGCAAATTTACATTTAATGTTTAAAAACTACAAGTTTACAAATAAATTACAGCTGAAAAATCGACAGTATAACAACCAAAAATACAGGTGATAATTGAGATATAAATTGTTAGAACAATACATGGATTTTTTTTAAGAGAATAGAGATAAATACATTAATGAGAGGTAAAAAATCAAATAACAATGAGCTGCTGAAATAACATAGCTATTAATATCATATCATTATGGTGCTCGAAGTTGAAAATCATGTATGATTTCGTATAAATGTGTTTTGTTTTGTAATGAACTAAGAGGTACGTACGCTATTTTATGTACGGTTGAATTTTGAATAGTGAAAGATACTTAGAAACTCTTTAAAACGTGCAAGAAACATTCCTTGAAATTTTGCCACTTGCTAGAGCTGTACGTTCATGGTTTTTTTTGTCATTTATTCAACGTCGGCCTGAATCTGCGAATAGGCTTAATACCGACGCCAGTGAGCACACTTCGCCGAATCCTATGTTGTTTCAGAGGTAAGGTTCTTTAACGAACTCAATATCTATGAACTCGGGACCGCCATCTTAACGTCCCCTCCGAAGGACGGTATATCTCTCAATATATCTCGTGCTCATTGATATATCGCCTGCAGCTACGAGTGTGCTTTTAAGCTGCAGTTGTACGGGGCTCAATAACGCAAACGTTCCTTGGTAAGCAGTACAGATCTCTCCAAGTACAGATCTCGCCCAGTCGTGCTTGGCTTGGCCGGTTCAATTGAATGGGGCACCACCGCACAATACAAGAACTGTGGATACTAAATTGACATCCTTGTTCGATCACCGTTGGTGGGGAAATCGAGAACCATTTCTGTAGCCTGCCAGATCACCAGATTTCAACTTTTTAGACTTTTATAATCGGGGTAGGGTAAAAGATTTGGTCTAGTCTTCACCAGTTTGCAATATACATGATTTGAAAATAATACAGACTTTTGACAGTCTCGATCCCAACGAAATCAGAAGTGCTACGCATTCTATTGAAAGTAGAATAATAGAATGTTTGAACAAAAATGGTTGTCATATTGAGCATTCACGTTAGAGTTATGTCAACATTGCTCTTGTTCGTTAATAATAGTTTTTCTTGTGTAATTGAATAGGAATCCATATTTTTGATTAAATTATTACAATTACCTTTTGTTTCCATGGCATACTTGAAAAGACAAAGAATCTCTTGGCAGAATAGGGTATTTCTTGTCTTTTTATGGAATAACTCGATAGAGGTTGATGTTAGGTATAGGGAATGCTTGAGTTACCCTAAAATTCAATTTATTTTCGAATGGTGTCGAGAAAAATAGTAGGTGCCATTAAAAAAAATGTGTTTTTGACAATTCTTGAATTCACCTCAAAATCGCCTACGCCCATATGGTACAGAATGGGACCATCTATGAGACATCAGAAGTTAGCCTGTTCCACACATTTGGTTTCCTGGTTTTGAACGATTTGCGAGATACAAATTTTTTCGTAAACTACAATTTTTTTTCAGAAAAGTCGGCATATGTCAAAAACATCAATATATAAGTTTACATAACTTAGGTTGTCCGAACTCAGAATTAAAAGACCAATCGAACCATGTGAAGAAAGTGTACTTTTCCATTTGACGTAAGAAAGTTGATACCAACTTTTGGCACACCCTGAATAGCTGTGGGACTGAAAATATTTTCGGTATAACGGAAATGACCGATTATGACAGCCAACAAAATTTGAAAATCCAACTTCAAGTTGAAACACCTCTAATGCACGGCCTACGTAAATCACCCTGTATATAACCAGGGTGGCCCATTGAAATCGAAACAGACTGAAAAACAGAGGCAGCCCGATTTTTAATAAGGTAAATTTTGATCACATGTTTATTCAACCCTTCATTTAGGGAGATCAACCGTTTAAACATTAAAAACTAAATGGGGGTACAAGTAAAAACAAATTTGTATACTTACAAATATTAATTTAAAAATAAAAATAAAATTGTACTATCTAGATACTTGAGGGAACAATATCCCACAAACATTGTTTTCACTAATTCTTCATAAAATTGTTAATCAACGATTTTTATTTTAGAGTTTTGTTTATATTCAAGTCGGATAATTGTTAATCAAAAGCCACTGACAATATTTCGCTTCGTGGAGATACCACAACTATACTATATGAGATTATGACATTGTGATGTTTTCAATTGTTATAATCTATAGTTATTATTATTTTTTATTCATATTAATTATTATTACTGTTTTCATATACGTAAGTACTATTAGATTATATAAATTTAAAATTTTTGGTGCTACTTATTGGAAAAAATTATAAACAAATGGATTAATTACATATTTTTGAAATTTTCTTGCCTTTTCATTTATTAGAAAATATTATGATTGAAAAAACGAATAAATTTTTTATTGTTTGAAATCGTTTTTTTCTTTTTTCATTATTTAAACAAAATATTGAGAACATTTTTTACTTTAAAATTCGTCATTTACGATTCTCTTTAATGTAATTTTTTGTTTATCATTTAATTGTTTATAGAATAAATAATTTGTTATAAACAATAACTCAATGTGTTTATATTTTTTTAATAAAAAAAAATTAAAAAACAATCATATGCGTCAAAATGTCAAAAAATACATTATTAAAATAAACATTCAGATATTGTCTATAACATTTTATTTTAATAAACAATTAAATTATAAACAAAAACCAATTTTTTTAAACCTTGAGAGCGATGAGAATCGTAAATGATTAAATTCAAAGACAAAAGTTTTTCTTATCTTTCGTTCAAATAATGAAAAAAGGAAAAAACTTTTATATGCAATAAAAAAAAAATTATAGGTTTTCTGTCATAATATTTTCTTATAAATAAAATAGCAAAAAATAAAATTTCAAAAATATGTAATCAATCTATTTGTTTATAATTTTTTCAACAAATAACATAAAAAATTTGAAATTTATGTAATCTTATAGTATTTTTATATAAATCAAACAGTAATAATCATAAATATGTATTTAAAAAAATGTCAACTTTTCTTTTTCATTTTCTAGGTTTTTGTTAGTTTCAATTTATAATAACTGATAGATTATGACAATTGAAAACATAGCAATGTCATAATCACATATAGTATAGTTGTGATAAAGTCTCCACGAAGCGAAATAGTTTTAGTGGCTTTTGTTGAACATTAATTCGACTTGAAATATAAACGGAGACTAAAAAAAGTTTTTTTCAGCTGGATATTGTTTCTTCGAGTATCTAGATGATACCATATTTTTTGATGTTATGATACCATATTTTTTGATGTTATTGATATATGTATAAATTACTTGTTATGGCCGGCTATGGGGCATCTTAACGGCTATTTTCAACAATAAATTATTAATAATAGAGATAGAGTTCCGGGCGTCGGGACTTTTTTTTTTAATTCTTTTTATTTATGGATCTTTTTTTTTAACATTTCCTAAATGTAGATAGTTTTCGAGTTATTTGCAAAAAAATTTTTTTTTTTTTTATTTTTATTTGTTAATAACTTTTACAATTGTCTATGTGCGGGTTTGAAATTTTTGCACGTTTTTCTAGACGTCATTCCGAATCCAATGAGCCCTCACTCATATTTTTATGAGCTTTAGCAAGAGTTAACACTATTTTGAGTTTGTGATTTAGACTATTGGTGTAGAATCAGAAATTCAGCTCGAAAGATGCATCCTTTCCAATCAAAATTAACTTTTTCAGGGTTTACAAAAAATATTCTTCGTCAATTATTTCGTCTGTTTGTTTTCAGTAGCCAACCATATATTTACTCCACAAATCATTGCAAAATATGATATCATACAAATATTAATCACGACTACACAGATTATTGCGTTATTGTTCATTCAGGAGTAAATTTTCATTATTTCATCCATTTGTAAAGTGATTGGGTATATATTTGCATATAAATATACACATTAATTCATGTACAGTTTCCATACTTGGAACTTTGTTTATTTTTTTGTATTGTGTTTGTTTTTGAGTTTGAGTGTATATATTTATAGAAAGTAATGTTTTGCGAATACAGGAACCACGTTTCTTGACATGAAGTTTGTAAATTTACCAAGCCTATGGAATTCAGGTTACTATGTTCACATAATTAATAGAAAAATGTCAGTAACTTATTATTTTGTGAATTTATCGACCGTAAATATGTCGAAAATAAATTTCTTTGGAAATTATCCACACTGATGGAGATATAGTCGATACATGCCGATTTTCATTATAAAAGTCTAATTGTGACCAGCACTCCCAATCGATACTTATAAAATAATATGAAATGAAACAAATATAATGTGAGCTACTTATCATTAAACGTCCACAAATTTTATATATATATATATATATTAGTTTTTTGTAATTGAGGAGCCCTCTCGAAATTTCAGATGGATTAAATATTTTTAAGGGGTCGCCCAAGAATGGCGGCAATTGTTTGTATATACAAAAAAAATACATCCTGAAAATGTTACCTTAAAATTTAAATTTTCAAAGGTCGCTCAAGAATTTCGATTCTTGTGGAGTACTATAGATTAGACGTCTTCGAGCAACCCTCAATTATTAATTTTAAGACTATCTTTATTCTACAATCAATTGAAATAATTTTAAATACTAATTCAAATAAAAAAAAGTTTTTATTTTAAATTGTAAAATTATTTTGAATAGTTAGTAATTTGTTTATATATTCTCTACAAGTTCAATCACACTAGATAAATATGATAAATTCGAAATAAAAAGCAAGAACTTCAAATTTATTTTAGTTCCATATTTTAAAATAAATTACTAGACAATTGAAGATATTTAAGCTGATCCATGAGTAAACTATTTTTTATTTTTAGTTTTTAGATTAAAATTGAGGCGGAAAACAGGATGTTTCTATTCTTTATCAATAGCACTTCAATTATGCGATTGTTTAAGCAAATGCACGTTCAGACGTTCAGCTGTATCGTTAACAACTTTTAAAGCACTAACAGTTTTTGAACCATCCAAGTAAGCGCTATTGAATTTCCATGTATTTGAATGTAGAACAACGTTGTATTATCAAAAAAATTCTAACTATTCAAACAATTTAAAATAATAGTAGTTTTTCGTACACGCTCCACAAAATGCCTACTTTGGATACTGAAAAGAGTCCGCAAAATGCCTCTTTAGCGGTACTTAAAGTCGTCATGGCAACACTTTAGCGGACTGAAATTCGTTTATTGCGAAAACTTACAATTAATATCCGAAAAACGTTCCAGGAAACGCAATAAACTATAGATTATTTGAAATTTTGTGGTGATAGCACATTTTTTCTTCGAAACATTCCGATTCGTCCGCTAAAGCCTCACTTTGCATACTTGTTACATAAATTACATAAGTTTATGTAATATGAAAATGATATCCCCTAAAGCCATTTGCGTAAGTGTTGCATACAATTTTTTTTTGTATTAGCTCTCCAAATAAACAGAACAGAATGCCCACACATATTTCTTCGCCGTGCATTCATTTTCAATTACCATACATACAGTAGTGTAAGGAAGTTGTGCAAAAATGTAGCAAGCGATTGTTTATCAATGAAACGTTGGGCAAATATAAGTGTTCATTTTTCATAAAATAAGTATTCCAAAACAATATTTTGAAGAAAAATTGTGCTATCAAATAATCTATATTTTATTGCGTCTCCTGAAACGTTTTTAGGATGTTAATAATAAGTTTTCTGAATAAACAAATTTCAGTCCGCTATGTGTTGTATTGCCATGTTGACTTTGGGTATGAGTTCGTTAAAGTGGCATTTTGCGGACAGTTTTCAGTATCCAAAGTAGGAATTTTGTGGAGCGTGTACAAAAATAAAGTTAAATAATCCATATTAATTGAGTATGTTGGTAACAATATATGTTCATAAGAATGTTCATGGGTCTCGTGGTTTATATTGGTTCAAAATTAAGTTAATTGATTGTAGAATAAAGATGAAGTCTTAAAATTTATATTTGAAGAACGTTTGAAAACGTCTAATCTGTAATACTCCACAAGATTCAAAATTCTTCAGCGACCCTAGAAAATTTAAATTTTGAGCAAAAATCTTAGGTATGCATTTTTTTGTATGTACAAACAACTGCCGCCATGAAAAAAAAAACTGAAAAAAAAATAAAATTTTTGAACATTTTCTAAATTTTTTACATTTTTAAGAATATTTGTTCCATATAAAATTTTAAGAGGGCTCCTCGATTACAAAAAACGAACATATTTTGATGCGAGACTTGAAAAAACAAAATATACGGTCAAAATGGGTCATATATACAGGTAGTCCACATTATTTTTGTTTAATTTTTTATTATTTTATAAGTATACCGGTTGACAATGGGACTAGGGCCTATATCTCCTTCACTTATCAACCGATTTGAATGAAATTCTGTAGATAGATATGAGACACAATTTCGTATTGACAAACATATGAAAACAAAATGGCTAACTTCCGGTTTTGCCAGAATAGCCACCAAATTCGATTTTAAAAATGGAACACCCTGTATATTTAATGTTTTTCGAATTCTACGGCCCAAATTACATACGACAGTGTTGCCAAATTTTTATTTCTCAATTGAAAACAAATAATTTTTCTTTTGTTTTTGCCCAGGAGGCCTTGATCAGGTTAAAATCTATACCAATTTACATCTGTAACTCATAGTAATAGTCATTTCATCGATAAGATCAATAACACAGCAGAAATTGAAATTTTCTGAACGTATTTTTAACGAAAAAACATTTTCTTCGAATGGTACCTACCGAGGGCCATCTTGCCATTCGATAGAGAATTTAATAACCAATTCAACGATATACATTATGTACCACTTTATTTTTGTTCAAAACTGAAAACGATCAATTATTGAATTTGTACAATATTTTATACGATGCCTAAAAATTCCAATGAGTTATCCGTTTAGGTTTGATGAAATGAAAGGTAGCCGTGGAATCATGGAAAACAGTAGGTGATTAATGTCATGTCAAAAGTGAAATACCAATTTAACTTGTCATCTCGTTTTGTTTGTAAAAAGTTTTTTTGAAATGGAAAATAATAATAGTTATTCTCGAAACGAACAAATCTATATGATATTGATATACGGAGAATGTCTGAAGAATGCTGTCAATGCTAGTATGCTATACGCTGTTTGTTATCCGTTAAGACGGCACCCATCGAGGACCTATTTCAGGAAATTGGGAATGATGCTAAGGAAAGAACCAGCTGATCAAAACCACATCCACTTCATCGCCAGTGAAGAAGCGGAAACTAATGTTTTAGCATATGTTCATTTTTCTCCATCTGCCTCAGTGCGAGAATTGGAAATTGAATGTGGAATTAGCAGGGAAAGTGCCAGAAAAGTATTGAAGAAACATAAATATCGCTGCTATAAATACAGTTTGCTTCAGCATCTATATCAAAATGACCCAGAACGGAGACTAACTAATTGTAATTAGCTTTTGCGTCTTCATGATTTGAATAATGGTTTTGTCGAAGATACTGTTTACAGATGAGTCTAGGTTTACGAATAATGGTATGTTCAATAGGAATAATACAATTGAGCTCGAGAAAATCCTAGGTTGCTGAGAGAAGGTAATTTTCAAGAAAGATTTGTATTCAACGTCTGGGTAGGAATCATAGGGAAAAGAATTATTGGACCAATTCTTTTCGACGGGCCTTTGATGGGCCAAAGATATCTACAATTCTTAGAGAACGATATTCAAAATAATATCAACGATTTACCTGAGAACATCAGGGAAACCGGCAGTCAGCCATTTTGTTTCCATATCATCTGTCAATCCGAAATTGTGTCTCATATCTATGTACACAATTTCATTTAAATCGGTTGATAAGTGAAGGAGATATGGGCATGGCCCTAGTACCATTGTCACCAAGTATATTGGGAGTGCTAGTCACATGTTGATTTATATATATATATATATATGAAAGAGAGTAATATCGAGGGGACTGTAAAAAACAAATTGGAAGGAATTTAATGGACATAGCCCTCAGAGAAAAGTGTCAACCGTAGACACGTGTTTCAGGCTCTCGGCCCTCATCAGTACGGTGGAGAAGTGCAAGGATGAACAACACTTGGTAGAAAACGACAAATCAACGGAGTCAACAACAGAACCAGCCGCTCATTTGTGATTTCGGTCAGCAGACCCTGAATTCCACGGCAACAACCAACGTCACCACGGAGGCAGCTATAGCTACCTGCATGACATCCGAGTCCAGGAATATAAATATGAAAGAGAGTAATATCGAGGGGACTGTAAAAAACAAATTGGAAGGGATTTAATGGACATAGCCCTCAGAGAAAAGTGTCAACCGTAGACACGTGTTTCGGGCTCTCGGCCCTCATCAGTACGGTGGAGAAGTGCAAGGATGAACAACACTTGGTAGAAAACTCCGTTGATTTGTCGTTTTCTACCAAGTGTTGTTCATCCTGCACTCTCCACCATGATGAGGCACCGAAACACTGTCTACGGTGACACCTGAGCTATGTCCATAAATCCTTCAATTGTTCATCCCGATTACCTTCATATTATCCTGACTCGATGTCATGCAGTACTATACTCCGTATTTGCCTGAATTCAGGGTCTGCTGACCGAAATCCAAATAGGCTGGCTCTGTTGACTCGTTATTGTCGTTTTCCATGTTGTATTCCTCACTCTCCACCACTGATGACGAACATCTATATATATATATATATACATATATATATATATATATATATATAAGGGTGTTTTTTTATGTCTATTTTTTTTGTTTTTTGTTTCCAACCGGAAATTTTGTTGAAAATGTCAAAAAAAAATCCCTGAAAAGTTGAGCTCTCAATATTAACATTAAGTACTTTCCCAGAGCGTGGAAAGTATTTCCCATTCAAAATACACATAAACTATGTTTTTTTTTTCAAATATCTATAACTCAGCGGCATTTCATGCTATCATATCGTACCAAAGCGCAATTTACTCAGGATTACATGCTATACAAAAGTGCCTATTGCGACGTAGATGTAATCTGCTCCTGTAAGCTTGTACGGGTAACTAAATCTGATTTTTGTAGAAAATTCTTATTTTTTGACGTTACTTCATAAATGACAAAATTTATGGAAAAAATGTGAATGACAGACTTGTAGGAAATTTAATTTCCTACACAAAAAGTCCTATAAACCGAATCGCTAAGATTGATATTTCTCGAGATATAAAGCGTTAACTTTGTCGTAATATGAAAAGTTTGAATCGATAATTCAAAAAAATTTCATATTACGACAAAGTTAACGCTTTATATCTCGAGAAATATCAATCTTAGCGATTCGGTTTATAGGACTTTTTTTGTATCAAATTATATTTCCTACAAGTTTGCTGTCCACATTTTTTCCATAAATTCAGTCATTTGTGAAGTAACGTCAAAAAATAAGAATTTTCTACAAAAATCAGATTTAGTGACCCGTACAATCTTACAGGAGCAGATTACAGCTACGTCGCACTGGTCACTTTTGAAGAACATGTAATCATGAGTAAATCGCACTTTGGTATGATATGATAGCATGAAATGCTGCTGAGTTATAGATATTGAAAAAAAACAAAGTTTACGTGTATTTTAAATGGAAAATCTTTCCACGCTCTGGGAAAGTACTTAATGTTAATATTAAGTGCTCAAATTTTCAGGGAATTTATTTTTGACATTTCCAACAAAATTTCCGGTTGGGAGCAAAAAACAAAAACAATAGTCGTAAAAATAAACATATATGTATATAGTATATATATATATATATATATATATATATATATATAGTGAATTATTTTCTCGACTGGTCTTATATAAAGAAAAACTCTTCTTTACTTTTCCAAACTTTCGACAATTTATTTTGTCTTTATCAAGGCTAAAAAACAAGAATGGTTGAAAAATATCAAATATGATAAATTGGTATAAACTTACATGTAAAATGAGTTAAATTAACGAATATAAGTGTATAAAATAAATCGACATTATGACTTCAAAAAATTTGTCACACTGACAGACATTTGCATTTTTGTGAGTAGTTGATGTTTCTGATAGGTTGTACAGGGGATTCTGTATGAATATTTATTAAAATAAAAGTTCATTTTGAAAGTAAATACGAGTAGATTTTGCTTAGTTGGTCGATGTCAGATCTCTTATTCATGATATTTACGTCACTATTAATTGCCACCATTTCTAAAAAAAGTCTTTTTGTCAAATTTTGTTCTTGATATATAATTTTTGTGTCATGATAATTCATTATGTGATCTTGGTTCACTACATGATCAAAAAATTTTTGGAGTCACAGTCACTTTATGACCATGATTCGTGATTTCAATGTTTGACTCTTTTCCAATTAATTTTTATCAACAAAGTACACAGGTATACTATTTTGGAGTCTACAGTCACTTTTATGACCAGTGATTCGTGATTTCAATGTTTGACTCGTTTGTCCAATGTAATTTTGTATATATTTTATTTATTGGAAGGATTTTTTTTGTGATATTTTAATATTGAATTCACTTTTGAATACATTAATAATTTTAGGAGACAAGTTTTTTATGTATGGTTTTGATCCGAAAGTAATTATATTACTAGAATTTGGTACATTAGTATCTGTATTGACAGTTTCCTTAGAAATTGTATTGAATAATAATTTATTGAGTAGGCTATGAGGATACGAATTGTCTCTCAATATTTCGTATAGTTTTTTTAAATTTTTATCTAAAAGAGTTGGTGTACTATTTTATGTATTCTACTCTTCATTCCTAAAATGAAATTGATTTTTGTTTTATATGGATGGTGAGATAAATAATTTATATATTTTCTGGAATTGGTAGATTTGATATGCCAATCTAATATAATGGTATTGTTTTCGGTTCTTATCAAAGAGTGTCTAAAAAGGGTATCGTATAATCTGTTTCTTCTTCTTTTGTGAACTGAATGTTCGGATTGAAACTATTGAATAATTAACTGTTTCTTAATCTTATCATGTGGAACTGAACAAATTATATCATCCACATATTTTATAAAGGCATTTCAAAAGAAAGTTTGGGAATACAGAATTCTAGAAGGTCATCCATAACAAATTGAGCAAACATTGGTGAAACTGTAGAACCCATTGGGGTACCTAAAATTTGTTTATAAAATGTATTTTGGAATACACAGTAAGTTGTATCGAAAATCAAATCAATCATTTCTAAAAACATAATTTGGGAAATTTTGCAATGTAATTTTATTTCAAGAACAAAATTTGACAAAAAGACTTTTTTTAGAAATGGTGGCAATTAATAGTGACGTAAATATCATGAATAAGAGATCTGACATCGACCAACTAAGCAAAATCTACTCGTATTTACTTTCAAAATGAACTTTTATTTTAATAAATATTCATACAGAATCCCCTGTACAACCTAACAGAAACATCAACTTCTCACAAAAATGCAAATGTCTGTCAGTGTGACAAATTTTTTGAAGTCATAATGTCGATATATTTTATACACTTATATTCGTTAATTCAACTCATTTTACATGTAAGTTCATACCAATTTCTCAAATTTGATATTTTTTAACCATTCTTGTTTTTTAGTCTTGATACAGACAAAATAAATTGTCGAAAGCTTGGAAAAGTAAAGAAGAGTTTTTCTTTATATAAGACCAGACTGAATGCCCGCTAATTCTTCAAAATTATATATATATATATATATATATATATATATATATATGTATAAATATATATGTATATATATATATATGTATAAATATATATGTATATATGTATATACCGGGTGACCCCACCAATTTTTCTATGGTTGTACACGTTTCAAATTTGGTATGTCGCTATGGTACTTGAATACGTTTAGTTTGACATCAAAACTTGAAACTGTCCACTTACGGATTCACCAGAAGTGACTCCAACTTTCATTTCTCATATGACAAAATACAGTTAATTTTTCAATCGAACAAGGTTGGCCTTGAAAATAAAACTTTAATAATCTCAACTGACAAACGGCACTTATCAGAGGAAGCCTCCAAGGTAAGATCCAAGGGAAAATTGGGGTCCCCATAAAATTGCACCTCCCATATTTTCGAACATTTATCAAAAATTGCCTAAGAACTATAATGTACCCCCATAAAAACGCTCCCAACTACCATTTCTTAAATAACAACAAGCTTTCTCACTTCATCATGTTTAAGAATTATGAATTGTCAGATAACCCGTGGGAAAAGTTTCAGAAGATTCCGAAAGGAACCGAAGATACAAGCAGGTTTCATTTTAAGTGTTCTCAGAATTGGATGTTCTTCAACGAAGGCAGCTTTGAGCGTGAAAAAGCGTAACAAAAAAGCACTTTTCATCAACAAAGTGACTACATCATCTTGAGAAATCATAAATTATATGATTACTCGTGTCATAATTCTAATCGAGAATCTACAGAAGAAAAGAGATGTGAAGCGTTAATTCCAATTTTGGGATTGAACAAAACTAATATCTAATAAAAAACAATTGTGTGTTGGTGCTATACCTAGGTACACCTACCATCGATTTGGGAATTGTTCACCTAGATGAGGAGGTTCATCATCTTGTTGAAAATACATGATTGTAGACACCGAGAGGTAAATTCTCTATGAAATCTGCTATTTCGTTCTCTAAACATCCCAAATAGCGTTGCCCATTCAACATACCATGGAATATTATTGGCCCAATAATTCGAGATCCAATCAGACTCATCCATACGTTGAACCCAAAGCGTTTCTGAAAATTCCCTTTCTCTAATGAGCCTGGGGTTTTCAGTTGCCCAGTATCTGGTGTTATTTCTATTAAACATTCCAAAATTCGTAAATCTCGATTCATCGGAATATAGAACATTTCTCGTGATATCTCGCGGTTCTCAAGTAGCCAATTGCAATATTGTACTCTTCTCTGATAATCATTTTCGTAAAGGCGCTGGTGTATCTGATATTTATAGGGCTTCACCATGTTTTTTCCATACTTTTCGAACTGATTCTCGTTCAATTTGTTCGATTTGCCGAAGTGAGATGGTGGGATCAGCCAACACAAGAGCCAAAACATTGGTTTCCGTCTTTTCATCAATAATAAACATATCTTGATCGTGAGCATTGACATCTGGTTCCATCCTGAATTGCCTTTCCAAACGTGCGAAAAAGTTTCTACTTGGTTGACGTTGTTTGAGAGAGAATCGTTCTATGTATAGAATGCAAGCCGCAGTTGCCTTTTTCTACACTCACCATAAATAAGCAGTAAATTTACTTGTTCATTTCTGGTATATTTTTGCGCCATCGGAATGTTTTTCAACAACTCTAGTGTAGAGCAAACTGTCAGTTTGTTGATAAAAAGTGCCTTTTGTTTCTTTTTCTTAATCTCAAGAACATGCAATTTTGAGAACAGTCATAATGAAACCTACTTGTATCTCCGGTTCCTTTCAGAATTTTCTGAAACTTTCCACACGGGCAATCTGATAATTCATAATATTTCAATATGATGAGGTGAAAAGAGCTTGTTGTTATGTAAGAAATGGTAGTTGGGTGCTTTTTCATGAGGATACCTTTCGGTTTCGAGGCGATTTTTGATAACTGTTGAAAAATCGGGGAGGTGCAATTTCATGAGGATCCCAATTTTCGTCAGTTGAGATGATTTATGTTTGATTTTCATGGCCAACCTTGTTCGATTGAAAATAAATCAACTCTATTTTCACCATTTTTCAACGGATTTGAATTTTTTGAAAAACAATGATGTCACAAATTCAAAGCTCTTTCGGATAATCGAAAAATGTAGAGGGTGTCATATAAAATAATAATAAGAGTTGGGGGTCATTTCCTATGAAACAGGAAGTGGACAGTTTTAGGTTGTGATGTCAAAATGAACGTATTTAAGTATCACAGCGACATAGCAAATTTGAAATCTGTATCTTCAAAACCGTAGAAAAATTGGGGAGGTATCTCACCTCGTGGTCACCCGGTATATATATATATATATATATATATATGTGTGGGAAGTATTTGCTGACTAGTTAGGTACAAACAATTAGGGATATTGGGGTAAGCAGCAATGAAAAAGTGAACTATTTAAGGTTTATCCAACCTTTCGGAAATGTTTATTTCCATCATCAGGGAGGAACTTTGTTGAGGTTGGTTTCAATGATGTTAAACATATTCATCTAACATAGTGATACAAAAGAGAAAAAACGTAGATCAAGGAATAAAACGAAGTTCAAAGTTACTACAACCACGTTAGCGTTGTTTAAAATTATATAAATATAAATGTGTACTCTATGTGGTGTGACAAGTGAAACGGACAGATGAATATCTTTAACATCATTGAAACCAACCTCAACAAAGTTTCTCCCTGATGATGGAAATAAACATTCCCGAAAGCTTGGATAAACTTTAAAGAGTTTACTTTTTCATTGCTGCTCACCCCAATATCCCTAGTTTATATATATATATATAATAAATATATATAAATATATATAAATATATATATATATATATAAATATATATATATATATATACATACAGTGCTTCTCAAAAGTCCCCTCCCTCCCTGTTATTTTTGGAACGATTATACATAAACAAGTGAAATTTGGAAACTGAATAATAAAGGTTGTAAACTCCCCTACTAGTGATGATAGATGACGAAATCGTCAAGATGACGTCACAAGGCCATTGTGACCAATAATTTTAAATGGAACCCTACGTCAAGCGACACCTCTTTTAAAAGGTATCGAAAAAAACCTATTCAATGATACTAATTTTGTTTGTGTTTATGGCAGTTTTGGCAACTCGCTTTTAAAAAACGCAAAGCTGTGATGAATTAAATCAGTTAATACTAAAATTCCAAATTCAAGCTCCGCCTCTGGATAGTTTTTGTAATTGTCCAAGTTTTTGTACATTTAATAATTTGTGTATTGTTGATCGAACGTTTAACTGTTTTAGCAGCTTTGGTACTTTTAATATTTATGTAAATTTTAATAATTTGTTAAACTGTTGTGAGCCGAACGTTTAAGTGCTTCAAAAAGCGAAATGGTACGTGCTCTAGGTGATAAAGTAGCAGCGATCCTAATTCTTGGTGAAACTGGACAAAATATTCATGCAGCAGAACGCATTTTTAATGAGAGGTTTCCCGATCGCCCCGTTTCGAGGACTTATTTAAGGGAGCTTCTTCGTAAGTTTGAAACAACGGGTAGTATTAATGATGCGAAACGATCTGGCAGACCACACATTTCTGATGAGAAAAAAATTGATATACTGGCAGAAGTAATAGTTAATCCTACTTCTTCAACAACTCACGTTGCATCTACCTGTGAAGTCAGTCGAAGTACAGTACACAGGGTATTGAAAAAAAATAAATTTCTTCCATACAAATTAAAAATGGTTCATCAACTCTCCGACGACGACCCAGACCGAAGACCAGAATTTTGTGAAAATATGGAAACTAAAATTAACCAACAGCCAGACTATGTCAAAACAATTTGTTTTAGTGACGAAAGTACTTTCTATCTAAATGGAAATGTAAATATACAGAATGTGAGGTATTGGAGTGACGCAAATCCTCACCTGTTTCGTGAAACACATACCCAATTTCCCCAGAAGGTGAATATTTGGGCAGGTATCCTGGGAAACCACATCGTTGGGCCTCTTTTTTTAAATACTCATTTAACTGGTGAAGTTTATCTGGAGCTGTTGCAAAACGCAATAGAACCGTTAATCCTTGAAATTTTGGAAGATAATCCAGATGAATTCGGCAATTTAGAAATAACATTCCAACAGGATGGTGGTCCTCCACACTATTACGGTGCAGTAAGACGGTATTTGGATGAGGAGTATCGTGGTAGCTGGATTGGACGAATGGGTTCAACAGAATGGCCAGCTCGATCACCGGACCTCACACCTTTGGATTTTTTTCTGTAGGGGTACCTTTAATCGAAAGTTAACGCCACTGAACCTGACAATATTGACGTTTTAAAATAACGTATTGTTGCAGAATGTGAGGCTGCTTCCGCAGACACATTTGCAAAAGTACGAGAAGAGTTTAAAAATAGGATATTTCACTGTCAGGAAGTAAATGGAGGTCACTTCCAGCAATTTATTTAAGTAGAGACTGATTCTTAAATCTGAAATTAATATCATACTGAATGGAATTTAAATTTTAATGTTTACTAATGAGCCATTAAAACTGCCATAAACACAAACAAAATTAGTATCATTGAGAAGGTTTTTTCGATACCTTTCAAAAGAGGTGTCGCTTGCTGTAGGGTTCCATTTAGAATTATTGGTCACAATGGCCTTGTGACGTCATCTTTGACGATTTCGTCATCTATCATTACTAGTAGGGAAGTTTACAACCTTCAATATTCAGTTTCCAAATTTCACTTGTTTATGTATAATCGTTCCAAAAATAAGAGGGGGGGAGGGGACTTTTGAGAAGCACTGTATGTATATATATATATATATATATATATATATATATATTTAAATATATTTATATATAAATATATGTATACAGAAAATGCAAAACCAACAAATTAGTGAAAATTCAACGACAGGTAGCTCACATACTTTTTGCTTCATTTTATAAGTATCGATTGGGAGTGCTAGTCACATGTAGATTCTGACTATATATATATATATATCGAGATGTTTCCACGTAAATAAGGCAGGGGCGTACTGTACTCATTTTCGTAACAATATGTTTATTCGTCAACATTTGAAGTAACATGTTGAGAAGACGAAGAAAAATGATTTCTTTGATTTAACCATATAGGAACCCAGCATGATTCCATTAACCATTTAATATTCGAGTTCAGTGAATTTAAGATGGAGGGTCAGGGTTCCTCCTGCCTCTCCTGATATGCCTTGCCTTACTGTTTTTGACTGCTTTAATTCCGCTACAAAGTTATTAACTTCTCAACTCTGATTTATTTTCGTCCGTTTCAACGACATTGACAATGGATGCTGATCAAACAGCGGGGAATTCTGTGCATGGAAAATGGAACGATAAGATAAATGTTCGGATTTTTTTTCGGTCAGCAGTTTGTTCCATATCAGATTTTGGCAGGAATATTCTGCACATCAACGAAGTTTCTTCACATTTTTCGTTTTTATATTACTTTCACGTGTATATTTCATCATACGGCTGGAAGGCATATTGAATATTTGCCTAAATTAATGAATTAGATAAAAAGATAATCTGTGTATCCTGTGAATTCAAATGCATCAATGTTTAATCACATTAATTCATCATCTTATTTTTGTATCTCCTATCACATTAGGATAATCAATTCTGCAGTAAGTATTATGAAAGATTTTGTCTTTTTTTTGGCAGTTGGATGAAAATGCATTTTTCTGTAAAATCCTATATATAGGGTGTTCATGTTTAACAAAATGAAATTGTAATAGAAACATGAGTACATCACAAAGGAAACAATTCCAGTAATCTCTACAAGAAAGGATGATTAACAGGAAACAATGTAACCATTTTGAGGAAAGCCTATTTATAAATGCTCAAATAGGTCACCATCATGTTCTAAGCTGCTAGACTTCTACTAACTCTCTCAAGCATTGCTCCATCAGTTGAACGGAAGGCTTCCGTGATCCTGTTTTTCATATCATCCCTACTTGTTGGACGATCTCTGACAACCATTTCCTTCACGTACTCTCAAAGAAAAAAATCTATAGGAGTAAGTTCTGGGGATCGTACTGGCCAAGGAATAGTAACTCCTCTGCCTATCCAACGATTAGGATAGGGTCGATCTGAAAATTATCGCACTATCCTATGGTTATGCACTGCAGCACCATCGTGTTGCAACCACATGGTCCTTTTGGGGTTCAAATCCACTTTTTCTAACATTTTGGGAAGATGTTCACGAATAAAATGTAAATACCTTTCACCATTCAGCACATTTTCGTGAAAGTAGGATATAATAATGGGATTTCCAATAATTCCTACCCAAACATTAAGCGACAATCGCTTTTGGTGATCAACAGTCCTCGACCAGTGAGGATTTTCCATTTCATAATAATGTATATTATGTCTGTTGACCGACCCGTTGTTCTTAAACGTTGCTTCATCAGAAAACATAATTTTGTTTGAAGTATTATAATCCTCGACAATCATGCCATTCATTTGAATACAAAACGCAACTCATTATCATGCAATTCTTGATATAGGTTCAGATTAAAAGGGTGGAATTTATGTTACAATATTATTCTGTTAACACTACTGCTGCTATTCCCCTAGTGCTCAAGTGAGGATTTTCCTGTAGCATCAATGGAACTTGCAACCCATTCTCCTCATTGATCCCACCACCAACAATTCTTTTTTGGAATAAGACACACTACCAGTGAGTTCAAACCGATTTTTTAACTTTTGAAATGAAAACACTCGTGGGGCTCTTCCTTCTGGATATTTTTTATGGTAGATTCTGCTTGCTAATGAAGGATTTCTGTCAGCTTCGCCAATACAGTAGACCATATTCTTTTTTAACAATTATTATTGAAAGTAAACGGATGTGAGAAATTTTACGACAGCGGCCTACTCGATACCTTTTTTTTAATACCTTCTTATTTTGCAACAAATTTCGCAAACTTCACAAAGAAGAATCTACCGACCTTATGTCGACAAAAAGCTCTTGAAAAATGCCATGCAATAATGCAATAAAATATAGGGTGTTGCATTCGAAAAAGTTGAGTTATTGCCATTTGTAATTTGTCATTTTCAAAATATCGTAGTAGACGATGGAACATCGACTCCAAATTCGCTTCATCTCAAAACCTAAGCCTAAGGAATCGACTTGAAAAAAGTTGGTTGAGTTATCTTGAATGGTTCTGATGTTATGAATTTTTATATGGGTCTATGCACGACGCCATTTTGACACCAAATTTTGACGCCAAAAGTCAAAAACTAATGCAGATAAGACTAAGAAACCTAGGTGCGTTATATCTACAATTTACTGTACATTTTTCCTCTGTCTGGTTTGACGTTTGGATGAGATCTCGCCAGTGCTGTTAGCAGAACGAGAAGATCCATATATTCTCCTACTATGACTAGGGAATCAAACGATGCGGATATCTGATCTCCGTATTAACGATCAATGTGTCAGCATCTTCTTTAGTCTGTTTCACTGTGAAACTAGAATTCTCAAATTGTTTTTTTAGCATAGAAATCAAGTGAATTTTATTTGTTTCGTTTGAGAAAAATATTTCTTGCGAAACAGTTGGAACCATCGACTCGTCGTCTATTTGTTGATAGACTGTGTTTGAAGAAATAGCACTAAACATTTTAAATTTATGTAATCTAATAGCAATTTCGTATATGAAAACAGTCATATAATTATTAATATAAATTAAAAAAATTCCTTTTTAATTTTTTTGTTAGCTTCAATAATTAATAACTGATAGATTACATTTCATTTTTCGCCTATTTCAATACACGTAAACTCAAATTGGGAATAATTTAGAAAAATGGCATTTTCCGAATTATATCTACATGTACGGTCCTACGCACTTACGACATGCATTTGTTTTGATGGTACTAGCCTTGATTTTGAATGGACTAGAGATGGATTTCCGAAGTTCGGGACCTTTATATGAATCGTTTTGAGAAAATTCCTAAATGTTGGTAGTTTCCGAGTTATTTGCAAAAAACTAAAGTCCTATTTCTCATCTGAATTTATTAATATCTCTTGCAATTTTTATATGCGGGTTTGAAACTTTTGCACATTTTTCTATAGTCCGTAAAATAAAGGCATAGAGTAATAAACCGTTCAGATGCATCGATTCCATAGACGAACCGTAATTCCGTAAATCCAGGTAGGTATAAGTACGAACTGCTGGAAAAACCCATAATCTCTCAATACCAACCCTTTTTACACGCTTTATATTAGCTTCACTTGTATGTTTGTAACCGTAAGTTTGTTTGTAACCGACTCCTTTGGGCGCGATTTTGACCCACTTCCAGACGTACGAATGATTTGAAATTTGGCAGGTGTACATAATTCCGGTGACAATGCATTAAGAAATTTTTGTTTGAAAAAAAAAAATGGCGGCTCCAATATGGCGTACGAGTTTTGTGATTATGGTCCGATTCGCTTCAAAATTGGTATCTGAGGGTTTTCGTGGTCAGAGATTATGATTCTTCTGTCAAAACTGAAAAATTCAAGATGTCGGATCCAAAATGGTAGACGAGTTTTGTGATTATGGTCCGATTCTATTCAAAATTGGTATGTGGGGGTTTTTGGGGTACAATATTATGATTATTTTGTAAAAATTGAAAAATTCTAGATGGCGGCTCCAAAATGGCGGACGAGTTTTGTGATTATGGTCCAATTCTATTCAAAATTGGTGTGTGGGGGTTTTTGGGGTCGGATATTATGATTATTTTGTCAAAATTGAAGGATTTAAGATGGCGGCTCTAAAATGGCGGACGAGTTTTGTGATTATGGTCTGATTCTATTCAAAATTGGAGAATAATAGTTACAAAAATTAAATAATGATAATAATAGTTTGAAAAACTAAAAAACACGCTTTAATAGAAAACAAAACTGAAAAGTTGAGAATAAATGAAAGTTTAAAAACTAAAGAACACGCTTTAATAGAAAACTAAGAAGTAGAAAATAATTTTAAATTTGTTTGAAATAAGAATACAGTGATTAACAACAAATTTATTTCATCGTAAAAAAGCGTAGGGTGCTCTTTAAGATATTTTCATAATGATTCTACTTTTACCAATATCTGTCCATGAAATATTAACAACAATTGACATCAAGCACCCCACGCTTTTTTACGATGAAATAAATTTGTTGTTAATCACTGTATTCTTATTTCAAACTCATTTAAAATTATTTTCTAATTTTTAGTTTAGTTTTCTATTAAAGCGTGTTCTTTAGTTTTTAAACTATCATTTACTGTAGGTACTGATAGAAGGGTAAGAATTGGTTACAGTTACAGTATTGCTGGTAGTTCTGGAAATCATTTGTGTGTGCTTCTGTGTTTAGCTTGTGTATATAAGATAAGATTCAAGTATTATGGATGCTGAACAAGGACCATCAAAACGGCCAAAATTGGGTCCATTATCTTTAAATGAAAAAACATTAATTTTAAACTGTTTAATTTCGTTGCAAAACCAGAACAAAAGTGCCAGTGTAGATGAGACTGTTACAAAAGCATCTTCTATGTTGTGCATAGCGAAGTCCACCATCTATAAATTAATAAGAGAAAAGAAAAGTGGAGCTCTTCAACCACCAAAAACATCTTCCGGTCAACCACAGATCACGATAGACGAATCGTTAAAGCAGAGGTTAAGGCGTGAAGTCCATGCGTTTTACCTAAAAAGTGAAATTCCCACATTGGATAAAATTATATCTGCAGTTCAAACTGATCCGCATTACCCAACTTTCTCTAAAATGACATTATCGAAAATTTTAAAACAAATCGGCTTCAACTATACCAAACATAAGAGACAATCTGTATTGATAGATAAACCAGATATTGCGATTTGGAGAAGAGACTATTTACGCAATATTGAACAAGCCCGAAACGAAGAACGGACGAAACGTGAATAAACGAAGGATATACTGTATCTCAGTATTGGCAGGACAGCAATATTAAGAGCGGAAGGCAAGCCTTCGTCGAAGGATTGTCAACGGGTTTACCATCAAGCAAGGGTAAAAGATTAATAATCGTTCATATAGGTAGTTCAGAAGTGTTTGTGGAAAGAGGACTTTTGGACATTTGTTACAAAACGAACCGGTGGCTATCACAAAGATATGAAAGGTGACGTTTTTGAAGAATGGTTTGAACAAATGATCGATTTTATTCCGCAGGGATCTACTATTGTTATGGACAACGCGAGTTAGCATTCTAGATCACAAGAAGATTCACCCACAAGCAATAGGACTAAAGGCAAACTATTGAAATGGCTTAGCTCAAAAAACATTGTTTTTCCCACTGATCCACTAAAAAAAAAGAACTTTATAGTATCGCTCAAATCCACAAAAACAAGTATAAAAAGTACACCGCTTCACGTGGAATATCAGTGCTTCGACTTCCCCCGTATCACTGCGAGCTGAATCCCATAGAACTAATATGGGCTCAAGTGGAAAATAATGTACGGATAAATACGACCTTCAAAATAAAGGATGTTCAGCGACAATTGGAAAAAATGCATTGACCATGTTATTACCGTGGGACATGCTATGTGGACAATTGACAACATTTCTGAAGTCTCGATTGATCCAGTTGTTATTGACATTAATAAAGATGATTCATCTTCTTCCGACTCTGATACCAGTTGCCATTTTTGAGTGGTAAGTTATTGTAAATAATTTTTTTGACAAGAAGCTGCTGCATTGCAGCCGCTTTGAAAATAATTTGAATTGGTTGTGACTTTATACAAATTATTTTTTGTAATAATTTAAGGCGGCTAGCAATAACATCGTTCTTCTTTGATCCCATTATTTCTCGTTTATTTTTATATAACTAATGACTGCTGCATTTCACGTTTTCAACTTCCAAAATACTATAATCGGTGAAAATACACATCTTACTATTTTTTAATTTATTACCAACTAATTGTTAAGGAATAACATTCTATAGTAATGTTTGACGTAAACCTAAATATTTACCATTATATTTTTGAACAGTAATTATACCCCAAGATACACCACTGGAAGGTGCCTGGTCAGAATTCTAAATCCCTTAACAATGGCCTAATCCGACAAATAGATATTGTGCCGGGTGGCACTACCTAGCGAATGAAGAAAACAGTTGTTTTGCTATTTTCATAAAGGTTCTAAAACAAAATTTGAACGAGCCTCTCTGTATGGATTTTGCATACTAAATGAGGGTTTATTACTCCACGCCTTCATTTTACGGACCATAGACATCATTCCGAATCCATATTTTTACGACCTTCAGCAAGAATTAACACCATTTTGAGTTTGTGAACTGGACTAATAACCTGAACATCTCAAATGAACCTTTATTGTACCAGCAAGACGAAGCTACCACCAATTATAATCGACCTATTAGTAATGATGACATGTTAGGCAGAATTCGTAATGAAATTAGGGCTATTGGCTTTTACTATCAAGAAGTTGGGAGATCTCAATTTGCGCACCTTTAAACTTTAATGGCCGATTTTTTTCATCAAAATGTAACATTTCCTATTGTCTATTTGATTTTATATAAAAACCTCAATCTGGATATTTTCAAGTTCAAAGTAACTGAATACTCTGTACGAGAAATCTTATGAAACGCAGAAAATCGATGAATCAATCTTAGCAATCGAGAAAGCGTGAAGAGAGGTGTTTGGTTGGTCTTGAAATCGTTTTCGTGTACATAAACGTGAAAAATTAACCGAACGGATTTATTAAAATATTTTTGATAATAAAATAGACTTTCCCACGGCTTGAGCTATGACTGAACGCTAAAAGGAAAACCGCTTAATTTTAGATTAAATAAATGTTTGCAATCTTTCATCTCCACCACCTATATTCCCAGTAAGAATTCGAAAAATATTCATCTGAAAAAATTGAAGCGTGAAAGTTGGGTACACGATATTATTTTTTGTTGCCACTCTTTTCCAGAATTGTGTTGTTGCTTCGGATGACACTTAAAAAGCTTTGCAACTGAGTTGGCGGTTAAAACACTTTTAAAACTCTTTGAACACTTTTACATATATTTTTACCTAATCACAAAACTCGTCCCCATTTTGGAGCCGCCATATTGAATTTTGACAAAAAAAATATAATCTCCGACCCCGAAAACCCCTAGATACCAATTTGAATAGAATCGGACAATAATTTTAAAACCGCCAATGCGCCATTTTGTTTTTTCCCTAACAAAAAATTCACAATACATTGTAACCGTAATTATGTGTACCTGCCAAATTTCGAATCAATCGGTTAATTAGAAGTGGGTCAAATTTAACTTGAAGATTTGATTACCGACACAAACAGACACCGGGACAGGTGAAACTAAATAAAAGCTTGAAAAAGCAATAATATTGTCATTGAGAATACAAATCTTCAAATGAAATTTTCACTCGATGAAACATTTTTTTTTTCGGTGCGCGGGGCCTTTAGGCAGTTGCCTAACTGCCTTATGGATAATCCGGCACTGTATCTACTGCAATTAATAGGGTATTTGTGCTGCAGTAAATTTTCAGGAAGGGATGTTGCTGATATGCATTGGAGAGATACATATACAGTGCTTCTCAAAAGTCCGCTCCCCCCCTCTTTTTTCTGGAACGAGTATACATAAACAAGTGAAATTTGGAAACTGAATATTAAAGGTTGTAAACTTCCCTACTAGTGATGATAGATGACGAAATCGTCAAAGATGACGTCACAAGGCATTGTGACCAATAATTTTAAATGAAACCCTACGGCAAGCGACACCTCTTTTAAAAGGTATCAAAAAAACCTATTCAATAATACTAATTTTGTTTGTATTTATGGCAGTTTTAATGGCTCATCAGTAAACATTAAAATTCAAATTCCATTCAGTATGATATTAATTACAGATTTAAGAATGTATCTACTTGAAGAAATTGCTCGAAGTGACCTCCATTTACTTCCTGACACTGAAATATCCTATTTTTAAACTCTTCTCGTACTTTTGCAAATGTGTCTGCGGAAACAGCCTCACATTCTGCAACAATACGTTGTTTTAAATCGTCAATATAGTCAGGTTCAGTGGCGTAAACCTTTGATTCAAGGTACTCCCACAGAAACAAATCCAAAGGTGTGAGGTCCGGTGATCGAGCTGGCCATTCCGTTGAACCTCGTCGTCCAATCCATCTACCACGATACCCCTCATCCAAATACCGTCTTACTGCACCGTAATAGTGTGGAGGAGCACCATCCTGTTGGAATGTTATTTACAAATTGCCGAATTCATCAGGATTATCTTCCAAAATTTCAACGGTTCTATTGCGTTTTGCAACAGCTCCAGATAAACCTCACCAGTTAAATTAGTATTCAAAAAAAGAGGCCCAACGATGTGGTTTCTCAGGATACCTGCTCAAACATTCACCTTCTGGGGAAATTGGGTGTGTGTTTCACGAAACAGGTGAGGATTTGCGTCACTCCAATACCTCACATTCTGTGTATTTACATTTCCATTTAGATAGAAAGTACTTTCGTCACTGAAACAAATTGTTTTGACATAGTCTGGCTGTTGGTTAATTTTAGTTTCCATATTTTCACAAAATTCTAGTCTTCGGTCTGGGTCGTCGTCTGAGAGTTGATGAACCATTTTTAATTTGTATGGATGAAATTTGTTTTTTTCAACACCCTGTGTACTGTTCTTCGACTGACTTCACAGGTAGCTGCAACGTGAGTTGTTGAAGAAGTAGGATTAACTATTACTTCTGCCAGTATATCAATTTTTTTCTCATCAGAAATGTGTGGTCTGCCAGATCGTTTCGCATCATTAATACTACCCGTTGTTTCAAACTTACGAAGAAGCTCCCTTAAATAAGTCCTCGAAACGGGGCGATCGGGAAACCTCTCATTAAAAATGCGTTCTGCTGCATGAATATTTTGTCCAGTTTCACCAAGAATTAGGATCGCTGCTACTTTATCACCTAAGGCACGTACCATTCGCTTCTTGAAGCACTTAAACGTTCGGCTCACAACAGTTTAACAAATTATTAAAATGTACAAAAATATTAAAAGTACCAAAAGCTGCTGAAACAGTTAAACGTTCGATCAACAATACACAAATTATCAAATGTACAAAAATTTGGACAATTACAAAAACGTCGAATTAGGGAGACTAACAAAAGCGTCAGATTATTTGACAACTATCCAGAGGCGGAGCTTGAATTTTAGTATTAACTGATTTAATTCATCACAGCTTTGCGTTTTTTAAAAGCGAGTTGCCAAAACTGCCATAAACACAAACAAAATTAGTATAATTGAATAGGATTTTTCGATACCTTTTAAAAGAGGTATCGCTTGCCGTAGGGTTCCATTTAAAATTATTGGTCACAATGGCCTTGTGACGTCATCTTTGACGATTTCGTCATCTATCATCACTAGTAGGGAAGTTTACAACCTTTAATATTCAGTTTCCAAATTTCACTTGTTTATGTATAATCGTTCCAAAAATAAGAGGGGGGGAGCGGACTTTTGAGAAGCACTGTATGTATATAAAAGTCATGATAAATTATAACACAAGAAATGGAAATTTACTTGTGCCTAATGCATATCGTACGTCTTCATATCAGAAGTCACATCTTTTTCTGGGTTATAAGGTGTATAATAAGCTGGAAATACATATTAAGGAAGCCCCCAATATACATATTTTTAAATCCCGACTAAAAAGATACTTTATCGATTGGACTTTTTATACTCTTGAGGAGTTTTTAATATAAAATTATGTATTGACTGTATTTTGTCAACTATATTTGTAAATTATTGTTTATATATACCTTTCTGTTTTTATGGTAACGTTTTCTTATTACAATGCACTGTGTAATATATTTATACCTTTGTATGTGTTAAACAAAGAAATAAACTATATTATTATTATTGTTGACGAGTGCTGCCATCTTCATGTTCAGTTGGAAACTTTTCAGACCACCCTCGTATTTCGAAGTGGCATGGGAATCGTGTTCATATTTCGTGAAAGCGTCGAAAAACGTAACATTTATCCAGTTAACGGAAAAACATGCATCCACCATAAGCCAAAATAAAATTAAACAGGTTATTCGAATGGTTATGAGCCAATGTTACTTTTAATTGTCAACGAAATTCAGATAATATTGCGCTAGAATTGGTGTTTCCCAACCTGGATGGCATTGAACTCTCACTGATGACTATTATAACACATCTGAGATGACCAACAATTGGTATTGTGAAATTATGCATCGACAGAATGACAGAACAAGTTACGTTTTGGGAGAGGAGATCCAACAATAACATGTTTATACATAGGAATACAACGAAGAAAATTTCGAAAATACAGTGGTCAACGATGCGTGGGTGGACGATAGCCCTATTGGAGATAGAGAAGAATGTCTCAAATAAAAGTTGTAGAGAGCAATGAAAGCTATGTTCCAACATATTGGGTGTCTGATAAATGTGTGACTTATCAAAGAGTAGATATAGCTGCAACAGTTTGGGGCCCAAATCAGTCATTTTCCCAAGTTGATTCCCATAAGAAGGTCCAACGTAGTCATTTTGCGACCATTTACCTATTTCGACCTTCATGAGACCATCATCAGGTTCTCGACGTTTCGAATCATCATCAGGCTATCAACGTTTCGAATCCTCTTCAGTTCAACCCTTTGTTAGACCATTCTCAGATTTCCGACGTTTCGAGTCATCATCAGGATCTCAACGTTTCGAATCATCTTCAGTTTGTTTACATTAGATTATTATGTTTCGACAAGGGTGACTTCATGGTACTATCACTCCTATTTACTCCTAACCTTAAATCAGATCCTTGGGAAACACCCATTTTTTAGGTTCTCGAGATCTATACTACCATGGATTTTCCCTAAATCTACTGAATTTTAGTGGTTGACTGGATGGATTTCTCATTGAAGGATTGGATTTTTTCCTAGATTTAGGGATTTTGAGGTGCTCGAATCCAATATTTTTGCTCTAGATCTACTGAATTTTGAGCGTTAACCTGATGGATTTATCATGGAGGTCGAAACAGGTAAATGGTCGCAAAATGACTACGTTGGACCTTAGATTTTCTTATGGGAATTGATATGGGAAAATTACTGATTTTGGCCCCGAACTGTTGCTTCAAAGTTGTTTTTTTAATGAAATACCCTTATATTTCCACACGATTGAATTACTTTGGAAGAGTGTTTCTCAAAATAGGGGGTTGTATGGGTTTATATCAGGTGGTTCGGAAATTATGGTGGGATTTATGTCACAAAATGGGTTCATTCATCACCAAATATCTCAAAATCAATAATTTTAATAAGAAATTATATCCACCAAATATCTCCAAAAATGGTGTATTTTCATTTCCTCTTCATAATTTTACCGAATGACGCTTTTCCCATACAGGGAGCAACCAAAACTCGGGATAACTTTTTCTCAGTTTTTTTTTAATGGAAAAAACACCCTGTAAATAAGGCCATACCAGAATAGTCCACACTATGAGCTTGCAGAAAATGTAGGGTTTGCCAACTTGATTCCCATGGGTAATGTATCTAATTCTTAAGGAAATTATGAAAAAGTCATCATAACAGTAATAACAATTTTCTATACAATGCTGGACAAAAGAGATAACAAAATAAACTCAAACAATTCAAAAAAGCGTAAATTTACAGAAGATGTTCAAACAGTCTTCTATTTTGAGATATGCACAAATTAAGTCTATCTACAATTACTCTTCGAACTTTAATTGAAGTTGATCTTGTAATAGAGCGAAAAACTCCTTCAATTCTATTCTTCATGTCTTCTGGTGTCTGTTGTCTCTTCTAAGAGATAGAAATCTAGGAGCGTGAGGTCTGGGTACCTTGCTGTTCACTAAATGGGTCCGTTTCCTCCTAACTAGTTATTTCTGCGCCATCTGTTTAAAAATCTTTCCCGAATTTGATTGTGGGGAGGCGAGCCATCATGTTGGTAATATAACCTAAGTCTGGTGTAAATCGGTACATCCTCCAACAAATTTGGCAAATCATCCCGGAGAAAATATCTGTAAATTTCTCCATACAGTGGCCCATCAAAGAAATAACATTTATCGACCATCTATTTTGGTTATCAACTCTTCTGACCCAATAGGCATTCTCTGTCGAGTAGTAACGGCAATTGTGTCTATTTACCATCCCTTTACTTTTAAATGCGGACTCGTAAGTGAACAAAATGTATTTAAGAAAATATGATTCCTAGTGAATGAAATTCAATATATTTTCGCAATAGCGAACTATGGTATCATAATCCCTAAATAGAATTCTTGATGTAATTCAATTCGGTATGGAAGTATGACTTATATATCCAGCTCTTTTGCAACTTTTGAAAGCATCACTGCTATTCATTTTCTTCATTCGTTGCAATTTTTATTACTACTTGTCTTTTCTTGTGCTTGAGTTTCCTCAAATATTTCTTCAACCCTCCGTAAACTCTCTGGTGGTATAGACCTTGAATCAGGATATCGAACTACATACATTCTACTGGCTAATGAATAATTTTTGTCACAGTCACCGAAAATGTAGATCATGTTTATCATTTTTTCGGTGGATAATTTCATTTTGAAGCGAAAAAATATTAGATTTCAACTACAAATTCACCTCCTCGATAAATAAATGTCAAGTTTGTTGACAATTTCTATAACATTCAAATGTTCCAAGGGTGAAAATATGAACTACATTCCGGGTAGATGTAACAGAAGCTGCTTTCAGCCAGTAGAATGTAAGCAGTTCGATATAGAATGTATGACCCGAGAGTTTTGTGATGAGAGATTTGTGGAAACAGGAAGTGTAAAGCACAAGAAGTGACAAAACGTGGAAGGAAGAAAATGATACATTTCTGGAGAGACAGCAATCTATCCACGAGAATCCAACGACACTAGAAGACATGTAGAATAGAATTAGAAAGTTTTTCGCTCTATTACGATCAACTTAAATTGAACTTCGAAGAGCAATTGTAGGTAGACTTAATTTGTGCATAGCTCAAAATGGGAAATTGTTTGAACATCTGCTGGAAATTTAGGCTCTTTCAAAATGTTTGAGTTTTGTTACCTCTTTTGTCCAGCATTGAATAAAAAAAATCGTTATTTCTGTTATGATGACTTTATGATAATTTCCTTAAGAATTAGATACATTTCTGGAAATCAAGTAGGCAAACCCTACATCATCTGCAAGCTCATAGTGTGAACTATTCTGGTATGGCCTTATTTACAGGGTGCTTTGAAAAAACTGAGAAAAAAGTGAACTCGAGCTTTGGTTGCCCCTGTATGGGAAAAGCGCCATTCGGTAAAATTATGAATAGGAAATAAAAATACACGATTTTTGAGGATACTTGGTGGACAAATTTTCTCACTACAAAATTATTGATTTTGATATGTTTGATGTTGAATGTGACATAAATCCCACCATAATTTCCGAACCACATGGTATAAGCCCATACAACCTTATATTTTTTAGAAACACTCTTCCAAAAAAATTCAATCTAGTGAAAATATATAGGTTATTTTATTGAAAACATAAATTCGATAAGGCACACATTTATCGGACACCCTGTAGGTTGGTAGTTATTTTTGGAACATAGCTTTCATTGCTCTCTACATTTTTCCTTTTTCAAATGGGAAGCTATCGTCCACCCACGCATCGTTGATACACCCTGTATATTTCTCAGACTATTTATTTTTTATCGGAGAAGTTTCACCAACAAAAATAATGCTATTCAACGTGAATTGTTGAAGACTTCATTGGAAAAGATCGGCCGAATTCAACTCGCGTATCAAGCGTTCTGTGGAATGTACTATTTTATTCACTCCACTCCGAAACAGTGTACTCTTTCAAAGTTGATGTAATTGAAACCAAACAGCTAAACATCCAAATTTTCACTATACAAAAATTATTATCTCGGAAGAAAAAAAAAAGAAAAAATTAACTTAACAAGGGGACTGTTTGTTGGGTGCGTATATTTTCTATCATATTACCTACTTGGCTTGACAGGCTCACGATCTATTATACTACTCTACTCTTGGGCACACGGAAATAGACCGTTGAGGGTACAATCGTATTTTACAAATGACGGCAAAGAAGAGCAATTATTTGACAGTCTCATATGTTGAACGTACAACTCTCACTTCCAGTTCTTATTAATTATGTAATATTTTAGATTTTTTTTAACAGATGATGATTGAAACACTTTTGATTATAGCAAACAAAACTACTCAGTTCACTAAATGATTTTCACCAATCTGGGTTTACAAAACTAAATCTAAACTTTATTCACTAATTGAACTGCATAAACAAAATCACCCGATTCATCCTGTCGTATTACAGCACCGTCAGTGCAACTTTCCGCAAAACTAATCGACTTGATCAGGGGATATTGTAATTTCGTTCCAAAATTTAGCTTGTAAAGCAGTTATGAATTAATTGATGAAATCAAGAATATACGACTTAGGTACAGGCAACTCCAAACTAATCTCCTTTGATGTTCAACCTTATTTCCGCCAGAAGAAACTATCATATTGGTGAGAGTTTGTTGGATAATCCGATTATTAAACAAGAAATATTAGATTTGCTTACAGTCAAAATTATTTTCAATATAAGAATAATTATATTCTTCTGATAAAGGACTAATAATAGGTAATCCCCTGAGTCCTTTATTAGCCAAAATATTAATGGACAATTTGTAGGAAAAAATGCACAATAATCCTTTAATTAAAAATGTCTTGTACTGGTATGTGGACGACATTTTAGTGTGCTTTGTGGGAACTGAAAGACAATATACAGTACTTCAACACATCCATTCCAACATAAATTAGCCGTATATAACAGTATGATACATATATTAATCAATATTTCTAATCATCTTTCAGAATAAAATTTTAATAAAGAGTTAAATATATAAACAAATTGCAATTAATAACGTTTATAGTTCGAAACTGATGGATAATATTTTTCAAGAAAACTTTTTTGGAATCATGTAAATAAGCACATTATATGGAACACTTGGTGCACGAGTTGAATTCGCTTGTAAGACTTTTTTCAATGAAATATTCTACAATTCACATTTGATAAGGAAACTTCGATTGAAATTGAATGTTCTTGTTGGATATCCTCTCAAAACGTAAAATTATGTGGATGCATAATTTCACAACATCAATTGTTAGTAATCTCAGCTGTGTTATATTTCAATAATGAGAGTTCAATGCCATCTAGTTTGGGAAACATCATTTCTAGTGCAATAATAGCTGAATTTTGTTGACAAAAAACACTTCGAAATGCCTGGCTCATTACTATTCAAATAACTTTTTGAAATCATATTGAACATCTGCTTGCTTCTTTTGTAATTCGTCCCTTATTCGGTCTATAAACTTGTTTTGTGTTGAATTATTCTGCTGAAATTTTATATTTTAATATTATATTAGTAGTTTAAAGTTTATTTATTGCAGTTATTGCATATAAAATATATGCTTACTGCGACTTGGTCGTTAACGTATATTCTGGGTGAAATTTTCACCTCATATTTTTTTTTACACCTCGTGTTTTTGATATAACCCTTTATCTTGACTTTTTTTTATAAACATACAGATAAAGCTGAAAAAAAAACAAATATCCGACATGAATTGCATGATTTTATTATAAAATCATGTAAATTAAAAAAAAAACAATACCTTCTGTTTGGGTCTGAAACTAATTCAAGAGTTTAATATACACGTGATAGATAAATAAATATGAAACTAATTTTTTTTAAATAGAATATAAATTTTTCCGTGGAGTAAACTTATACGAGGATTTATTACTCAGAATACAAGTGCACGCAGGATTCCTACAAAACAGAATTTGGACTGATGAGGCAAAGTTTTGTCAGTAGGGAGTTTGCAATAGGTGAAATCAACATTTTTGGGCTTCTGTAAATCCACATACATATGGTCCTCGAAGTTGAAAATCAAGTACAATTGAAGTGTTTTCTTTGGTAATGAACCAAGAGGAACCCTATTTTATGCACGATGGAAATTTGAATAGTGAAAAATACTTTGAAATTCTTCAAAACGTGATAGAAACATTCCATGGTTAGAAGTGCACGTTTATGGTACCAGATGGATGGGTCACCACCACAATACAAGAACTGTGAATTCCAAATTAACCTTGTTCGATCACCGTTTGTGGGAAAAACGAGAACGAGAAAAAGAATTATTTGGAATTTTGTACTAGAAACAACAATGGCAGTAAGTAATATGGAAAAGATTACAAAATCTGAATATCTACAACAAAAAAGATCCTACCTCCCTACCAGTGTGTCTTGATAATCCATCCAAGATCAACCATCACTTTTTACAGCCTTCATTGAAAAGTCAGAACCTGATCAAAATCTACTGAATAACTACAATCAGAATAAAATACCTATTTTATATTCGCGGCAAGCTTTTGAATCTGCTACTCACAAAATAAACTAGGTCATAGAATTAAAGAAATTATTTTTTTCAATTTTTAGTGCATTTGTATAAAAGCTTGTCTGAATAATTTTTTTAATAATTTATATTCAATTATTTTTAGTCATTTATGAAATCCGTCACCTTTTTGAATTCTAACAAAAATTCCTAATCTCCGACCCCAAAAAAATCTACATACCAATTTTAGATGGAATCGGGCCATAATAACAGAACACGTCGCCATCTTGGAGCTGACTTTAATTCATGAATTTTGACAAAAACATCATAATATCCGACCCCAAAAACCCACACACACCAATTTTCGATGGAATCGGACTATAATCACAAAACTCATCGCCATTTTGAAGCCGGCATCTCGAATTCGTGAATTTTGACGAAAAACTCATGATCTCCATCCCCAAAAATTCTCGCAAACCAATTTTAATTGGAATCGGGCTATAACCACGAAACTCGTTGCCATCTTGGAGCCGTCATACTGAATTCATAAATTTTGACAAAAATATCATGATGTCCGACCCCAAAAACCCACATACACCAATTTTGAATGGAATCGGGCTATAACTACAAAACTCGTCGCAACAATCTTGGAACCGCCATCTTGAATTCGTGGATTTTGACAAAAAAAACATGATCTCCGTCTCCAAAAACCCCACATACCAATTTTTATTGGAATCGGGCTATAACCACAAAACTCGTCGCTATATTGCAGCCGCCATTTTAAATTTATGGATTTTGACAAAAAATTCGTGATTTCTGTCTCCGAATACACCCACATGTCAATTTTGAATGGCATCGAACCATAACCACAAAACTCGTCCGCCATATTAGAGCCGCCATTTTAATTTTTCTCTAGCAAAATTTGCATAATGCATTTTTACCGGCATTATGAACACCTGCCAAATTTCATGTTTATCGAACAACTAGAAGTGGGGCAAATTTAACTTGTAAGATTCGATTACCCGCAGACAGACATCGGGACAGGTGGAACTAAATAAAAGCTCGTTAAAATCAATAATCCATGACTAAATTCATAATCAATTTTGAATAGAAACGGTCCATAATCACAAAACTCGTCCACCTTTTTTGGAGCCGCCTTCATGAATTTATGAATTTTGATTGAAAATTCATAATCTCCGACCCCAAAAACCGACACATACCAATTTTGAATAGAATCGTACCATAATCACAGAGATCGTCCGCCATCTTGAAGCCGCCATTTTGATTTTATGAACTGACAAATAATTCATAATGTTCGATCTCAAAAACCTCCAAATAGCAATTTTGAATCAAGTCGAACCATACACACATCTGACATTCCATAATCCACTGTCACGGGAATTATGTAAACTTGCCAAATTTCACGTTGATCGGACAACTGGAAGTGGGTCAAATTCAACTTGTAAGATTTGATAACACACATCGGGACAGGTGAAACTAATTAAAAGTTTGTGAAAAACACCTTTGATGACTACGAGTATTGATACAAATAATACTAGATATAGATAGAATACATGAACCAAAATAAAAAAGGCCGAAAGGCTAATGACCCTAGCAGTCGATGCCTCAACAACAAACAAAAAACTATTTCTTGTGTAGTTGAATAGGAATATTTCTGATTAAATTATTACAATTATCTTTTGTTTCCATGGCATACTTGAAAATGAAAAGAATTCTTGGCAAGATAAGGCATTTCTTGATTTTCATTGAATAACTCGATGGAGGTTGTATTAGGTATAGGGCATGCTTGAGTTAATCTCCCTAAAATTAAATTTTCTTTCGAATGGTGTCAAAAAAATAGGTGACATTTGAAAAAAACTAGTTTTCGACAATTTTCCAATGCAACCTTCGAAAATCGCCTACGTCCATATGGTAGAAAATGGGACCATCTATGGGACATCATGAGTTAGCTTGGACTTTCAGCTAACTGCTCCACAAATTTGGTTTTCGAATTTTGAACGATTTGCGAGATATTCGTTTTCTCGTAAAGTACTACGACGATATTTATTTTTTCAGAAAAATCGACATGTAATAGATAAGTTAACATAAATCAGGTTGTCTGACCTCAGAATTAGAAGATCATTCTAACAACGTGAAAAAAATTGGTTTCCATTTAAAATAATAAAGTTGGAACCGACTTTTTACACATCCTGTATAGCTGCAGAACTAAAAATATTCTAAGTAGAGCGGACATGATCGATTGTGACAGCATACCAAATTTTAAGTGAAAAACCTCTAATCCACGGCCTATGTAATCATTCTGTATAGAGGACACATTCAGTTGACAAAAAAATGCTATTTATTCACTTCCGGAAATATTTTCGATTGTAGAAAATTCCATTTGACAAGCGCGTAATTCTCACACTCGAAGAGGCAGGGCAATCATGATTTCTTTAAATGTCTCCAAATCATCAAGTTGTGCTCTTTGTATTAGTGAATTTGAATATAGCTTCTTTATCAGGAGAAACACATTATATGGATATTAAAAGTTATACTGCAAATGAATTAGTTTAAAACATTACGAAGGTGGACTGTGAAGTGAACGTAAATGACGTGACCAGAAAAAAACCTTCCTAGGATTTTACAATCTCTTATACATATACGGCTGATCATGTCTAATTATACATAATTTATTGAAATATATGTTTATCATGGTAAATCTTGATATTTTTCTGTTGGAATAGTGGTAACAGAACAATCATTTCCCATTGTCATAACATCGGACGGAAACAATACGCAATACTCCATTTCAATTGATTTTTAAAACAACAGATCGTCATGACAACAATCCAGCAGAGGAAAATAATATTCATTAAATTGTAATATTCTAAGGTTCGTTAGGATTGGATCAGTTGGTTGAAGAAAAAGTATTGTTTCCTGGCCGACGTTTCGAATTTTATTAAATTTATCTTCAGAGCCTTGTAACAATGGGGTTTTGTTGAAGATGTTTAGAAATAGGAAAAACGTTTTGAGTAAATCTACTATAATACAGAGAATTCTGAAAGAAAACAAATACCACCCATTCAAAATTCAGTTGGTTCAAGCTTTAAAACCCATGGACTTTGAACGACGCGACGACTTGAATTTCATTGCTCGTATTCAGGTGATAGAACATGATAATCCCAACATATTCAATCAGGTCTTCTGAAGCAATGAATCGTGGTTCCCAATAATGGAGTTGGAAATCGACATACGAGGGTAGGCTGAAAACAAATGCACACATGCTTGTACAGCGCGAACGAAATTACCTTCAGAAGCGCGCCAGGTGGAATGTGGATGTGACATTCTCCCTCTATACGCATGCGCAGGTTGAGGTCGTTGAATTCATCCAGTGTATTTTGAGAAGCGAAATATGAAGACTGTTTAGTGCTATGTTTTAACTCTGAAGTATGACTCCTATGGGATTCATCGTCGTTCAAGGATGTTTATGTTGACGATGCTGTTGATAGGTCTATTGTAAATCGATGGGTAATAAAATTTCGTGATTGCGAGTCTGGAAAAGCCATAATTGTTAATGAAACACGCAGCGGAGTCCGATCACTGTTTATGTGACCGATTTTTTGGAACGAAGGGCAACGGCAAATTCTTTTCAGTATATATAGACTCTAAAACAGCTCTGACGTCGACTTTGTCATGTTAGAGGCAGTCTGGAGCCAATAATATTGCAACATGACAACGCTCGTCCACACACCTCGAACGCAACTGCAGAGGCTCTGTAAAACCTGAAGTTTGAACTGATTCCAGACCCTCCTTACTCCCTACTCAAGAGAGACCTCGAGGGTAATCATTACACCTCGTACGATGAGTTGAAGGCAGTATTGGATTCGAGAAAATTCAGAAGAATTTTTCAGCTTTCAGCCTTAACGGTGACTATGTTGAAAAATAAATTAATTATTTTGAAGCTTAAGAATTGTAATTCAATGTACTTTTTGCCCGTTCTTGCTATTTGTTTTGTTCGTGTTCTACAAGCATGTGTGCATTTGTTTTCAGCCTACCCTCGTAACAGTCACTTGATCTGAAGCAAATCCCCACTAGGTCCGCGAAAGTAATTTTCAAACCATGTGGGGTATTAACATATGGTGCGGTACGTTCAATGGACTCATCATAGTACATTACTTCTTCAATGAAAATCTCAATGGGTTGCGATATTTAGATTTTCTACAAAATGATTTGATCCAATTGATGGAAGATATTCCAATAGCAGAACGACAAGGAATTTGGTAGTAACAAGATGGTGCTCCTCCTCATGATTTACAGGTTGCCACTGAATATTTGGATCCTATCCAAATAGATGGATGATGATTGATTTTTTTATGGGGTTATTCGAAAGATATTGTTTTCACTACACCTCCTTTTGATTTGGATGATCTGAAAATGAAGATTAGACTAGCCTGCAGTAATATTATGCTTAATATTATAAGAGCGACTTGTTCGAGAGAACTGAATCGCCCTTGCAACCTGTCTCATGTCTAATGGGCGTCACTTTGAACAATTTTCATGACTTATATCTGAGTACAGTTCTTATGAATTGATACATCAAGTTATAATACATTGTTATTATTGTTTTATATTCAAAATGATTTTTCAGTCCCTGAACTCCATAAAATAACTCAAAACTGCAACCATTATTTTGAACACCCAGTATATTTTGACTAATTTTCATGTTATCTGATGCATTTCTGAGGATTTCTCCTTTAATTTCATTACGATGCAGAGAGGATTTGTGTATAAGGTATCTTGATAAATGGTCTTTCTCAAAACCTTACATTTTAAGGAAAATTGCAATAAATCAACAACGCCGTAATTGAATTCCATAAACTATACATCAAATGATACCAGAATTCAACGTAGAATTCGAATGTGATGATAACCCTGTATATTGAAAAAAATCTATTTTGGCCTATAGCACCTACACCAAATACCCTGTATATTTCAAAATCATACCAAAATTTAGCTGCTATCAAATCCTGAAACTTTTTTGGGAAAACATTTCCATCAGTCATTTTCAGGAAGCCAAATATTGCCCGTCACTATAAAATTTGAAATTCTAAACATTTCTGGATGGCTTAAAAAAGATTATTCACATTGGTTCGCATGGGAATTATATTTCGCGAAACCCACTGAGCTTTAGTAAACTGCGATGATAGTTAAATATCCTTAAAATGTGTATCCCCTATTAGTCGTCAATAACCCCATAAACTCATGAAAGTATTATTTTCCAGGATTCACAGTGGGTGATGAACTAGGCTTCAAAGAATCCCTATCGAATACCGAAGTGAATAGAAGAAGATCAGCCCAAGTTTCTAACTTGCAGGCCCAGTTGATCCAAGCTCAGCAAAATTCCAAAAAAGCTGTAAGTATCCATTAGTTTCGTTAATGATAACAAATCGAGTATGGAACATATAACGCATATTCTGAATGGCATAGTTCCACTCGAGGAGAATGGGCGAACGACATATCTTGATATATTATGTAGGAAATGTAAAAAGGCGCCTCACAGTGTAGAGTGAAAGGAGTATACTGGGTGACCCATTGTATTCAATTTGAACTTTCGCTGTCACCTATGTATTAAAACACAGTCGAAGAAGTATTTAAATTAGATCATGTAAAAAGATAAATTCGTATGCGCATAACTTGCTGAAAAAATAATTCATTTTATTCCACAGTTTTTGAACTATTTACGTCCATAGTTGCACCTGACTCAAGTAAGGCAAAACGCCTTGAATCTATGCTCAAATGTTTTTTTGAGAATACAAATTTTATTTATATCATTCTTGACACTATTTTGGGATAATAACCTTTCAAATTCTTTTAATGGACTGAAATAGTAAATTACGTAGCAAGTCCGGAAAATATACTTTTTTGGACAAGTAGGAGTAAACGTCTCCTTCTCAATATTTTTATTGCTTCTAATGAATACATATCATATAGCAAGAGCTTCATTTTGTAATATATTAGAGTGTTACAGTCAAAGAAGAAATAGGAAACTATTAGTGAGATAAGTCATACAAATAGAACTAAAAAAATTGAAGAAATGGAAAAGGGAAACAGCAATACATTTGTGTCTAACACATATCTGATTACATCAGGAGATACATTAGGCTACATGAATGAACGGAGTTTAAGTACATTCCAGATATGTGATGACAGTTTTTTAGCTCCAGTAGGTGCAACATTCTCGAAGTGACTGATGAAATTGTTGTAACTGGAAAGATAGTGAGCATCTGGAGGTTTCATGGAAGAATATATTGGACAGTTAAAGAGGATATGTTTTAGGGTATCAAGCTCATTTCGATTGCAAATGGTGCACATTTCATTGGGGTTTATTCGATAGGTACTACCATTGTATGTTAGTTTTATCATATATTCACTGGCCATCCTAATTTGAGCAAGGCTCCTAATAGTTTGGATGGGAACTTTCAGAAGTAAGTATCCTTGGGAAGAAGGAGTTATTTTGAAGTTACGATACAGTGTGAGGGTGAAAGTGCGAGTGGCGAGGAAAAACTCAGAGTCATAGAGCTTTTTTCCTACTTTGTCTGAGATTGTGGATGTTGAGATCATTGATGAGTACTCGAAGCCGGCGAAATCGAGTTGTGAAACCCAATTGTATCTGATATCCGCGCTAGTGTAATTGCGGGAAACCAGTCGAGAATAACATATTTTGGGAAGGCGATTGTTTTCCATGACCAATAGTTTATCTAGGAAGTTGAGAGTGCTTTTGAATATTGTGTACGAGATCTTGACCTATCCAGTGTCGAGCCTAACAGCGGGGGAATGCTCGGCAGAAGAAGAAGGCGTTTGAAGAATTTCAGCTGTACTCTTTCTAATATTTCTGAGTAGCGGAGCCCCCATACTGGTATAAAATTCAATAAAATACTAACCACAAGGAAATTAAACAGTTTTATGCGTGAATGCCAGTTGTTCAGCCTAGAGGTAGCCATCAAAGGGAGTACAGCTCTTGTTTGGCTTTTTCCGCAGTAGAATATGCCATTTCACGAAAAAAAGATGATGACGAAAAAGTAAGCCCCAAATAGGTGTACCTATTGGTGCTTTCGATTGGGAGTGAATTTGCAGTCAGTTCTTTGGCTGGGAGATCTACATAATTGGATTATTTTGGTCTTTTCCGAATTAACTGTAAGTATATTTTGATCGCAGTATTCTCCGAGTAAACGAAATTTGTTTGCAAGGTCAACTTCAGAGTCAGAGATGATTACTAGATCGTCAGCGTAAAGCAACATGAGCAAGCTCTGCTTGTTGTCGATGTCTATACCTTTTTTTTGAAGTAGTCTTCAATATCAGCAATGGAAACCCCTCTTGTGTTTTTACTCTCTAGATGCCGATGAAGTTGATGCCAGAGAAGGTTGTGGTTAATGGAATCAAAGGCGCGTTTGAAATCTACAAAAAGTGCAAACACTTTTCTCTTCTTCAAGCGAAGGTGGAGCTAAATGGTGGAAGTGAGAACGAAAACATTATCTGCACATCCCCTTCCACTTCTGAACCCTGATTGGCATTCTGGAATTATTTTGGAGTTTTCTGCCCAGTCTTCGAGTCTGTTACGTAGCAAGTGGGTGAATAATTTCGCCAAACAGTTGATAAGAGCAATATTTCTGTAATTGGATGGGTTATCGAGTGAGCCTTTTTTGTGCAACATGTTGGAATAATTTCACTCCAGCCATTGGGAATAGTTTGGGACTCTAGGATATTATTGAACAAACACGTGAGATAGAGAACCCAGTTAGTTATGAGGTAATTTTTTTAGAAATTCATAGGATATATTGTCAGAGCCAGGTGTTTTATTGTTTTTACACCTGTTGAGAGCTAGATAGAGTTCGTTGGTTTTTATTGGAGAATCAAGATGTGGACTACGTGCGTCGAAAAAAAGGGTATTATCTATTATTATAGGCGGAAAGATGCCACTATAAAATTCTTCCCAGATAGCAATAGCAAGAGTTTCGGTTGAGTTTTTGCTACGAAATGGTACCAAAGTTGTCCAGAATGTCCTGGGGTCTCTGCTAACAGAAAGTTTTGCTATAATGTCAGTTTGATATGCGTTTTTTTTGCTTCAGAAGTTTTGTGTGAGATCGCTTTGAGTCCAGGTACGGTCTTTTGTTATCTAGTGCAAAGTTGTTTTGCTTACAAACCATGAGGTTTTGTTTAACTGTAAGCTTTGACTGGAAGCATTCGCTGTCGAACCATGGTCTGTTGTTTATTCTTCTGTGGGAGATAATAGTTTTTGCCAAAATACTGAATAAGAATATTTAAAACAATATAATATCCCCTTTTCCCAGAAGTCACTCGATAGAAATATGGGAAAGGAGATAAATAATAAAAAAGAACATTTGTTTAATGGAAGCAGCTAGCTTTCAGATCTACTTATTAAAACTTTTTAATTGGGGCTTGATCAATCAAGCATCGCATCGTTTGTAACTGGTTCAGAAATGAATGAGGTCACTTTAAACATTAATTTCACCTTCATTCGTTTTTTCATTTTGTTATATGGCTATTCATAGTTCATGTTTTCTCCAATTTTTGGATTTATGATCGCGGCTTTGCCGACATGGATTTCGAGGTCATAATTTTCTTACGTTTTTTTATTCGATTCAAGAAATTTGCGAAATACCCAGTTTTAATCAATAACCACCACGTTAACATTTCTCGTTCCCCAACAAAAGTTAATTGAGAATAATTATTAGTGCAGATGAACTCTAAATAAAATTTCTTTCCCCAGTTTTGTTATACCCTATAGCTGATTTTGAATGATGAATCGGATGAATGTTTTATATATTTATGCCTTTGACCTGGTGCGAAAATGTCTTGCCTTCTTGATTATCAACTTTAGTTTTTTCCAATACTGGTGAATCTGATGAATATATATATATATATATATATATATATATATACAGTTCGGATCATATGGGATTTTTTTTTATTATTCAGTTTCCGCAAATTTCAAGTATATGCTTAATATTTGATTTGAAAATAATACGATTTTCTCTTATCGATCAAATTTGTCATTTTTTCAAAAAAATTACAAAAAGTTAGGCTATTTCTCAATATTTCGAAAAATAGTATATGAAAAAGTTTTTATTTTTCGGTTTTCGATACACCAACCAATTTGGACAACTTTGATTTTTTTCGTATTTTCTTAAACTTAAATCATTTTTCGGCTATCAAATTTCGTAAAATCTGAAAATACCCTTTCCCCCTCTCCAAATGAAGCTTCGCCAACCGATCCACGCGGGATAAATAGTGAGGAACTTCAGTCAGATCCTTAGATCTCTCGAAGGAGTAGACATATTGAGACCTTAGAGAATTAGTGTCGAGACCTGAGGAGTAGCAGATTGGGACCGTTTGAAGTCATAAAATCCTAACCATGCTCCGAATGTCCTAGGACATACATAGGACAAACTAACAGGCGAGTCACCACCGAGTTTACGAACATCAACTTGCTGTGCAAACTTAGACCCTTCTTCAGCACTCTCCAAGCACTACAAAGAGACAGGTCATAGAATGGATTTCGACCACACCATTGCCACTGAGAGAACACTGCAAGCAAGATTCGTGAAGCGCTTGAGATCGAAAACTCCCGAACTGCCTCAACAAACGCGATGATGCACGCAGACTACCCAATACTTGGAAACCTCTATTCAAACCTTTCTAACAAACCAATTCCTGCCCATAATTCCGTTCCACTGACTACCTTCACCTAACATAAATACCCCTCATCCATCTTCTGATCCTCAGTTGTCCAGTTTTATAGTTATATTCTCCAGTTCCCGTCATCGTAGCGAGATGAAATACATATCAGTTTTTAAGTCTAATCTTAAGCTTTCAAACACAAAAAAATTAATTAAAATCGGCCCAGTTTCTGGGTGATGCCAGAACAAACAGAAAATTACAATTTTATAATAGTATAGATAACGCATCAATCATTTCCGTATAATATATGAATCATGAATAGTTTCACTTGTCTAGTTGAGTAAAACATGAAACTGGAATACCCTCATAAGCAACATGACCATAAATCAAGTAGAGATATTGTATTACTAATTGACTTGTAGGTGAATAATTTGGATGGTTTTCTCCTCAACATGTCCATTTGCTCATAGGTCTTATTTACATTATGAAATCATTATTGTTGTTTCTTATTTTAATGACATAAGTTCATCGTTCATTTCTAGGCATGTTTCTGGATTTCATGAAATCTTCATTTCAAAGCATTAAATTTTCACAGTTATTTTTATTCTAATTATCTCATATAATACTCCTTCCATGCGATATGCTACTGGAAAGTTTTTCATACATACCTGGTAGTACCCGACAAAGGAAACACAAAAAATTTAGCCATTAACCGCAGACTTTACCTCTTCATTGTTGGCGAATCTTCCACCACCGAGCCATTTTTTCATGTTTGGAAACAAAAAATGATCCGAGGGGCCTAAGTCTGGTGAATAGGGTGCGTGAGGAAGTAATTTGTTTTTGTTTTAAGGAAATGGATGATCTTTGTACCTAGACCTAAGTACCATCAAATGAAAAAGCTGAACTCTCCAGCATCATCGAGTGTTTCTCTACATACAAAAAGGGCATATTTACAAACTGCTCGGTGGTAGAGTTCGTCCAGTATTGAAACGACCTCTTTGGCCTTCCCCCACCTAACAACCAATTTTTCTCGAAGATACCCGAGCCATTGTCTAACTGTGGCTATTAATAGAAATTCCATAGGCGTACCAAATTGTTTGGTATAGGCGAAACACGAGACGTAGTTTTTGGCGGACGAGTTTTGTGATTATGGTGGCGGCTTCAAGATGGAGGACAAACATTGTGATTATGGTTCAATTCGATTCAAAATTGGTATGTGGGGGTTTTCGGAGTCGAAGATTATGAAATTTTTGTTAAAATTCAAGAATTCAAGATGGCGGACGAGTTTTGTGATTATGGTTCAATTCGATTCAAAATTGGTATGTGGGGGTTTTCGGAGTCGAAGATTATGAAATTTTTGTTAAAATTCATAAGTTCAAGATGGCGGCTTCAAGATGGAGGACAAATATTGTGATTATGGTTCAATTCGATTCAAAATTGGTATGTGGGGGTTTTTGGAGTCGAAGATTATGAAATTTTTGTCAAAATTCAAGAATTCAAGATGGCGGACGAGTTTTGTGATTATGGTCCGATTCGATTCAAATTTGGTATGTGGGGGTTTTCGGAGTCTTTTTTGTGGAGGCGGCAAAGAAGGAATACTACCTGAATTCACAGCTGATTGATCCGTTTGAATTTTTTTAAAACAATATTCTGTTATACCCATTGCTGCCTTGGCACGTTCTTTGTAATTTTGTAAAGGTATTTGTATCCCATTTTTGGCCTAATTTTTCATGAATTTGATAACATTTGCCATAATTTCTTTTTCCGCTACTGAATAGTACTTACCACTGGGCATTTTGGCAAGGTAACAAGTAAACTATTGCAAAGTTGAATGAATAACTGCACTACCTATTTATTAATCAAACAAACCTAACCTTCCAAACGCTGCATGTCAAGACACTGGTGAATATTCGCCGTAGTATGAGCAGCCACATCAAATCGTGTCCACTCGTGTTTTCCCCCTCTCTACCTACCAACAGGTCGTTTCTATACTGGATGAGCTCTACAACCTGTTAGAAGAACAAAATACATTACATCTTGACTCTTCTCTTTATGGACATGAAAAATGTGAATCAGGGTGGATGCTAAAAATTATTGAACATAATCTTTACCACAATACTTTTTACACCCATGCACTTGCAACACTTGCAGATTTCAAAATAAGTGTACATGCAGATTAAGCTCATGCTCTGTATTTTGTGAATTTGTTTCATGGACGGATGTAAAAATAATTTATAGTACTGAAATCAATTTTATCCAATGTAAAACGTGTTCTGAACATTTTTTGTCCTAAATTGAGTAGTTTCCGAAGTATACGGATTTTACTAATGTTAGTGTGGCAGGGCATGCCGGCCATTTTGTAAAAATCTCCTCATAGAAGAAAAGCGTGTTCTTTAGACAAGCCATGGTTTCCAGAGTTCCGAGGGTATGAGATCCAAACTTGGCAGGGGTGTTGGATTAAGAATTGTTTTTTTTTCTGTATTTCATATTCTCCCATCACTTCCGTTTCACCGAAATGACCCCATCTTGGGAATTTCAAATGTACTTTTTTGGATTCTAGAGCGATTCTGAAAACGTTCACATAGTTTTGAGACGAAAAATTGGCACATTAGATTTTTTAGAAGCATTTTTACTTTTGGACCCTCTTCAACTAATTTGATGGACATGAATGATCAGTAAAAAAATATTATATGACAGTTTTTACCACCTATTTAAGTACCTACGGTGGTTTTATATTTTCAAAACCTCCTGATTGGGAAAAATTCAATCTTTTAGACACACATTCCGTAGATTCTTATTTTCACGACGAATCCATTGATGGTTTCGAATCGAAAATCGAATGGATAACAATCCTAATACACTAATTACACTAGTTTACAAAAAAAGATATTGTTTTTACCCGAAGATAAATTATACCGAATTCGTTTTATTTCTACCTTTTCATAACAAAAATAAATGAAAAATTTACCCACAAAAAGTTTTGAAGCAATGTTATTTTTTTGACATGTTTTTTGGGTAACCTTCCACAGTCTGAAAATGAAAATGTTATCAGGAAAATCTATACAAAAACTATATAGAGAAGTATCTTTTGAATTTTTACTATTTTTTTATAGGCATATTCAGGGAACGAAAAGTTACTGACAAATCGAATCATTTTTCTATAGGAAATATAATTTGGTGAACGCAGTAACTTATCGGGGTGAACTAATTAGTTTGCCCTTTCTACATTTGTATAGATTTTCCAGATTATATTTTCATTTTCAGACTGTGGAAGGTTACCCAAAAAACATGTCAAGAAAGTTGTTCCTCCACAAATAACCACATTCATTCAATACTTACAATGTTATTTTGTTCGTTTGTTCGTGATTTCTAGTGTGCAGTCGTTGAAGTCGTATTTGAATAATTGCTAGGCATTTAATTTGCATTAAAATGTCTTCAAGATAGTGTAAATTAAATTCAAAGAACTTTTGCTATGTTTGCGGTAAAATTATCCCAACAAAGACTAAGAGACCAATCACAGAAGCAGTAAAAAGGGCGTACTTCCAATACTTCCAAATCTCGGGAAAGAACCTAGACGAAAAATGGGTTTCTGGAGTAGTGTGTGAAACCTGTAGAAGTATGCTAACTTATTGGGCTTCAAGGAAAAAAAAACAATTCGGTGACCCAATGTTGTGGAGAGAACCAACAAACACGCTACGGACTGTTATTTCTGTTCACAAAAATATTTGGTTTAACAAGAAAAACAAGAGCATATACATTATCCTGATGTTGCGTCGGTCACAAAACCTGTGTTGTATTGTGATGGAGTTCCTTGCCCGTCTTTGCCAAGCAGCCCAAGCGGAATAAATGAACCAGAGCAGATGGAGACTGAAACAGAAGAACCCATTTCAAGCCAGAACACTAATTCTGATGATGATCTTGGTGGATGTACTTTTATGGATGGTGAACCACACGTTATTTCCCAGAGTGAATTGAATGACCTAGTGAGAGACCTGCAGCTTTCAAAATTTAAGTCGGAATTGCTTCAGCAATGGAATTTGTTAGCTCGTGATACCCAAGTGACTGTAATCAAACTTTAAAATTCTCGATGAAACGCTCTGTATAATTATACATTATCGATTCCATAAACATCTCCAAGTAGGTTTACTCAGTTTCGGGAACGAATAGGAGGTGCCCACTCAATTTGTCAGATTTATTCGATTCTCATCACAGAATTCTCATTGTTTGGTAAAAACTTTAAAAATCAAAAGTGTGCTAGGAAACCAACATAACTTTGACAAGTAAGAAATTAGTGTTCATCAATAACCTAATAAATTAGTATACCTAGTGTGCTATAGGTCAATTTTTCAACAAACATGTACACAAGAGATGAAAAAGTGGACATGCTATTAATTTATGACGAATGGTAGAGTATGAAATATTGACCCTTTTTATATTTTTCGAAGAAAAGCAATTTTCTTGTACCTTTTCAGTAATCATACACTGGGTGCGGGGCCCGCTAGTCGCGGAAACTTGTTTTGGAAATCCTTTAAATGTCTCGAATCTTATTTTTATATGTTCTGAACAAAAAGAACACGTCTTTTTGTTTCGGGAAAGAAATATGTAGTTTTTATTAACATTGGATGCACGCTTGCAATTTTATTCTCTAGAAAAAGTATTAAGGTAATTGTGATTTGCATTTGAATGAGAGAGAGACTGATCACCGCTTGTCTAATTTCATCTAAAGGAAATGGAAGCTGCCCGCAGTTATCATCTGGTAAAAAGTGCGAATTCTGTAGAAATGGATATATCTAACACAATCTAGCTTATCTTCAGAGAAATATACAATTATTTTACTTCAGTTTACTTGTGACAATACTGGTTTCTCAGACCAAAAAATAAGTAATAAAAATATATTTGTTTATTAGTGTTACGATAAAAAAAAAGTTATTTCAACAATCCTTCAGTATTTCTCTAAACGTTCCACAATTTCATTAAGTCATAAAAATTCCAGCAGAAAGGATCTTAAAACCACAACCATGAAATTCACGAGTGGGTGTTTCTTCATAAATATGCAATAGTTGTAACATTCATTTCCAAGGACATCTAATTTTTTTTCAGGAATTCCCCTGTGGTGAAATCTCCACATATAAAATAAGCACAATTAATGCATACGTGAGTAAGTAATTCAGTGTAAACATTCATCACGATATACGAGGGTTGCCTTTTATATTTCGGGAATAGAAAACAAAAACAAGAATTAATCATCGTATATCGCTTGATTTTCCTCAAAATGTTCTCCAAGAAAATCAATACACTTTCGCATGGGTTTGAACCAATTTTCGAAGCACTTTTTCCACCCTGATTGAGGTGCATGCATTTTGAACGCATTAACCGCTTCTTGAGGCGTCGAAAAACGTTGACCTCGTAATATGTACGAGAATAAACATAAGTCATGGGGTGCCAAATCAGGGCTGTACGGCGTATGAGCCATCAACTCGATTTTCTCAAAAAGTCTGTTGTTTGAGCGCGCATCAGACATACAAAAAAAGTGTGAATACGAAATTGTAGGGAATTTAGTCTTCTTCAAATTTATATATTACATTTTTGACGTATGATCAACCGTTGAGGAATTATTTTGGAAAACACAATTTTTTGTACACCCCTCTATGGGGATTTTTCATCGGGTCTGGAACTAAGTAACATATATCATTTCTACCCCACATTTTTTAGTGCCTATTAATTTGCATTAATTGCGATGTGTTCAATTGTTATAATCTATTAGTTATAAATTATTGAAGCTAACTAAAAAATGAAGAAGAAAAGTTAAAAAAATTCTGTATTTATATTTATTATTTTTTGAAAAATATCTATGAATAAATAGATTGATTATATTTTTTATTTTTTTTTCGTTGTTTTTTTCCGGGAAAAAAATCTTAAAAAATAATTGTTTATAATAGTTTTTTTTTACTTTTTTCATTATTTAAAAATAATAATAATAATAATGAAATGTCTTTATTTTAATTATCCTCGGCGAAGTCCAGTAAGACTGCTCAACTCAACCCAGTACCAGTTTCAAATAAATTATTTCACACAGAAAATTGCCTACATATATATAATATAATTAAACAGTCACGGCAGTAACAGCTATGTTCAAATAACTAAAATGTACTAACATGTAAATAATGCATAGAATGCGTAAAGGGAGAACGTTAATATAATTACAACATATAAAACAAAAATTTTATAGAACCATAAGATATTCCTTATAGGCTCTTTTAAATCCATAAGATGATTTGTTCTTGATAGGTGTTGGTATGGAGTTAAATATTTTTACCGCAGAATGAGAAAATTACCTTTTGAATGCAACAGTTTCATGCCTGGGTATTACAAGTAGGTTTCTATTTCTGGTGTTTACATCATGCACAACCGACCTATGTGCCATTTTTTTCCTAATATACGAGGGAGTTCCTTTTTCTAATACTTTATGAACAAAACATGCATGGTGAAGTTTCCTTCTGTCCTGCATATCAAGCCACCCTAGTTCAGCTCTGAATGGAGTTACGTGGTCTCGTAATCTTAGTGAACAGATAAAACGAATACATGAGTTCTGAATTCTTTGAATTCTAGTTGAAGTTCGAATATCAAGACATGGTCCATAAATCAAATCGCCATAATTTGAGTGGCTCAAAACTAGTGTTTCACATAACTGTTTCTTCAATTCTTTGTTTAGTATTGTTCTGTTGCGGTGAAGGTTTCTTAATGACATATAGCTTTTCTGGACTATATGTTTAATATGCGTTTTGAACCGTAAATCATCATCAATGAATAGTCCCAAATTTTTTATTGTTCTACAGGGCTCAATACTCACACCATTAATTACTACTTCTTCAGTAGCATAATCACTATTACCAAAGCATATCATTTGTGATTTATTGGGATTTAATTTCAAACTTGACACTCCAATGCATTGACAGAGTTAATGAAATGGCAATTGATAGCTTCAGCTTCATTTGAGTCAGGTGGTAATGATATATCAGATTTCTTGGAATGTATATTCAACTGTTCAAGTGTGCTTTCGAGGTATCTTTCCGCTTCTTTTTAGTTCTGTGAATTTCATTCAAATAATTCTGCTTCTCAGTCCTAACTGCCGCGGTGAAATCATTTCTTGCTCGCTTGTATGCTTCCCAATGATCCAAGTTTTTTGTTGATTTGTACTTGGCAAGTAGTTTGTTTTTTTGTTTTTTCATGATCTTCAAATTATCAGTCATCCAAGGAGCCCTCGGTTCAGTCGATCTGACTTTTCTAAGCGGAGCATGACATCAGAAACAGATTTAATATTATTAGTTAATATATCAACTTTCAAGTCAATATCCTCTGTAAAAAAAAATTTCTTGCTAATTCTGCATTCATAATTCCATTTCGAAATCAACCTGATTGAAAGCACTGAAGTCTCTGTGAATTATATACTTGATTTTATTTTGAGGAATTTTTATTTTGAGTGTACAAAACACCAGTTAGTGATCAGTGACTTGATGCATGTCGACATGTTGTGCTTCACCATCAATCAAGTCAATATCACCAACTGCTATGATATCTAATAAGGTATCACAGTTTCTAGTAATACGTGTTGGGGCTTTTATTATTTGAGTAATATTAAATAAATCCAGCAAATCTGTGAGCAAGTCTCTTGCTGGTGTCACTTGAATTAAATTCAAGTTGAGATCACCTATTAATATAATATTATCTGTATCGGGGAACATTGAAGCAATTGAGTGCTCTAGAGAATTTATAGCATCCAAAACTTGACCACCTGGAGGTCTGTAGACTGTCCCAATTGAATAGTTATTATTTGCAATATTAATTACTACCCATAGTTGTTCAATATTCACCTCAGACTGGGAAAATTCAGCCACTAACCTTGCCTTAAGAGTTGACCTGATGTAGACACCAGTACCCCTACCACGACGATTATTACCAAGATCAAGTCTGATAAAATTATAGTTGTCAATTTTTACTGCAGCATCAGATATGTTTTCATTCAACCATTCAACCAGTAATACCCAGAACATCCAGACCATGTTTCATTAAAAGCATTTTCACATCCATAATACTAGGACACAATGATCGAATATTAACATGACCAATTTTTATGTTCTTAAAAGCCATTAATAATTTTTTGTTTAATCTCCTCAATTTGTACAATATTATTTATTTTAACCAATCCCCCCCCCTCCCCCCCTCATCTCTCCTTGCATAAACCTTCCCATTTTTAACCCAAACATTTCTAAAATGATGACTTCTAATTCTCTTGCTTTTTGAAATAATATCCTGGTGTCCTTTGGTAAGTCTTCAATGAAATAAATAATCCTTCTTTCTCCTGTAATACCACATTCTTCAGTATCCAACTTCTTTTTAGATTTATGCAGATCAAGGGCTCTTTGTCTCAATTCAGCACTATTGAACTTAACTAGTACAGGTTTGTTCGGTAGTTTACTAGGCAGAACTTGGAGCCTATAATCTTCTTCTTGGATTTCAAATTTCAGCTTTTGAAACGATTTTTTAATGTCTCCCTGTACATTGTCATTCCCCGACAACCACAATATTACAGCTCTTTTGTTTCATTTCATCATGATTCATTTTTTGATGCATATCAAGGACTTTGTGCTCGAGATCGCTAATTCTCTTATTCAACACTAGTTGTTCCTTTTTAAGTCTCGAACTTTCACTATTTAAATTTTTCAGGGTTTTTTGCAAATCATCCATGACATCGCTGTTGAAAATTACAGACTTCTCAAGTTCAGCAAATTTCTTTGTCATGAATTGCAACATTTCTCTATTGGAGGGGTCCGATTTTTTCAATATGAACTTCTCCATTTCCCTTTCATTTGACTTAATTTTCCTCTTGGTAGAATCAATTGGTGACGTTTCTTGCCCATCTTCCACTTCATCAGATTCAGAACCACTCCCGGAGGAAGATTCAACACATTCATCACAACTCCATTTATCACGCGATTTTTTATCACAATACTTTTCATATTCTTTATTAGACAACTTTGTACATTCCTTATGGAACCAGCGCTCACAGCCACCATTGCATTGCAAGCTATTCTGGGTCATTGTTACATTGTTTCCACATGATTTGCATGTAATCTTCTTTTTTGTCATTTCCAATGTAATTATTGATATGGAAGAATAATAGATCTGGCAACATAGCCAGGTATTGCAGGCGCCGGCTTCCAATCAGTTTTTTATTGAATTGTTTTTATTATTCACTTTTAATATTTTTTTACATTAGTGCCAACTCGGATTTGTGTTTAATGGAAGCCTCACTTTTTTATCAGTTATGACTTTTTTATCACTGGCAGTTTTAATGAGTTTCAATTATTGTTGATAACTAATTATCCGTTGATCAAACTGGGGTGCAAATAAAACCACTTGTAGGGCACAGTATAAGCAAGATTACTTGCAAAAATGAAGATTTTCGGCAGAGAATTTCCACCCAAATCATCAAAAAAAGTTTACGGAGCAGCAACATCAACACTCACACCTGCTTCATCACACTCCAGCTTTCAACAAAAAATTAAGAAAAGAAAAACTTTCGTCTTTTAAATGAACCATTTGCGATTTTCTACAAGGTTAATAAAATATTTTTTTGTTTATAATTTAATTGTTTATTGAATAAACAATTTGTTATAAAAAATCACTGCATGTATTTGTTTTATTAAATGTTAGAATGTCAAAGAATATTTTTTTTGGCAATTGGCAATTGAATTTTTTTAAAATTATTAACATCTATATCTTTTAAAGTAATACAGATACGATAATTAGCATCCAGGGCGTTTATATAAAGAATTAACTCATCCTCAAAATGAGTATCTGTATAAGTATGTAACTATTGTTGATAATTAGTTAGATGCTTTTGTTTATAAAAAAATTATATTTTCAGGAGGAAGAAGCAGTTATTCTTTAATAAAAAAATAAGGATGTTTTTTTAGATAAATTCATTCAATTTAACTCGTTTTTTTTTCTCAGTAGAAATAACATATTAAAATTAGAAAACCGGACCGGAATAACACCATTCAATGGAAAAAGTACATTCCTAAATAAACAATTGATATTTGATATATAGAATAAATAAAGATAGCAAAATCTTATGAATATTACGAAAGAAAAAAATAGAAGGGCATACACATCAGTCGATTGTTAATTGAAGTGTGTTTATTATTTAAACTTGATAAAATCGTTCTGAAGGTCTATTAATGTATCTGCAGTTTGATACGTTATAAGTCATGAAAGATTAGAAAATATCAAGAAAACTTTCAATCTTTATAAACAAATGTATTCCTTATAAAAATCATAGTAAATGTTTTAAAAGATATAGATGTTAATAACTCAACAAATTTAATGGCCTTATGTAGAAATAAAAATTGTCAATTTTTTTATGATTGAAAAAAAATAGTTTTTTTTGAATCATGATATAATGAATAAACAAAATGGAGAAAAAAATCCAAAAATATGTAATCAATCTATTTGTTAATATTTTTTTAAACAAATATCACTATAAATTTACAGATTATAACAATTGAAAACATCGCAATTTCATAATCTCATATAATAATAATAATAGTTTATTCAGAGGGAAATATTCATGAAAATAGTTCATACTAGGATCTAGTGAATAAACTTGAGAAAATCCACTAAACGTGGAGCCTATGTGTGGAGATATATACATGAAAAAAATAATATAGTGATAACACGAAGAAAAAAGAAAACAGTATAATAATAAACAGGAAAACCTTAAGAAGTATTGATTGTCACAGTAGGAATAATGTCTTCAGAAATATTACAAGTGATCGGTATCACTCCAATCAGGTGAGTGCTTTTTGAATTATTCGGACAGTCGATGGATATTAGCCCTTGGTAATTGAAGTGAGAATTTTTTGACCCTGTGTTTGAAAAATCTGTAAACTATAGTTATTCTGGATTTCGACAGGTAGGAATTTGAACATTTTAGATCCTAGGAAAAAAAACATCTTTGGCCTTTCAATTTGCACATGAAAGGAGAGAGGTAGGTGGTTTGTTTATTTCTGGTGCTATACTGGTGGTCTGGGATTTTTAGATCCGATTTGAACTGATGTTGTCTGATGTTGCCACGAGGAAAAAATAATTGTCGTGGATCCAGTAAACCAATTTCGCGAAATAATTGATCTGAAGAGTCGGTGAAATCACTATTGAACATAATTTTCACTAAACGCTTTTGAACAATTATCAGTTTTTTAATATAGCTCTGGCCCACTCCTCCTCAAGCCAGTATTCCATAATTCATAATTGAGGTGTAGCTCGACTAGTGCTTGGTATATTCATCGATGTAGAAACCAGTAGATGTTTGATGTGTTTCATTTTATAAATTAGGAATTGTATCATTTCATAACGAAATCGATTTGCTTGTCACATTTTAGGTTATTGTCAATCATTCTGCCCAGTTATTTCATTTTATCGCATATTTTTATCGAGGTTTCATTGGTAATACTCAGGCTGGTGTAGGTGGGGGTATTATTTTTGTCTATATGGATGGACAAGAAGAAGGTTTTCTCGAAGTTTATCGTCAGCAACCTATGGTTGATGAAGCCTTCAATGTGACGAATATCTTTTTCTGCAATTTTTTTTAGAGACTGCCAGTTATCGTGGGTATAAAAAATCGCCGTATTATCCACGTAAGTGTTGAATTTTCCTTCAGTGTGTATTTTGAAGACATCATTCAGATGTACAGGGTATTAGTGAATACATGCGACAAACTTAAGAGGGTGATTCTGCATGAAAAAAATTACAATTTGCTATATAACTTTTGTCCGCAAATGTTTCGTTTTCCGAGATACGGGGTGTCAAAGTTTTTCTTAAAAACTGACTATTTCTTTATTGCTCTGAAACCGGTCGAGACATGCAAATGAAATTTGGTGAGTTTCAAGAAGTAGTTATTGCGCATTTTTTTATATGCAATTACGAATTTTATGTTCATCATTGGTGCGCATACAGGTAATGATCTCAATGTTTTTAAAGACAAAAATGATACGCCACTGAGATATTCCAAATTAAAAATTTTTGACTACCTCGTTCAATTTCTGACAAAAAATTTCTTCTGCCTTTTTTTCGTATGGGGCGCCGTTTTTATGCAAAAAAAAAACATCTTAACGCGTATTTTTCATTTCCTCAATACATTATCAAGAACTATCTAATACAATAACGTTAAACTAGAACATTAACAGAAAATAACACTAATAAATAAATAGGCGCAAAGCTACAACAAATGTTCAAAATGACCTCCCTCAGACGTGATACAAGATTCAACTCTTCGCCTCATTGATTGTCGTATTCGCGCAAATATTCCTGGTGTATTTCTTATTGTCTCACAGCCGGCTATAATTCGATTCTCCAGGTTTTCAACATTTTCGACGGGAGTGGAATAAACTAATGACTTGAGGAAATCCCAAATGCAAAAATCTAGAGGATTTAAATCCGGAGATCGAGCAGGCCAATGTTCCGTACCTCCCTACCTATCCAACGATTTGGATATAATGTATCTAAGTGATTACGTACAACAATGCTAAAATGGACTGGTGCACCATCATGCATGAACCAGAAGTGTTGTCTCAGCTGTAGAGGAATTTCTTCAAGAAGAACAGGTTACTCTTCCTGTAGGAAATTAAGGTAAGATTCGCCTGTTAGTCGTTGTGGAAGGAAATATGGACCGATTCAATGATCATCAAGTACCCCAGCCATACATTTACTGAAAACTGATGCTGAAAATGAGCTTCAAAGATTCCATGTGATTTTCCTGAGCCCAGAGGTGATTGTTATGGAAATTTCCTATACACGACGTCCAAAATTAGCATCGTCACTGAACAAAACGCCAATTAGAAAATTAGGAATTTGAGCGATTTGATGAAGAATCCAATGGCAAAAAAGTAGGCGCGAAAAAAGTCTCTAGGTAGTAGAGCTTGCATACGTTGAATATGAAACGGATACAGTTGCTGTTCTTTAAGAATTTTAAATACAGTGAAGTTGCTTACATTCAGTATGTTGGCAATTTTTCGAGTACTTTTCAGGTGACTCCGCAATTAACTCGAGAACTGCTTCTTCTAGTTGCACAGTTCGTACTTCTCGAGGGCGCCCGCAGTCAGCCGTTTGTTTCTTAAATGTACCATTTTCGCGCAAACGTTGGTGAAGACGAGCAAATATTGTGTGGATACAACTCAGCATACAATCGTCGAACTTGCTGACCATTTCCATTACTTCGACTATAGACAAAATGCATGTCTGACAATTCCGCATTTGTATAATTTTCCATTCTTTTCGATAAAAGAAAATTTTATTACCCATTATCATTGATGTTATACAAAACTAAAAGCTTGAAAATGAAGAAACGCTAATTTGACATCTCATTGAAATATTCGTATTTAACAGAATGTTGACAGTAGCCTACTAGCATCGCTACTAGATAATGTATTAAAAAAATGACAAATACGCGTAGATGTTTTATTTTTTACATAAAAGACGGCGCCCCATACAAAAAAAGGCAGGAGATTTTTCGTCACAAATTGAACAAGGATTTTAAAGATGATTTTTAATTTGAAATATCTCGGTGGCGCATTACCCGTATGCGTGCCAATTATAAACATAAAATTCCTAATTGCATGTCAAATAATGCGCAATAATTACCTCTTAGAACTCACTAAATTTCATTTGCATATCTTGACCGGTTTCAGAGCAATAAATAATTAGTCAGTTTTTAAGAAAAACTTCAAACGGAAAACGAAGCATTTGCGGACAAAAGTTATATAGCAAACTGTCATTATTTTTTCACGCAGAATCACCCCCTGAAGTTCGTCGCACTTATTCACTAACACCCTGTATGTTGAAAAGAAGTGGTCAAAGAACAGTCCCTTGGGGTGCGCTGTATTTTATTACTTGTAGTCACTTCTTTTCTGATTTTAATTGAACACGCTGCAGTCTGTCGGATAGGTAGCTTTCAAATAGTTTCAGAGGTGTCCCTCTTATAAAGATGTTTTCTAAGCATTCGACGAGCAAGGGATGACCTACTGTGTCAAATGCATTAGAGAGATCTATGAAACACACACAGAGAGGGTCTTCCTTCATCCAAAGCATCATACATTTTTGTGGTGATGGCAAAAATTGCATCTTGAGTTTACACTCCCTTCGCATCGTAACGTCTTGGCACTGGCAGTGCGGAGCTCTATTTTCAACATTTTCCCCCTTCATGAATCATTTTTTAATTTTTTTAAATTAAAGTTATAAGCAAAAAACTCAATTTGTCAATAACTTTTGCAATTGTTTATGTGGGGGTTTGAAACTTTTGCAAAAGTCGAATTAAGGTTGGCGACAAATATGTTTTGAAAATCTCGCATTGTCAACCAGGCATATATTAGTTTCGCAACCTAGATCCAAATGTATTTTGATTGCAACTTTTGTGTTAGTTTGTTTGAATGAGTCGTTGGGGATGAACCGATTTTTATGAAATCAATAAATAATCTTTAGATGCCATAGTTCACTGGTTGAATTCTTACAACAGAACATATCAGAGTTGGAAGTTGCAGCTCATAATTTTTGAGAAAAAATTTAAAAAATATATTTTTTGAACAAAACATTTCTCAAATTTCACAAAAAAGCAGTTTCCAATATCTGTGGCATTTTTACGGTTCATTCTGAACGACTTTTTTTCTTCCTTAATATTCGTTGAGAAAGAGACGAAATTTGGTGGAGAGAAAAAATGGTTCCCACGTTATAAATATTTTATATTTCAACGTTCTCTAAGGGATGAAAAATGTTACGACCCTCCGAGGATAGGAGATGTTTTGGAATCAAAAATAGAAATGAATAATTGATATTTTTTGCGTACTATATGTAGTTCGCTGAAGTTTTCTTTGTAAAATCAGAAAACATTGATTTATTCTCATACATTACGTGTTATTGTCAGTAGTTATATCACAAGTGGATATTTTGGTGAGTACACTTCGACATTTTTATGCCAATATGTTGTAGAAATTTACGAGACCAAATTTCTTATAATACCACGACAGCGAAGCTGGAGGGGTATTTTTTAAAAGAAATTGGTCGAGTGGTATTTCTGCAACAATATTGGCGGAAAAATATCAGAGTATACTCTACCCAAAATATCTATCACGAGTGGTATATGACCAGATTATAGCTATTACAAACATACCTACACTTGAAAAAACTATGTTTTTCCACGTTTTTTCGAAGTGTTTCTGAAACGGTCGGACATCATTTTTTAATGACTTGGACGTCATCTGACAGTGACTTGATTATTTTTATAGGTTTGGTATAAAAACAATGGTAAATGCATACTTGTTTTATAGAAAAGTAGCGTGTATATTCGCGGATATACTAGCAACATGGTGTATATTAGCTGATATTGGGATTTTATTGGTTAGATAAATGCATTTGATTCGCTGAATTCATTTCGAGGTATATAATCACCAATATAAGACTATAATAATTCACCTACGTCACATATCTGAAGAAAAACAATCCTTCCATGGAAAAATGTGTACTACGCGCCTTCAAAATCCCCAAGAAACCATATTTTTCAAAAACGAATTGTTCATTATTGTGTTCTGAGTGTTCAATGGTTACAAGCGATGTACAGAGAGTAATTTTCAATGCAACACATATTTGCCTTTTAAATAAGTTTATTGGAGCTGCCATTATAAATGTTTTTGATTTTGACAACAAAATCATAATCTCCGACCCCAAATACCTGGACTATGAATCACAAAATCCATTCCCCTAAAAACCCCAAATATCAAGGCGCAAGAATACCTATTTTGTATTCGCGGCAAGCTTATGAATCTGTTATTCATAGAATAACTTAGGTCAAACAATAAAAGAAATATGTTTTTCTTTTTAGTGCATTCGTATAAAAACTTGTATTTAACAATATTTTTTTAATTTATTTTTTTCTTTTTTCTCTTTAATGTATTTGTACAAAAGTTTGTCTTTTATTGTTTTATCATCATATCATTATAATTTTTTTAATTCTTTCTAGTCATTCATGAAATCCGTCATCTTATTAAATTCTGACAAAAAATGTATAATCTTCGACCCATAGAACCCCCTTATACCAATTTTGAATAAAATCATGTCATGATCACAAAACTCGTCATCTCAAATTCATGAATTTTGACAAAAAAATCATAATCTCCGACCCCAAAAACTCCGACACACCAATTTTGAATAGAATTGGACCATAGTCGCAAAACTCGTTCACCATTTTGGAGCCGCCATCTCAAATCAATTAATTTTGACAAAAAATTAATTATTTTCGACCCAAAGAACACCCACATACCAATTTTGAATAGAAGCGCCCCATAATCACGAAACTTGTCATCCATTTTCTTTTAACAAAAATTTCATAATAGACTAGAAGTGTACCAAAATTCATTTGTAAAATTTCACCCGAACGTACAAATCGATAAATAAATAATAATAACAGAGAAACAAACGAGGAAAGTTGGATAAAAGCTTGTAAAAATATCAGCGTTTTGCTAATAATACACAATTTTCGAAATAATGAATAAATAACTGGCAAAGATGTGCACTACTACGAAGGCGTATTGGCGCCATCCTACCAGTATTTTTTTATTGAAATCTCAACATTTTGACTTTTATATTCAAAATTTTGGGATTTTTTCTCAAAATTTTGCCTTTTTTCTCAAAATTTTGACTTTTTTATTCTCAAAATTCCAACTTTTTTTCTCAAAATTTTGAGATCATTTCTCAAAATTTTTATTTTTTTTCTCAAAATTTTGAGATTTTTCCTCAAAATTTCGACTTTTATTCTCAAAATTTTGAGATTTTTTCTCAAAATTCTGACTTTTTTTCTCAAAATTTCAAATTTTTTTTTTTTCTCAAAATTTTGAGATTTTTTCTCAAAATTTTAACTTTTTTATTCTCAAAATTTTGACTTTTTTCATAAAATGTTGAGATTTTTTCCAAAAATTTTGACCTAAAAATTTTGAGAAAAAATCTCAAAATTTTGAGACTAAAAGTCAAAATTTTGAGAAAAAACTTAAAATTTTGAGAAAAAAAGTCAAAATTTCTAGAATTCAATAAAAAAATATACTGGTAGGATGGCGCCAATACGCCGTCGTACACTACCCTCAGAATGAAGTTTAGCCAAATTATTTCTCGTGTGCCTATTATCAGTCAGGAAAAGCTTCGTTATATTATAAAATTGAACCTGCGGACCCCGTTATTGATTGTTGATTTTTATTCATCCTTCACCAAATTACTCTACTTGATACGATTATGAATAATCTCCGAATCCGAAACTTTCATTTTCTCTATTTTGCTACTTCTAAAGACGTTATCAAAATCACATTCCTGTTTCATTATAATATAGAAGGCACTGGATGAATGAAATTTACAAAGGCGCTCCGAAAACGGCTGGACTAAGAATGTTGGTAAAATAGGAACTATTTCGCGCTATATGTTTGAATTTGGCTAATCGCCGCCTATTTCGTATTACAAGTTAATGTCCCAAACGAAATTGTCCGGAGATTCGCTTTCAATCGGAAGTTGAACTATTTTCATGGGTCTTTCGTTTGAAATACAAAAGAAGCATGTATTGGCTTATTTCCTTCAATATTTGACGAAAATTCAATTTTCGAAAATAAATCAATCTCAATATTTTCAATTAGTGTAACCGTTTCTCGATGCAACTTGAAATAAAAATACACTACATTGAACTTAAATTCATGGATTTGTTGAGATAATCCGCGTCGAAAGTTGTAAAATATAACCGTACGGAGATGTTTACGAGTTAAGTCAATAGGGCCGGCACGTCAAAATGTCAGTTGTCAGATGGTAGCACCAGGGTCACCCATTCAAATATTGTATTGAATGAAAGACTGAACAAATTATCCATTTTAATTAATGACGGTCGAAATTGGAACCTTGCAAATTAGAATCGAATAACACTGAACTAATGATATATACAGAATATTTCCCAATATTTTTATGTTTTATCAATGAATGTACATACTTATGGAACAGATAAACCAGAAGGTCTTGTTAACCTTCAAGAATCGATTCCATAGAAAAACGTCTGTAGGAGTTTCATAATAATAATTAGAGAATAATCTCAAAATGTGATGTGTCACTCATGATGTTACAAGGTATTATAACGCAACAAATTATTCTAGTGTTTTAATGATGGGGCACAGTTCACGAAAATATCCAAATTGGTGTCAGTTCATTAGGTATATTACTCAAATAGTTCTTACATTTTCTAATCGCTGGCTGCTATTTAGAGATTTCTTCATCGAATTTTATGTTTTAATGAATGGATGACATTTCACCTGTTACGATAATGATACGTGTCTTCCGAAGTGAAAATCAACCTTCATTCCTGAAGACATACGAGAAAAGCTTACTGAAGCCCCTTTGAACAATATATAACAATATTCTTGAAAAAACATGCACCTTCTAACCACCTTGTACATAATAAAAGTTAAGTTCTTGTTATATTCCTTTCCGATCTTCATAATCTTATTTTTCTCGTATTCATTAATGTTCTCTAATGCCTCTGTTATCACATTTCTTTTTCTATTCCCTTGATTGAATAATATTATTTCTCTTAGTATTTTCATTATTACTCCTAACAAAATAGTTTTTTTTTGGCCCCGTACATTTTCAATTTTCCTTCATCATTTATGTTAATTTTTTTGAATCTTACAATGTGTGGGAATAACGATGATTGTTGTTTCTAAAATGAAGAAGAAATAAATAAAAATTGTTCGAAAATAATATATATATATATATATATATATATATACAGGATGTAACGTAACTACGTTAAAATATTCAAGTGACGTATTCCTGAGACAATTTTAAGAAAAAAAGTCTATATAAACTTGTGTCCGAAAATGCTTCGTTTCGGAGATACAGGGTGTTGAAATTGAATTTTTTTGTTCGCTTTTTAAAAATAACTTTTGCAAAAAATAAGTTATTTGCACGAAATTTGGTACCCGGGTTTTTTTTGACGTGGGAAATCATAATTTCGTATTAATTTTCATGTAACATCCAGAGGGCGCTGCGTACGCTGTCATTATTTATTTCAAATTGCCCTAACATTTTTGACAGTAAACTTTTGGTACTTTTCATGAAAAAACCTCAACGCTGGAGTTGATCGTTTTCGAGATATTTACAATTTTCTATATCGATGCATGTTACTTAGCTCCTAGGGCGCTAAGTGAAGTTGCTGAGAACATTACGAAAACTTAGTATGTGGTAGGTCAAAATAAACTACTTTTTTCCTATGAAATGTTTATCGAAAAATGATGTGATTTCGAGATACATATTGTTGAGTTTTTCAAAACATTTTTCAAGAAATGGTATCATGAACTTCCATAACAACCACATCTGGGCAGAAGATAACCCACATGCGATAACGCAAACTCATTTCCAAGACATATTATCTTTTAATGTATGGGTAGGCATAATTGGGGATTATTTAATTGTGCCCTATTTCCTTCCCTTACGTTTGAATGGAGATTCTTACCAAATTTTTTTGGAACACGAGCTTCCCCAGCTTATGGAAGATGTTCCCATTGGTCTCCGAAATCACTCTTGGTTTATGCACGATGGAGCCCCTGCTCATTTTAGTCTGATAGTAAGAAATTTCTTAGACGTAGCATATCCCCAACGATGGATAGGAGGAGAAGGCACTCAGCATTGGCCCCCGAGGTCACCGGACCTCAATCTCGTCGATTTTTTATTTTGGGGACACCTAAAATCACTAGTTTATGCTAGCTCCATTGAGAACGAGGGAATGTTGAGGGATCGCATCATAGCTTGCTGCGAACCGATAAGAAACACTCCCGGCATTTTTCAACGGGTGCGGAATTCTTTGATGAGGAGAGCAGAAGCTTGTATTACTGTTGGGGGTCGTCACTTTGAACAGTTGTTGTAATTTGTTTGAAGGTTGTAGACGATGTGGTAACTTGATTACTCTCGTTTCGGACGTCCATCGTCTTAATGGATTTAAAAGGTTTTCACGACGTTTCGAATGCTTATATCTGCAATCGTCTTCAGGTGAATACTGACAAGTTTAGGTGCTACTTACCAATATATATGACTGCCGGTGCAATGATGCGTGTAATCCCGCCATGTGCAGTGGTGCTTGTGATTTCGCGCGGGGTGGTGGTGCGTGAAGTTTCGCGCCTCTGCAGCCCGCCAGAAAGAGCAAGCAGTGGTTTCCATACGTTCTTAATCTCAACGCTTGGTTGACTAAAGGCGTCGATGTAGACGGCCTCTTTGAACTTTCGTTTGAACCAATGCTCCTGTCTATGTAGGACACTTGCGTCGTCCCATAGAACTCGATGGTGCTCAGTTCAGGCGTGGTCAGCGATTCCCGATTTGACGTTTCTCCACGTTGAGTCCATTTCTTGTGCTCTTCCAATCTTACCGATAACGGCCTCTTTGTCCCTCCAATGTAGGAATCTCCGCATTCACATGGAATTTCATAAATGCAATTCTTACTGATTTCATTTTGTTGGCAGGTTTGGTCTTGGTCAGGAAACTCCGTAAATTACTGCCGGATTGAAAGCAGCTCTTGATGTTGAACTTGTTTCCAATCCTTCTGATCTTCTCGGAGACACCTCTGATGTACGGAAGGCAGATCACTGTGTTGTTGCTCTTCAGATGTCTTCGTTCTCTGGAATTGTTCCAATACTTCTCCTAGGAGTTTCTTGGGATATCCATTCCGGTGAAGGTCTTCTCTGATGTGGTCTAATTCGGTAACTAGTGACTCCTCGTCGTTGCATATGTGCGTCGCTCTCTCTACGAATATTCTCACGATTCCTCTCTTTGTCGAACTCGGATGGTTGGAGCTGTAACTGAGGTACCGCCCTGTATGTGCCTTCTTTCTGTAGACAGAGGTGCGGATTTTATTGCCTATTCTCCCAACGTTCACATCGAGGAAGGGTAAGGCACTGTTGGTTTCCATTTCCATCGTGAATTTGATCGAATCCCTGATTCTGTTAATTCTTGAGAAGAAATCCTGGAGATGTTTATCTCCGTGATTCCATATAATGAAGGTGTCATCCACGTACCTCAACCACAGCTTTGGTTTGTATTCTGCCTCCCGTATAGCCAATTCCTCGAACCACTCCATGTATATGTTGGCGATGATTGGAGAAAGGGAAGATCCCACCGGGAGTCCGTCGACTTGAGAGAAAAATCGGTCCTTTTCCTGGAAATATGAGTTCTGTAGGCAGCACTGCAGTAATTCCAATATTGCTTGGGTGGGAAGGTCAGTCCTCTCGTGCAGATGGTTATCCTCTTCGAGTTTCCTTTTGATGATACTAAGGGATTCCTCTATAGGGACATTGGTGTAAAGGCTCTCCACGTCGAAGCTGATGAAACGATCTTCTGGTCCAAGTTCAACATCTGTGATGGTGTCAACGAAGTGTCTGGAATTCTTGACGTATGAACTGCTATTTCCTTGTAAGGGTTGTAGTATCGGTAGGAGGTATTTCGATAACTTGTAGTTGAGTGAGTTCCGCGAGCTGGTGATCGGTCTCATTGGCATTTTCGGAAGCCCGTAGAGATGCGGTGGTTTGCTAATCCACAAACCAGATATTTCGGAAATCATTCTCCATACGTTCCAGCATTCTTCTGAAATTTCCCTGATGGCAGTACGAATTCGTGGTTTCATATTTCGAGGAGTTGTAGGCTGAGTTTGATAGACAACCCAGTTAATGTATCCCCATTAAAAAAAAAACATTTTTGTGAGGTCCGGTGAACTTGGAGGCCACTGAACTGGTCCTCCTCTATCTATCCATTTTTAAGGAATTCGTTATCAATGTATTCCCGCACAGCCTTGTAATGGGCAGGCGTGTCATCTTGTTGTAGCCACATTCTCTGCCTTATTGCCAATGGAATATCATCTAATACATTTGATAACTGACTTCGCAGAAACCTGAGATATTTTCTTCCATTGAGATGATGGTTAAAAAAATAGCCCAATCACTCGTCGTCCAATGATACTTCCCCAAACATTCAGTGACCAACGGTGATTGACATATCTCATGAGAGAGGATTTTCAGTTGAATAATAGTGCATATTATGCCGATTCACATTGTTGTGGAACGTGGCTTCGTCCGAAAATAGAACATATTCAAAAAAATCATGTTTTTGGTTGGTTTTATTTACACCTCATCGGCATTTGCTTTGGAAAATCTCTTTCAGTCAGCTCCTCCATCAACTACATATGATATGGATAGTAATTTCATTTTCTCACCATCCGATCAACACTAGTTTGAGATATTCCTAAGTCCCTACTCAAAATACATGTACTCACATGAAGATTCTCAATAATATGCAATGCAATATTTTCGTCATTCGTTACAGGATAAGCACGTTCAAACGTTTTCGGTTTCCTCAAATCTTATTCTGAGGGCTTGAAATTCTCGCAGGTCTGGATGCCTTCTCTCAGGAAACTTTTGTTGGTATTATCTAGATGCCAGTAAGCAGTTACCATCACTTTCCCCCATTCCCCCAAAGCATAAACCATTTGAACCATGTCCTCTAAACAATAATTCATAATGCATGTTAACACAATTGGATTGTAGTTTGACAGTTACCTCTATTTATAAATTCCGATAGTCATTTTCTCAGCGGCAGAAAAAATTATTACAATTGAAAATTATTTTACTATGCTAGTTATTCATAACTTGCCAAGAATGCTCTTGAAGATGGAAACAATTATTGCATTCACTATCAGTATTTTCCATGAAAAATCTGCAGAAATGTTGATTTGCTATTAAACAATTTTTTAAACCAGATTATCTCGGGTTGTTTTGGGTACCTACATGACAACGAGAATGAAAAGTGCCTAGTCATTAAAAGGGAGTATTTTGAAAAAATCAAAATACCGATGTTTGAAAATGGCCAAATTTGTGTTGTTGTACCGAACATCCTGTATAATTGATTCCAAATTCACAGTATTCGCAATGAACATCACCATATCGACCAACGAGTCCCGAATTATCTCCACTAAATATCTCAAAATGTGAAAAGAGTAATTTTTCAAAAAAAGTATACAAAATAGTTTTTTTTTATAATTTGGCAACGCCGAAGCTGAATTCAAACTTGAAAAGATAGTTGAGCAACAATCACCTGAAAATCAACTTTGAATGACATTGTATGATATATCGTTGAATTCAGCGTTAGAAGTTATTTCGAAAAGTGTCATAAAATATGCAGGTCCGTATTGAAAAAAATTAGGCTGAGGGTGGCCCAGAGCGTACGAAACGTTGGATACAAAATCTGATTATGTCAAATTGAGGATAATATACTGTCGAATAAAAAACTCCGGTGACATTTTTTGATAATATTCGAAATAAAGTGGGAAAAAAAGAAAAATCAAAATGACAGAATTTACTTTTCTTATGATATCTCAATAACCGGCCCTGATAATCTCGATTTGTTTGAACTGCTTGACAATGCTTCTATGAATGCAACTTCTTCTCCATTTGACCGACCTTCTAACTCTTATGGTTTAAAAGTTACCAATACAATCCCATTAAAAAAGTGGCCACTCTGTATATAATATATATATATATATATATATATATATATATATTTATACCAAAACAAGTATTTCTTTATTTGTAACAAATACTAAAAAAAAAATTTTTTGGCCCTAACTTCAAAACTAACAGAACCCCTATACAAATTTTCACCTCCCATTCCTGCCCTTTTGGGGGTTGAATTCCCAAAAACAGTGAAACACGTTTTTTTTTATTTCAACCTCCATTTTCACCCACTTTAGGGTTTAATTTTCAAATACCCTGAAATACCTGTTTTCCATTCGAAAAGAAGAGCCCAAATACCAAATTCTATGACTCTAACTTCAAAACTAAAGGAACCCCTATACAAATTTTCCACCTCCCATTGCATGTTGTTAATTAAACTAAAGGTACCTACATGTAATACAGATCCGACCCAAAGAAATTTGGATAAGGGTCAAAATCACCTGAAAATCAACTTTGAATGACATTGTATGATATATCGTTGAATTCAGCGTTAAAAGTTATTTCGAAAAGTGTCATAAAATATGCAGGTCCGTATTGAAAAAAATTAGGCTGAGGGTGGCCCAGAGCGTACGAAACGTTGGATACAAAATCTGACCATGTCAAATTGAGGATAATTTACTGTCGAATAAAAAACTTCTGTGACATTTTTTGATAATATTCGAAATAAAGTGGGAAAAAAAGAAAAATCAAAATGACAGAATTTACTTTTCTTATGATATCTCAATAACCGGCCCTGATAATCTCGATTTGTTTGAACTGCTTGACAATGCTTCTATATGCAACTTCTTCTCCATTTGACCGACCTTCTAACTCTTATGGTTTAAAAGTTACCAATACAATCCCATTAAAAAAGTGGCCACTCTGTATATATATATTTATACCAAAACAAGTATTTCTTTATTTGTAACAAATACTCAAAAACAAGTTTTTTGGCCCTAACTTCAAAACTAACAGAACCCCTATACAAATTTTCACCCCTTCCTGCCCTTTTGGGGGTTGAATTCCCAAAAACAGTGAAATGCGTTTTTTTTATTTTAACCCCCATTTTCACCCACTTTAGGGTTTAATTTTCAAATACCCTGAAATACCTGTTTTCCATTTGAAAAGAAGAGCCCAAATACCAAATTCTATGACTCTAACTTCAAAACTAAAGGAACCCCTATACAAATTTTCACCTCCCATTTCTGACCTTTTGGGGAATGAATTTCCAAAAACACTGAAACATGTATTTCTTCATTTGTAACAAAGACCCAGCAGACCAATTTTTATGACCCTAACTTATAAACTAACGGCACTCCTATAGAAACATTCAACCCCACATCTTTCAGCCCCTTTCAGCGTTGAATTTCCAAAAACCCTGAAACAGGTGCTTTTCTTTATTTGAAATAAAAGCTGGAAATCTAGCACCGTTGCCGGTATGTTCACGTATATCCAACCATTTGGTCGGCGCCCTCCACTATACAAGCCAAGCAGCGCTTTTTCTTCCGACTTAATTTACAAATATTGAGATTTTGAACTAAAAACTAATTTTTATCAAAATGAATTACAGCTTATGTTACTCAGGGATAGGTTAGCCTTCAATTAGTGAAAAAAAAATCGGTTCAGTAGTTCCAGAGATTACTCCCTACATACATACAAACAAACGAACAAATTTGAATTATTAGTATAGATAACACAAGAACGGGGAATACAATGGTGCATGGAAACTTTTTCAAAGTGAGAGAAATCACGAACATTCTTTTTTTACTCAAGAACGATAAAAGAAGTCACCGTAGAATTCAACCAATATAAACAATAAGAGAAGTTACAAATTAGATTTTTCACCGCAGTAATGATATTTATGACGAGAACGAAAATAAAACAGCGTGAAATTCAATAACAATACGGAAAAATATTTCCTTGCTGGTAAACGAAAAATAAAAAAACAAATCCAGACGAAAAATGGTAGATGTTACGATGTTATACTGAAATGGTGATATAATTGAGAAAGAGAAGAATTAGCTACCGTGACATTTCTACTGAATATGTGATATTTTTTATGATGGGATTATTTTATAAAATCCGTATAGGAAATCGAGAAATAATGCATAATATACAGCGTGATTTACCACATCATGGGGAAAATTATTCAGCACGTTGTCCCTACGAAATACAATAAGAAAAAAAAATATCTTATTTTCTTGGAGAAATGCGCCATCTATGGCTCCAAATCGAATGTAACACGAATGGCTCAGCCAACTACTTTCCCAAGGCACTGTCACCAAAGTTAAAGTTACAAGTGGCTTTTGTGGTTTAAGTCACATTACAACATTGCAAAAATGTACACAGACTTTTCAAAGGCATTTAATATGGTTCATCATGAGTTACTGATATCCAAATTAAGTGAATTGGCTCTTAGGTGGAGTTTTTTCCCATGGATTTCAATGGGTGAAAATCAACAAGTAGTAGGTACTCGGCTTTTTTCTCTGCAAAATAATAGTTTACGAAGGAGATGGCCTCATCATTTGACGAAAATCCCTGCCTTCCGAGCGCAACTTTTAGCTCAGGGAACAGAAAAAAGTCCCTTGGGGCTAGATCTGGTGAGTAAGGAGGGCGATCGAAGAGTTCAAACCGTAATTCGTGGTTTTTCGCCATAGCAACCGCTGAGATGTGAGACGGCGCATTGTCTTTATTTTTCCAGAATAAAATTGTCAATGGTCATTGTTGCGGTAGGTACAAACATGATGACTTTTACACTTTCTTTCTTCGAACCATCGCAAACAAAATGATAGTGAATTCAAACAAAATATAATCCACTTACAAGAATAAACGAATAATGGTTCAGTTTGGATTCAAATCAAGTTTCGATTTTCACACCTAAACCTGCATACATTTATTGGATGATAACATGTTTATTTTATTTATTCCAAATGTCACTTACTATTCAGGATTACCACGAAGTGGGCCTTCATCTAGCATTCACTATTCGAATGTCAAACTAGGGGAAACAGGATTTTGCTGTAGACTGAATACATTTACAATTTTCTTTCAAATTTGGAGTATTTTTCTGAATGGTTGTCATATTTACTTACAAGTTTATTATATTCAACTATATGTATCACCATAATACGTTGGTATAGTTGGATCCTGGAAAAAATTACTGTAAAAACAATTAGAGAACATAACAACAAACGCAAATGTTATTGACTAGTTGACATAGCCGGTGCCTACAAATATATTTGGGTATTGATAGCAGAAATAAAATCATAGTTCCTACATGAAACATTATTTGGAAAGCTTATACAAAAACATATTGCATGCAACACGTAAGCAAATGGCTTTCGCGGACCCATCTTCATAACATTACGATTCGTCCGCGAAAGCCTCATTTTGCGTACTTGTTACATAAACTACTATTTTGCTTTATTTTGGAGCTGATTCTCCCTTCGTTGTCCACTATTTTGGCCGTATTTTTGTTTCTGAGGTGTATGCAAGTTTCATCTACAGTAATTAATCGGCGCCAAAACTCGAAATTAAAATTGAAACTCAATCGAAATTCGCCTGAACTGCGACAACAGAACTTTAAAAATGTCGGCCACGGCCACGTTTAAATTTAGCTGCAGAAAATTTCACAGTGGTAAATGATGGTGTAAAGTTTCCTTACACAGAGTCCTACCCATCTTTGATTTGGGTAGGCGTATTGCCTTTCCAAAACAAATATTTGATGACAGCTCGATACTCGATGTTTTCCATTTTCACTAAAACACTCAAATCGACTCACTCGAACGATTGTCAAACAACAACTGCGCGTCCAAAATGGCTGCAATTTTGGTGAGTACCTTTCAAAAGATGCGCAAACACATTTCCTAGCTATTGTTGTCAAGTGCTGCCATCTCCATGTTCAGGTCGGAAACTTTTCAGACTACCCTCGTATTTCTAACATTATTGAAGATCATTCTTGTGTACCACAAGGAAGCCACTGCTGCCCTTCATTATTCAACATGTTCATAAATTATATTGTTGAAAATATAAGTGATTGCAGTTTATTTGAAGTTATGCAAAATCATAAAAAATTACGAAGACTGTCTTATACTACAAAATGTTCTCAATAATATTTTACAATGGTGTAATCTAAATAGTGCGGATCCTAATCTGAAAAAGTGCTTCTCTATATATTTCAGTGGATCTCATAACAGTTTCAATTATTCATACTCCATAACTGAAATGGATCTGTCAAGAGTGGATGAAATAAAAGATATGGGTGTTTTGGATAGTAAACTGACTTTTTCCAAACATATAACCAAATTATTATGATATATCCAGAGAACTGCAAAAGACATGTCAATGGAGTCATTAAAATTATCGATTGTGCAATGGTGCGTTCAAATTACGACATAAAAACCCTTGTAAAAATACAACATACATTTTTGAGATATTGAGCCAATAAACCATCACTTCAACTGGAGAACCTCATGTTCTGAGCAAAATATTTCAACACTAGAAAACAGAAGGACACAATGTGAAATTTGCATAATATCGGTCTGAGAGTAAAATCTTTAGGAACTAGATCTAATAATAACCATTTATAGTACCATCAAATAAACAAAACTGTTTGGCATTGCCCAAACTTATGTATATACTTAGATGTTCTCCAACATGGCATGGTAATTAAGAGTTAGAGAAATTCGATGAATTGATAAAAAGTACTCTCGAATCGATAAGAAATAATCAATTTTGTAACAAAAATTGGCTTCAAGCAACTCTTCCTGTGAAAATGGGGGGATTGGGTATTCAATTGGCATCATCACTCACCTTACCTGCATTTTTATCTTCTCCAAATAATGTTTCTCATTTGGTGAACTCGATACTCCCATCAGATTTTTTTGGATTAATAGATTTTTTCTATGAGGAAGGCGAAAGATTGTGGATTTCTAAAGTCAATCTCCCTCTGCAAGGTACGGATAAGAAAATGCAAAGTGCATGGGATCGTCAGCTCTTGAAATTTAATTTGAATAATCAGTTTGAAACAGCTGTATCTACATCTCAGAAGGCTCGTCTCAATGCAGTGTCTTCAAAGGAATCAGATGCGTGGCTCGATGCATTACCAGTTTCTCCTTTGGGTAATCTTCTTGACGATGAAACATTTAGAATTTCTGTTGGACTTCGGCTGGGTTCTTCAATTTGTGTCCGTCATAAATGCAAATTGGTGCTGAAGTAGATGAATCTGGGGTTCATGGTTTGAGTTGTAAATTTAGCGCTGGTCGCGCCATGATGCTGTTAATGACTTGATGAAGAGTGGAGCTTCAATAACTGCAAAAATTCCAGCTATCTTAGAGTCACCAGGTGTCAGTCGTGATGATGGAACACGACCGGATGGAATGTCAATGATTCCTTGGAAATTTGGTAAACCAGTGGTATGGGATTTTACTTGTATGTACACTATGGCCACATCATACTTGAACTCAACCTCTATTCGCAAGGGTGCAGCTGTAGAAAATGGAGAGAAAGCTAAGATACAAAAATATCAAAACCTGAGAAATCTCTACATTTTCTACACTGTAGCTATTGAAACCTACGGAGTATTTGGCCTCCGAGCAACGGAATTCATTGAAGAGATTGGTAGAAAGATTTTCCAAGTGACCAATGATAGGAGATCCACCAGCTTTCTCCTTCAACGCATCAGCATCGCCATTCAAAGAGGTAATGCAGCTTCGGTGTTGGGAACCATTCCTGTTGGACATCATTTGGATGAATTTTTCTACAATCCCCATCCTAAAAAGCACATATCTCAATGTAGCTCGATATTCAATAGTGAAAGTTCGTGTTTTCGATCCTGGGATAATCGCATAGAAGACGAAATGGGTATTAAGGATAATTATATCGGCAAAACTTCGAAAAATGATTTGTCGTCCTCTTCCCGGAAAATTACACGATCTGCCATATCTCAATCCAAATCGTTATCAAGCAGCTTCAACTCCCACCGATCCAGTGATAGTGAGAATCACCGTATCAGAGAACGCAGCTCCAATTGCACCATCAGGCAAATAGTGCACGGAATCATAGAAAGTCTTGTCTAAATGGGCTGAAAAACATAGGAAATACTTGCTTCATGAACAGCGTCATACAATGTTTATCGAACACCAGATGGTTGCTGGAGTATTTGACAAAAGACGATTATATGAGAGATATTAACACGAGTATTTCAAGCATGAAGGGTGCTTTAATAAAAACATTTGCGAAAGTTATGAAAGAACTGTGGTCTGAAGATTCGTCTGATATGAATTTGAACACCGATTCTTTGAAAATTCAGATAGAAAGATTTGCTCCACGTTTTATGGGTTACGCCCAACAGGATGCACAGGAGATTCTAATATACCTCCTCGAAAGCCTTCATAAAGACGTGAAAATGTTTACACTAGAGCCCCAACTGGTATTGACAGAAATTGATGAAGAAATGAACGATAAAGCCAAAGAGGCATGCTGGAGTTTTTCCAAGAATGGACAACTCAATAATTGCAGATAACTTTGTTGGCCAATTGGAATCGACATTAAAATGTACTTTTTGTGGGCAATGCTCCATTACCGTTGATCCTTTCTGGGATCTCTCACTGTCGATTCCACAGAGAACAGAGCAGCTCAGACTTTCACAATGTCTGGACTCTTTCACCAGCGTGGAAACTTTGGACGGTGACGAGAAACCCACTTGTTCAAACTGTAAGGAGAAGTGCACCAAGTCTTTGTCTATACAAAAATTACCTTAAATACTAGTAATTCATTTGAAGCGATTTTCGACGTCGGAGAGACTCGGGAGAAAATTAAAAGTCATCATCGATTTCCCTTTGGAAGGATTGGACATGTCCAATTATGCAGCAGACAACGTGGCCCCGTATCGATACAACCTCTATGCTATGTGCAACCATAGTGGAACGACATATTCCGGACACTATACGGCCTATTGTAGGCACCCACACGCTGGCACGTGGCACAAATACAATGATTCAAGGGTATCACCGATATCCTCAAATTCCCTAGTTAGTGGAGAAGCGTACGTACTCTTCTATGAGCAAGAGGGCATACAGACTTGAATTTATTACATCTTGATTTATGTTACATTTGTATTTATTTTATATTGTTATAGTTTTCATTTATATATTTATCATACGATTATTAAAGATAAATAAATTTATATTAATTAATAATGAGGAAATCAATAGTACAAATGTTGATTTATTCTATGCATCTTTCAACAAATTCAAGAAAATGTTATCAAATCAACCGAAAAACAATTTTTGGTATAGTTCATACTTTTAAATATTTTTCACTGTGTATTCTCCAATATCCACTTAATGTGCATTCAGTATTTATCTTTGTGTTCTTGTTTTTCATATGCTATATGTATTTCTATTTGAATTTTGTGTTTTTTTATATTTTTTTCTAATATTTAAAATTTATATATGTATTTACTGAATTTAACTTTCGAAGGGAGTATTTCCAATGAATAAATAAATATGTTGTTATGGATGTTTGAATATGTTTGGTCATCGTCATATCTTCAAGAGTGTACCCTCAAACAATATAGTGTAAAAAACATTTTCCATCCATCCTGACTATTAAAGGTGTCTAAAATATTTATTTAAAAAAAGAATGATTTTTTTATGCATAAAGGTGTTCGGAATGTTCCGTCTCCGTTTTTTATATGCGTTGAAAAATAAAAAATCGATATATTATGGAGCATCCTCCGAAACTAGATATTTACCATCATGGACTTTTTTCTGGGATATCCATTACCTTCATGAATGTTATAAATCTTCAAAAGTTTGGATTTGTATCGACTTGATTAAAAATAATGATAATAAATTTTTTTCGAAATTATATATTGCAACTCAGTTTATTCATCTTTGTGTGTATAGTGGTCGTATTCCATTAAACCTGTATATTTCTGTGTGTTTTATGTCGATTTTATTCTTTTCTGCTTTTGTGAAAACGGAAAACCAACCTAAATAGTCCTAAAGATGAAACAATAAAGTTTCGAAAAGTCGAAAATTATTTTTCATCATGTCGATCAAGCTGTCGCCAATTCCACACTTGGAATATATTTTTATAGTTGAATGAAACTCTGCCAACCTTACCGTTGAACCGATTCCGATTTTTCAATCACTATATGATTTTTATGAATGAACTGTAACTCAAAATTAACGTACATCTTTTTTCATTTCAGAGTAATTCTATTACAGTACGATCACCATCTCCAAGTTCCAAATCGATAGATACTCCGTTCCAAGTTGTTACACCATTAGCAACAGGAGCCGTTCAGAATGAAATGAAGCGATCTTCTTCCCCAGAAGTACCCCCCTTTAAGCCGATACCCCCAGCAGACGAAAGACCGACAATAACCTTAACTTCTTCTCATTCTAGGCCTTCTGTAATGGGTATTGCTATTCCCGCTTTTTCCTCTATGCCTTCTTCTATCTCTCGTATTTCCGTAGGTTCTCTCCCAATTAGTCCATCTGGTGCTAAGGTTATGGCTGTAGTGGCTGTTCCTAAAAAACAACTACAAGCACAAGATAAGATCAGTAGCACTAATTTTGCTGTTAGAACTCTACCCGCCCCGGACGGCGATCTTCCTGCACCTATACCTCAACACTCTTCTAACTCTATACAGGCTCTTCTAGCTGCTAACAACGTGACCGAAGAGGCGCTTGAGTTAGCTCTTATTCCAACGGCAACAAATTATATCTAGAAGAACGACTACAACAACGACCACGACTAGCAGACCTACCTCCAAGTATGCTAATAGTGTAGGAAAAGTGATGAATGCCCCTAAGGAGTACTATCCTGTGGGTTACGATAAAAACTTCGATGACAACTTCGCATCTAGGGTCGAACTGCCAGAGACTTCGTTCTACTGCGGGGACCAGAAACATTTTCCGGGACTGTACGCCGATGAAGATTTGGGATGTATGGTGAGTGAATATCTTTTTCATTACAATTTTTTTCTATGCAAGTGATTCTGGTGTAGTAGTAGTCCTTTTCGGAAAATACTTTATTCCACCTCATTTATCTACATAATAATAATATGTCTTTATTCATATTGCCAGAAAAAAGAAATAACATGTTGGGTGAATTATCGATTAGGATGACAATATGAAAGGGCGGAATTCATTAGTCACTATCCGGAGATCATGGTGACTGCTCTTCCATTCAACTGTAAACCTATCAATTGTTGTTTTATTGAAAACACGTATTTATTTAGAAGTATCTCACCGTGCTGTTACCATCGTACAACGTGTCAATGGATTTTTATTTTTTATTTTCAATAATATGAAAGAATATTACGTAGAAACATATAATATTTATATATGGGCTGCTGTGACCAGTGTCATAATGCCAAAAGACCATTTCGACACATAACACAATTAATTATGGAGGATCTCTATAATCTATATAATGAAAATGAATCTCGATTCTTTGGCGCAAAACGTGAGAACGGCTGGACCGATTTGGCTATTATTCTAATAGCCCGAGAATGGATGATACGGAAAAAAAAATCAGGAAAGTTGCCCAGAAATAGGAAAATTCGGGTATATAAGAAATTTGATAAAGAAAAAGACTATCGAGTCATTTATTACCAAACGAGGAAATAGCTCAGCGGTTACACTGTCGCCTACCAAGCAGAAGGTCACAGGAACGAATCCCGGTAAGGGGATTATTTTATCAAAACAACGGCTGGACCGATTTGGCTAATTGTTTTTTTTATGTTCGAATACTCCGAATAAAGTTTTTAGGAAAAGAAAGATTTTTTGGAAATTTCTCTGTTCTGTAAAAGTTTTCAGGAATATATAATAGATATATAATGAAAATGAATGTCTGTTTATAAATTTATCCAATATTTAATACTATTTATTGCAAAAAATATATTTTTTAGTAATTTAAACTTGCGAAAACTTGTAAGCTCATAACTTCAGAACGGCCGGACCGATTTGGCAAATTTTTTTCGGGGAAACGGGATAACGAACGGAATAACGGAATAACACAAAAACGGGATAACGGGAAAACGGGATAACACGAATCGGGAAACGGAATAACGGGATAATGGGATTACGGGAAAACAGGATAACGGGAGAGAGCGATAACGGAATAACAGGATAACGGGAAAACGGGATAACGAATAAACGGGATGACTGAAAATGAGATAATGGGGAAAACAGGATAACTCGGTAACGGGAGAATGGAAACAAGGGATAAAGGGAAAACGGGATAAGGGAATAACGGGATAAACGGAAGCGGACAGAGTCGAATGCATAACCTAGATAGAACAACACAAAGGAAAACATAGAAAAAAAGAAATTCTACGCGGACGAGAGCTTTCCGGAAAATGTTTGGGGAATATAGAAATTTGGACAGGACAACATCTGCCGGGACAGCTAGTAGAATAATATAAGGCACTCTTATCTATTTCCCTCACCAATTATACTCCGGAACGAGGCTCCGCTGCGGCTTCACAAATGCGCAGTCTTTTTGAATAACTTTTCTCTAGATAGAATGTTTCTTCTATACTTACTCTGTCTCCTTGAGAATCTTTTTTTTGTTCTTATAAAAAAAATGCCCTCAACCTTAGGAGCGAACCCCTTCCTATGAGTGGTTTGATTATTCAAATATCCAACTGTTCCCATGTTCAAATTTACAAATGTTCACCCTAAAAATATAGTATTAGCTTTCCACTAGGCTATTTCATAGTTTCTAAAAGCATCGCAACTCATCAAGTGTGCAACAATTTTTCCTCCATAACCGGCTACATTTTTCTGTCCTCCAGTAATTCCAAAGGTAATTTCTGTATAGCATTCCTAACGACACTCGACACTTGCCGCAATTTCCGTATTTTAATCCATTGCAAACCCTGACTCCCAAAAACGTCACTCAAGACAAAATATCGATTCATTTGATTCAGACGATTCGAAGATTTCGGATGAAACTTATCCGTAAGTCATCATTAGTGGCCTGCGGCCGCATGCCGCAATTCGACTTGCACTCGAATACTATATAAAATAATGCGATATGTCCCTCTGAACAGCATGATTTCTTTTGGAGACACAAGTTTATAAATGCGGAGATATACGTTCATCATCTTTCTTAAAATTCGATTTATAAAACAAACTTAACTTACCTTGAGACTAAACTACGATAATCAAAATGACAATAACACCATACAGGGTGTTACTCAACCTTGATTGAGACTGGAATAAAAAATCAAATAAGTATCTGAATAAGAATGCAAATTTTCATTTTGTGATTTTTTTGAGTTAAGTTCTTTCGCAATATACAGGGTGTTAGTGAATAAGTGCGACAAATTTCAGGGGGTGATTCTGCATGAAAAAATAATGACAGTTTGTTATATAACTTTTGTCCGCAAATGCTTCGTTTTCCGAATTACGGGGTGTTGAAGTTTTTCTTAAAAACTGACTATTTATTTATTTCTCTGAAACCGGTCGAGATATGCGAATGAAATTCGGTCAGTTTTAAGAGGTTATTATTGCGCATTTTTCGACATGCAATTAGGAATTTTATGTTGATCACTGGCGCGCATACGGGTTATGATCTCAATTTATTTGAAGAAAAAAAATGGTGCGCCACTGAGATATCTCAAATAATTTCATTTCATTTTCGAATTCCTCGTTCAATTTGTGACAAAAAATCTCTCCTGCCTCTTTTTCGTATGGGGTGCCGTTTTTATGCAAAAAAATCAAACATCTTAACGCGTATTTTTCAGTACTTTAATACATTATCAAGAACTATATAATACAATAACGTTAAACCAGAACAATAACAGAAAATAATACTAATAAATAAATAGGTGCACGACCTCCCTCAGACGTGATACAAGATTCAACTCTTCGCCTCATTGATTGTCGTATTCGCGCAAATATTCCTGGTGTATTTCTTATTGTCTCACAGCCGGCTATAATTCGATTCCTCAGGTCTTCAACATTTTCGACGGGAGTGGAATAAACTAATGACTTGAGAAAATCCCAAATGCAAAAATCTAGAGGATTTAAAACCGGAGATCGAACAGGCCAGTGTTCCGTACCTCCCCTACCTATCCAACGATTTGGATATACTGTATCTGAGTGATTACGTACAATGATGCTAAAATGGACTGGCGCACCATCATGCATGGACCAGAAGTGTTGTCTCAGCTGTAGAGGAATTTCTTCAAGAAGAACAGGTAACTCTTCCTGTAGGAAATTAAGGTATGAGTCGCCTGTTAGTCGTTGTGGGAGAAAATATGGACCGATTAAATAATCATCAAGTACCCTAAGCCATACATTTACTGAAATCTGATGCTGAAAATGAGCTTAAAAGATTCCATGTGGATTTTCCTCAGCCCAGAGGTGATTGTTATGGAAATTTCGTATACACTGTCGTCCAAAATTAGCCTCGTCAGTGAACAAAACGCCATTTAAAAAATTTGGAATTTGAGCGATTTGATGAAGAATCCAATGGCAAAAAATAGGCGCGGAAAAAAGTCTCTAGGTAGTAGAGCTTGCACACGTTGAATATGAAACGGATACAATTGCTGTTCTTTAAGAATTTTAAATACAGTGAAGTTGCTTACATTCAGTATGTTGGCAATTTTTCGAGTACTTTTCAGGTAACTCCGCAATTAACTCGAGAACTGCTTCTACTAGTTGCACAGTTCGTACTTCTCGAGGGCGCCCGCAGTCAGCCATTTGTTTTTTAAATGTATCATTTTCGCGCAAACGTTGGTAAAGACGAGCAAATATTGTGTGATGGGGTACCGACGTCCTGGATACAACTCAGCATACAATCGTCGAGCTTGCCGACCATTTCCATTACTTGGACCATAGACAAAATGCATGTCTGAGAATTCCGCATTTGTATAATTTTTCATTCTTTTCGATAAAAGAAAATCTAATTACTTATTATCATTAATGTTATACCAAACTGAAAGCTTAAAAATGAAGAAACTCTAATTTGTCATTTCGTTGAAATATTCGTATTTGACAGAATGTTGACATTAGCCTACTAGCATCGCTAGTAGATAATGTATCAAAGTAATGACAAATACGCGTTAAGATGTTTTATTTTTTTGCATAAAAACGGCGCCCCATACAAAAAAAGGCTGGTGCGATTTTTTGTCACAAATTGAACGAGGAATTCAAAAATGCCGTTTGCGCGCTAATGATGAACATAAAATTCTTACTTGCATGTCAAAAAATGCGCAATAACTACCTCTTGAAACTCACCAAATTTCATTCGCATATCTCGACTGGTTTCAGAGCAATAAATAAATAGTCAGTTTTTAAGAAAAACTTTAACACCCCGTATCTCGGAAAACGAAGCATTTGCGGACAAAAGTTATATAGCAAACTGTCATTATTTTTTCATGCAGAATCACCCCCTGATGTTTGTCGCACTTATTCACTAACACCCTGTATATCAGATACCGTTCAAGGTCTAGAGAGGTTTTAGCCGGGAAAGTAGTTATTTGCTGTTAGATTTTACAAAAAAATTATCCAATTTTCATTGTACGTTTTTCAATTTTCAGAAAAATATTTCTATTCAATATTAAGAATGTTTTCCTTTTCAACATTAATACCTCCCAAACGGTTATCTTGAACGATGGAAGATAGTGACTTAAGTTTTTTTCAGTGTATTGTTGTTTGTAATTTCATTGGGAGTATTTTCCACGGATTTATCTGGATACACATTGTTAATTAGTATGGATTTAGTTATTTAGTATGGATCGCTTGGGGCTAGATTTGTGAGTAAAGAGGTGTGGCCGTTTTTCCATAATTTATGCCTTCAGCTTGTCAAGTGGTGATGCGTTCTATGGTCTTGTAATGATTTTTCCTTTTTGAAGATAATCGATTGAGATAACTCCATGACTATCCCAAAAAATAGTCGACATCACTTTCCCAGCCGAAAAAACAGTTTTTGCTTTTTTAGTAGCTGATTTCCACTTCACAGTACACTGTTTTGACTGTATTTTTGTTTCTGGAGTATAATGGTGTATCCATGTTTCATCTACAGTAATTAATCGGGGTCAAAACTCTGATTTATTGCGCCTGAGCTGCGACAACAGAGCGTTGGAAATGATCATTCGAACATGTTTTTGGTCTAACGTTAGCAAACGCGGCACCCAACGGGCAAACAACTTTCTTATGCCTAAATATTCATGCAATATGTGACACACACGTTCTTCGGACATATTCATAGCCTCTGCTATTTCTCTCACTTTAACTCGACGTTCGTCAAGCACCATTTGGTGAACTTGAGCGATATTATCGTCAGTGGTTGCAGTTTTTGAACGTTTGTCGTCTCCCAAGTTGGTACGGCCACGTTTAAACTCAGCTGACCAACATTTCACGGTGGTAAATGCAGGCGTGGTCCGATAGGGGGGGAGTCACAGGGGTCATGATCCCTCCCCTCCTGTACATCCTGAGATAACCCCTGATGTCTTGAAAATGATTACCCGATTTTCTAAAACGAATAGAAGACTCCCTTTCAATTTGTGATTGAGGTTTGTGTTATATTTTTTCATTTTATAAAAAAATATTCCTATATATTTTACTTGTTTCACTGGTGACTTTGGAACTGTAATTGAGCCCAAAATCCCAAAATCTTGGGCTTCGACCGCGCCTGGGTAAATGATGATGCAGAGTCTCCGTACACAGCGTTCAACTCGATTTACCAAGCCGTATTGCCTTTCAAACACATATTTAATGACAGCTCGATACTCGTATATTTTTTTCATTTTCACAAAAACACTCACTTCTACTCACTCAAACGATTGTCAAACAACAACTGCGCTTCCAAAATGGCTGCAATTTTGGTAAGTACCTACGTTTCAAAAGATGCGCAAACACATTCCCTATCTATTATTGACGAGTGCTATGTTCAGGTCAAAAACTTTTCAGAGCTCCCTCGTACTATTTTTACATCATCTGTATTAGATTGCTTTCTTGTCTGTCTGTTCCGTACAAATTTTGCCATCGATTTTACACTAACTTACCGATGAGCTAGAGACTTGGAACTTTAAACATAGCTCAGAACTGGATGACAATGCAATATTAACTCGCTTTCTTGTCTGTCTGTCTATGTTCTTGTCTCTTTCTGTTCGGTACGAATTTTGCAATGGATTTTAAACTAACTCATCGATGAACTAGAGACTTGAAACTTCATACATAGCTCAGAACTGGATGACAATGCCATATTAACTTTTTCTGGTCTGTCTGTTTGTTTGTTTGTCTGTTTGTTACACATTTTGCAACAGGTTTCAGATTGAATAATTAAGTAACTAAAGACTAAAATTAAATAATTTTCAATATACCACGTTTTCAAAATGAACTGAAAAGTATAAAATAATTTCTCCTAGCCCCATACAGATTTATAACCCCATTCAGATTCCTAACCCCCCTACAGATTGTCCCGTATAAAATGAAATTCAATATCGACATGTTTCATTCTCGTATGATTTTCGGCGTTTTTTGCTACTTTTATTGCTGACTGGTTGTTTTCAAATATCACGACTGGCTTTGACTCTTTCGACCCAAATCTTGGAGAACATTCTGTATCCAACAAGCTTCACTCATACTCTTACTCAAAGGGACATACTTGGCTTCCGTAGACGACAAAGCAACTGTTTGTTGTTGAACTGAAGTCCAAGATACTGTGGGGTTAAATAATTTGAACACATAACCAGACGTGGATCTTCTGTCACTGTTGTCACCTGCCTAGTCAGCATCGTCATATCCATATAGAAGTATTGCTCCTTTATTTCTCTCGAAAATTAACTTGAGATCGAGTGTTCCTTTTACATATCGCAAAATTCGTTTTAGAGCTTTCCACAGATCCATGTTTGCCTTTGTTTGATATCTACCAAATAGACTCACAGATGAATATAAGTCTGGTATTGTTCCTTGAACAGCATATAATAGGCACCCAATCAATTTCCTACATCTACTCTCCAATTCTCTATTTTCCGCTGGTTCTGGAGATATAGGTATGCACATTAGGATCCATTTGAGTAGCAACTAATTTGCAGTCTGCCATGTCAAATCGTTGAAGAACATTCTCAAGATAGCCCATTTGACTCATTTCTATGGTATCTTTGGTTTGCACTATATGTATCCCAAGATAATTGGAAACTCTACCTAAATCTTTCATTTCTTCCATCACTTATTCATCATTACCCAGCAACAACAAATCATCGACGAACAGTAGCAACTATTTGTCAATATTTTTCTTAATGTATAAACAATAATGTGCTTTAGATCTTGTGAAACTATGGCTTTCCAAAAATTCATTGAATTTTTCATTCCAATACCTTGGCGAGTTTTTCAAACCATACAACGATTTATTCAATTTAATTACTTTGTCATCTTGACATATGCCTTCTTGTTTTAACAGGTGAACCTCCTCCTTGATGTCACCGTACAAAAAAGCCCCTTTAAGATCCATTTGATATACAGGAAGATTTTGGTGATTGGCAACTGTTAATAAAATGCGTAAAGTCGCCAATCTTGCTAATATTGCATACATTTCTGAGAAATCGAATTCATCTTGCTGTTGAAAACCTCTAGCTACCAAACGAGCTTTGTACTGAACTGGTTCTCCTATTTCGTTTCTTTCAATCCTAAATACCCGTTTATTGTCTATAGTGTGCTTATTGCCTGGTAAATCCATCTCCGTCCATGTTTTATTTTCTTCCAATGCCTCAAACTCATTTTTAATGGATTGCTTCCATGAATTACCGTTATCGCCTTCCACAGCAGCAGGATCACCTTGTTCACTACAAGAAAGTCCTGTAAAATTCACCAAATCGTTTTCTTCTTCGAATCCCATTTCTTCCGCTTCTCTTTAGGCACATGAACAAGTACTACCGAGCCGAATATTTGGAGATTTTTCAAATGTTCATAACTGAACTCCTTGCTAAACCATAACCCGAAAGGAGATTTATTTGTGATTGAGCTATTTCCAGTGCGATTGATCACGTTCACAGCCGTATTGACTGATTCTGCCCAATACGACTTTGGCCAATTTTTAGCTTCCAACATTGTTCTGGCGGCTTCCACAATGGTACGCATTTCCCTTTTCACCTTGCCATTTTGTTCTGGAGTATATGGTACTGACTTTTGATGCTGAATTCCTAGCTGTTCTAGAAGTTTTTTTATTTTGAAATTTACAAACTCTGATCCATTGTCTGTTCTAATAATTTTGACACAGTACTCGGCATCTTTTTCAACACTGGCTAGATAATTTCTCAACTTGTCGATAACTTCAACTTTCCGTTTCAAGAAGTACACGGTTTTGTAGTGGGAATAATCGCCTTTTATCAATAAAAAATATTTCGAGCCACCAAAACTTTCTATTTCCATCGGCCCATACAAGTCCATGTGAACAAGAGCACCTGGTTCAGAAGTTTTTGTGGAACTGTAAACGGTGCTGTTTTCTTTCGAGGCATTTTTCGCAAAAAAGTCAGGTTTCGTATAACTTATTTGAAATTTCTTCAGTACGCCTTTCACGTGATTCACGTTTTGGTGAACTAATTTCTCATGCCAAACTTTCAACGAATTTTCATTCGACATTGCAGGAACAGCACATGTCACATCGACTCTCATGTCCATGAGAAAAACGTTTCCTCTTCTTTCTGCTCCTGCAAACACTTTTCCATCTCGCTGGAATCTACACTTACTGGCATCTCCAAATGTGGTGAATCCTTTATCGAGTGCGCTGCTCACAGAGAATAAAAATCGGGAACTCATAAAACGTTTTTCAGGATCATTGAAACTGGACTTGAATTGACGTTTGTAATTACTTGAATGTCACCAACACCGACGGCTTTCAAAATTGATCCGACTCCTATTTTAACAAATTCGTTGGAACTTGTGAGAGTAGGAAACCATTCCTCATGCCAGGTCATATGCTCGGTTGCACCACTGCCAAGGTACCAATGTTCATCTGATAGTATGCCATCATTATTTTCTGCCATTTTCTTTGCTTTTCCTGATTCTGCAATATTTGATGAAATGACCTGGTTTCTTACAGAAACGGCAAAGCTTGTTTTGATTTTTGTTCCTGAAACACTCCTCTTTGGTGTGTCCGAATTTTTTGCAGTTTGTGCACAGTTTAGGAGTTTTAGATGCCAATGCCCAATTTTCATCTGGACACTCGCTCAACTTTTCATTCTTCATTATTTCTTCCTCTATCAACACTCTGGATATCACATCATTGAAGGTTTGATTTTGAGAAGGTACCGACGCCCATGCAGAAATAAAATACTTGAATTATGTCGGTAAAGACATGAGAACCTTAGTAATCAACATCTGATTGGAAATATTGTTATCAGCTTGTTTTAATCGATTGACAATTTCTTCTAGTCTTGGAACATTAACGGATACTCCTTCACCCTCATATTCGTAATTGAAAAACTTCTGTTGTAGCACATGCAAACTAACTTCTGTTCTTACACAGATAAAAGTTTGTTCCACATTTGGTTTGCTGTTCCACAGGTGAGGAGATGACTCATTGGACCTTCTTCTATTATTGTTTCCAATCTTTCATTCCTTTTTCATACTCCTCTCTCTCAGCTCCAGGCCTGCTTGGTTTTGTCTCTCTTTCGATAATATCCATGAAGCCCCTTGATGCTAGGATAATATTCTTTTGAAACTTCCATATGCTCCAATTTTATTTGCCTTTGAGCCAGATCTGATCTGATAATTCTGACTTATCCCTCGTTCCATTTTATTTATTAATACGACATGCAAAATTTTGACCTCTTGGTATCTACTTATTGCAATGTTTAAACGACCTACTTATTCGCTAGCTGGGCCCATAACCTTTTGAATATAATGGGAAGAATAAATAGTTGCAAATTATGGAACTTCACTTTGAAATATTTATCAAACAACTTCTGACATAAAAATATTGACATGGATACTAAACGAAAAATAATATACAGGACAATTCAATATATTATTGAAATTCAACAAAACCAACCTATAATCAAAAAAAATTGTGAATTACAGGAAAACCTCCTAAATATTGACTCTCTAAATATTCACAAACCTAAGCGTTCTACAGGTCCAGATAATATTTCATGCTATATCTTAAGGCCAGTAAGGATCACTTGATATACCCATTGCTCACTATTTTTCAGTTGGCGCTGAAAACGGGCGTTTTTACAGAATTCAAAAAAAAGAAATTAACTCCTATCCACAAAAAGGGTGACATACACCGAGTTGACAACTACAGGCCCATTGCCATTTTGAACTGTAGCGCAAAACTTTTCGAATTTGTTATATATGAGACAAGAAAATTATACAGGGTGTTACCAAATAAGTGCGAAAGTTTTCAGGGGGTGATTCCTTGTCGATAATTAAAGGGGGTCTTTCATGTGAACAAAAGCTCTTAGGCCTTTCCTTGGAAAGTTACACGCTTCCAAAAATGAGAAAAAAATATATTTTTCTTTTGAAATTGCTGAAGAGTTGAATAAATGGCATTCTATGGGCATGTTCTACTAATGAAAAGGCTACCTATGAATATTTTTCAAATTTTGTTGTGATCTTTTAAAGGAGTAAAAAATGCAACCACTATTCCATTTTTTACCATAACTTTTTAACGAAACAAAATTTCTCAATTTAAAAATATTTGTTGAAGAGAACGATTAATTGCAAAACATGTTCAACACTTGTGTGCAATAGTTTCCTGATAAAAGAATAAAATACAACATTGTGCATAAACGAATCTTCTGTAAATGGAATCGAAAAAATCTAGTAGGTGGCTGTCACGTTTTGTTTGCACAACTTGTGACTTCAATCGTAGTATTTTAAAATCGAAAAATCTAGTAGGTGGCTGTAAAGTCGCTTTGATTTCTATGTGGTAGTTGAAAGTTCAATTGTGTCTTTTGAATCTTCAATATGAATAATTACACTAACGCTGAAATGGCCGATATGCATTTCATGTATGGTCGTGCCAATGGAAATTCTTTGGGAGCTGGAGGCTCTATGCAGAGATGTATACCTCAACACACAATTTTTGCACATCTTCACCAACGTCTCTGTGAAAGAGGGACTTTTCAAAAACGAACAACTGATTGTGGTCGTCCATGAGTAATAAGAACGGTGGCACTGGACGAAGACGTTCTCAATATGATTGAAGGTCGTCCGGAATTAAATACAAGAATAATTGCTAACACACTCAATGTTAGCAATAAACTAATCTGGAAAATTTTAAAGGATCACCAATTGTATCCTTACCATATTCAACGAATCCAGGCACTTTTCCCCATCGAGTAGACTTTTGTCAATGGAGTCTACAAATGATTACCCAAAATGCTCATTTTTTAGGAAACGTAATATTCACTAACGAATACAAGTTTTCAAGGCAAGGGATTACACATTTCCTTAACAATCATCTATCGGCCGAAGATAACCCACATGCAATTCGAGAAGGTTGGTATCAATATGAATTTTCACTTAACGTGTGGGTCGGAATTGTTGTCGAAAATATTATTGGACCAGCTTCCCATTTTACTTAAAAATGTTCCACTAGCTATTCGACCACGAATATGGTTTATGCACGATGGTGCGCCTGTCCATTTCAGTACTTGGACGACGTGTATCCAAATCGTTGGATAGGCAGAGCAGGACCTCAATATTGGCCTCCCAGATCTCCAGACTTGAACATCTTGGACTTTTGCATCTGGGGTCACTCGAAGTACTTGGTTTATACGACCCCCATTGAATGTGTGAATGATTTAAGGAATCGCATCATTGCATCCTGCGAGACAATCCAAAACACACCAGGAATATTCCAACGTTTGAGCCAGTCTATGAGACGAAGACTTGATTCCTGTCTAATGGTTGGAGGTGGTCATTTCGAGGAGTTTTTATAACTCCGTTCCGTTTGATCTTGCTTCCTTTTTCTTTGTTGTAATACACATAATTTTGTTTTTTTTGTATTTTCAATTTGATATTCTATTAAAACAAAACATGGTACTGGTACATGCCTACATTAAAAGTTGGAACAAGCGAAATAATTTCAAAATACTACGATTGAAGTCACAAGTTGTGCAAACAAAACGTTCTACTAGATTTTTTCGATTCCATTTACAGAAGATCCGTTCATGCACAATGTTGTATTTTATTTTTTTATTAGGAAACCATTTGTTTCACAAACACAATACAAGAGTTAAAAAAGTTTTGCATCAAATCGTTCTTTTCAGCACATATTTTCAAATTGAAAAATGTTGTTTCGTTAAAAAGTTCTGGTGAAAAATGGAATAGGGGTTGCATATTTCACCCCTTTAAAAAATCACAACAAAATTTAAAAAGTACTTCAAAGGTGGCCTTTCAATTGGTAGAACTCTTCAGCAATTTCAAGAGAAAAAAACAATTTTTTTTCTCATTTTTGGAAGCGTGTTACTTCTCAAGGAAAGGCCTAAGAGCCTTCGTTTACATGAAAGACCCCCCTTTAATTTTCGAAAGGGAATCACCCCCTAAAAACTTTCGCACTTATTTGGGTACATGACAATCAGTATAGTTTCTCTAAGAAAAATTTTATCGAGACGAATTTACTGACATTTATGAACACAGTCATGAAGGATTTATATAGGGGAGGCGAAGTGGACTGCATATACACCGATTTCGCTAAAGCCTTTGACACATAAAACCATGACACTCTTTTGACCAAACTTGGGCACTACGGGTTGGGTGATCACTTGATATCATTTCTCACAATGTATCTTGAACATAGAATGCAGTATGTAGTTCACTGTGGAATAGACTCTCATTTGTTTATAGCGAAATCTGGTGTTCTGCAAGGGTCAAATCTTGGACCTCTCCTATTTCTTATATTTATTAACCATCTTCCCGAAAATCTATCAACTGATTACTCTATGCAGATGACTTCAATGACTATTTAGTCCTTCAGAATGACATTGATCTAATATATACCTGGTCTCAGGTAAATAAACTATATTTCAACTTAGATAAATACAAAATTCTAACCTACTCCAAATCAGGTAATCAACACAATTTCAGTTATACTATGGCAGGAACTCCCCTACAAAAAATAGATCAGATGAGAGACTTGGAAATCACTTTTCAGCAGAATCTACGGGTTAATACTCATATCTTTGAAGTAACTAAACAAGCCAGAAAACTACTGGGGTTTGTCAAGAGGACTACCAAAGAATTCAACGAAATTTATTCCGTTATTTATCTGTTCAATACACTTCCCAAGTAGCATTTTTAGTGGACGGAACGTAGCTGCCACGATTTTGGAAAACTTTGAGGTGTTTGACCACAACCACTGTCACGTAATATCACGCGGTGGCTACCAAAATGGGGAACACTTTTTTGGTGGCCGCTACGTTCCGTAGTGGATCTTAGATACAATAATATTCATTTATTTTGGCAAAAGTCGGCGCAAGCTGTCATTAGACCCGGTTGATTCTATTGGTTCGTTGTTATGACCATAGGCATGTATGTTATTTGGATTCATCTGCTATTATCAGTTCAGCGCACCAAATCACAAATCGAACTAACATACACGCCGCTGTCTACAGCGGAGTGGGCGTTAATCATATGAAATCAGTGCTGTGCGCATCTTCTCGCCTGATTAAAAGACGACTACTGTAGCCACATTCCAACCACTTTGTGGTTATCTGGCAGAAACGTGAATATGTAGTGGCCAACACGCGATACGTTAAACAACTGACTGCGCTTGTGTAATTGATATGTAGCTCGATCTCTGTCCTGCAACATATTTTAATAATAAATGTTCCTCATTCTTCCATTTTTCCTGATTCATTTCTAACACTCGATCGACTATAACTATAAGAATATATAACATACAAACACGTAAGTAAGTATATTGAATTTGAATACTTCTGATTGGGATAAAATTAAAACGATTGAAAGTTTACTGTGAAATATGGGTGTTGTAACTCGATTCTGAAAACTCTTCATTTAAGGAAAACACAATTTTGGAAATACATAACTCGTCTCTGAAATTATGTACTTGAATCCCTCGAATATTTTTTTAACCATCTTAGTTACTTGAAACCAATACTTACGTAATAAATCAATACATTTGATGCGGTACTGACGACACATGAATCTTTATTGAATACTTCGTTCATTCCTCTAATAATGGCGACCCAGCATATTCCTGTAAATGTGGCGGCTTTCGGAGAATATATCTTCAAAATGGCAGAAACTGAAAATATACCACTCTAAAGTTCATCTCATTCACAAAGTGGTCAATGGCACTACCACCACTAGAAAGTGGCGCCCACGTCGCTGGCTCATGACTCACCACTTCAAAGTTAAAACCTCGAAATTGCGGGTACATGTCCATTGATTGTTAAAAAAGGACACGTAGCAAGTATGGTGGATTTATGCAGCTCCAATTAACAATTATCAAGTAACATTTATCAATTAACAAGTAATGAAAATTATGGCATTCATGCAATCTGAAGAACAATTAAGGTATAAATATTAAGCATTTATACAAAATCAAGGAGAATTGTCCATTGAAAACGCATTACCCATTTTATTTTAAATAAATATCATTCACGTAACAGGTAAAACGAACTTTTTGAAAGCCACAATGAAATAATTTGAGAAAAGTTAGGTTAGCTTTGGTCATCGCGCGGACCAATCCATGATCACTTCAAAATCGGGAAAAATTGTCCATTGAAAACGCATAACCCATTTCTTTTTGAATAAATATCATTCACGTTTCAGTGACAGGTAAAACAAACTTTTTGTAAGCCACAATAAAATAATTTGAGAAAAGTAAGGTTAGCTTTGGTCATCGCGCGGACCAATCCACGGTAACTTCCGAATTTCAAAGGTAATTGTAACTTTGTAGTGACTTTTATTATATGCGAACTGTGGCAATCACTTATGGAGATAGCAAGAACGTGGCAATCATCACCACATATCACAATCAAGTACCTGCCACATTAAAGGTTTGATGGAAGTTAAAAAAACGTCACCGAAACTATCATACTTTGAGGATTGAAAACCTTTAAGGTGATTCTGTTTAGTGGCCATAATGTTTCAGACACCTCAATTGACACTAACAATGTATAGAAGTGTGGAGTGGCTACCATAGATGGAAATTACGTGACTACAACCTTGCAAATATAACATTTCTGTTATTCTTACCTATCAAGTGGTAATTACGTAATACCTACCGAGTCGGAGTTTCCGTCACTATGATGCTGCTTGGGTTGTTCGTACCAAATTGGAATATGGATCCACAATTTGGGATCCCGTACAACAAAATGTGTGTTACACTTTGAAAGAGATTCAAAATAACCTCATCAAATATATTTACTACGAAAAATATGGTGGGAATCCAGGTTATGTCTCCTACGAACCCCTCAGGGATGAATTCACAATAGCTCGTCTAGAGCACAGAAGGATACAACGTGAACTAATTTTCCTGTTTAACTTGGTAAACCATAAACTCACCACTGAATATCTACTGAATGAATTGAAGTACTATGTCCCATTAAATGATATGAGACCTCAACAAATTGTTTTCCGTTTAACAACCTCTGATACCACCTTACTTGGCGGTATGCGTTTCCTCTATAACAAATACCCAAACTGAACGCTATGTTATAAATATGCTATAGTAATTAATGATTCTCAAGAAACATGTTATTAGGTTACACACCTGTTAGTTTCTTCGAATAAAATAAATAAATAAATAATAGTAAGAAATGTAGGGAGTAGCTGTCGTTGAGAAAACCCACACAACAGTTCATATCATTCGCAGTGTAATAAAATTGTTAGTGAACTATTCATGCATCAGTTATATATTGCATAAGCCCCACGTTTTTCCTTTTGAATCATAAGACGGAAATAATAGTCAGAGACGTCAGTAACTAGTTCAAAAACAACACAATGAGAGCGGCTTAAAATAATATATTTCACAACAAAAATCTATTGTATCCCGAATCTATACTCCCGAAATGCCGCCTGTTCTAAATGAGGACATAGCACACCGGTGCCAAATTTATTTCGGCTCGTGCAATAGCTTACGGTGCATTTGAAGCAGCCTCTATTGTAATGAAAGTTTGTGGTCGACGTTAGTAATTGTACTGATATTTATCGAAAGCGGCGCGGAGGTTGCAATACTGAAAAATCGAGCTAAGAATGAGTCACTGCCTATTATTTCCGTCTTATGGTTATAGTATTTTCATAGCTATTAAAAATTCAAAATCTCAAATGTTCAGGACAATCTGTATGGGGTTAGGAGTCTGTATGGGGTTATAAATCTGTATGGAGCTAGGATACATTATTCTATACTTTTTAGTTCGTTTTGAAAAAGTGGCATATGAAAAACATAATTATTAATATTTGTTGTAACAATGTTCTGGAAAACAGACGATAAAATGATTGCCGCTAGCACCATCGGCAATTTTTCATAACTGCACATTTCTGCACCAGTTATTAGAAAATAGCACTTTCGTGAATGAGTAATCTCATCTCGGAAAAAAATTAGGGTCATCATTTCGAGACACAAATTCGCGTTGAACCCATCCTTTGATAATGACAAGTAGGTGAAGAGAAAGTAACCTTGAATTTCTGTTATGACTCGACCTCGAACGGTTATTTACACATTTGGAATTTTGGATAAAGGTGAATGAGGCCATTTAGGTTCATTGGTTTCATATGTTCTTCACGGAAATTGAACGTCTACCCAATGCAAGAATTTTATTCGTTCAATATTGTCAGTTCATTTCAATGAACTATAACTTGGGATTTGTAATTTTTTCAGTGTGCTTTCAAATTCTTGTGTTAAAGACGAGTATTATAATCATCTGAATAAGTTTTCTGTAGAATAAAAGTAAACAAAAGACACTCACTTCACTGAATGATTTTCACTAAACTAGGTTTACAAAACCACGACACGTGTTTCGCTATACAATAGCTTCTTCAGATGGAGATAATAATAACTCAACAATTACGATGTATCATATTAAATAGTCATGGCAGGTAATAGCAGGTATATGAATCTAATTAAGGATGTTGATGATATTAAGGATTATCCATTAGGGAATGAGACCAAGTAGATCGGAGATTATAGCCATTACCTGTTTAATCTTCGGTAGAACAAATTCAACAAAGGAGTATTATTTAGGTTAATCTGGTCATTAAGCAAAAATTGCGACTTCTTGCATTCATTAATTTCCAGACTTTCTAGAAGGTCGAGTGTATAACCTTTCTTTTCTGTATGTAATATTTCGAAATCGTATCGTATCGAAATCGTATAAAGTATAAAAAATAGCTACGAACTAATTGATAAAATCACGAATATACAACTTCCAGGCAACTCCAAACTTATCTCCTTTGACGTCCAAAATGTATTTCCGAGCATTCCGCCAGAAGAAACTATCACTTTGGTAAATAATCTTATGGTTAGGAATAATGTAAATCCAATTATTAAACAAGATATATTAGACTTGCTCACAGTTTGTTTACCTCAAAATTATTTCCAATTTAACAATAATTTCTATTCTTCTGATAAAGGACCAGTAATGGGTAGTCCTTCAGTACATGAAATATGGAACAAAAAATTCACAACAATCATTTAATTAAAAATTTCTTATATTGGTACAGGTATGTGGACGACATTTTAGTGTGCTTCGTGGTAACAATTAGAAGTGTTTTTCGACTTTATCAATACAATGCACTCTTCAATTAAATTCACAAAAGAAATGGAAACAGATAATTCTTTAAACTTTTTAGACCTGATTATAACAAAAATTAGTAATGAACATAACTTCTCAATTTTCTATAAACCTTCATATACAGACATCACAATACACAGTACATCAACGCATCCATACCAACATAAATTAGCCGCATATAACAGTATGATACACAGATTAATTAATATTCCGCTTTCAGTAGGAAATTTCAATAAATAATTAAATATAATCAAACAAATTGCTATTATTAACGGTTATAGTCCAAACCTTATGCATAATATTCTTTCAAGAAAACTTTATGAAAAAGCTATAACAGAAGTGTTTCCTACTCTGAACAAAAAACACAATTTCAAAGTTATTACATATTTAGGCCATCCTACAGAAAAAAATTCTACTTTTTGCGTAAAAATAACATAAATATCGCATATAAAATAGATAATAATTTAAGTAAATTCATTAAGAACAATAAAGAGGAAACTGAGAAATTGAGAAGTATATAAATTAACTTGTGGCTCTTGTGCAAGTTTTTACATAGGCCAAACAGGCCGAACATTCAAAAAACGATTATCCGATCATAGGAACTGTTTCGTCAATGGAAAAACAAATTCAACTTTTGCTACTCACCTCTTGACTAAAAACATTGTATTGTTAACGATTTCGAAATATTACATACAGAAAATAATGTCTGGAAACTAATAAATGCAAAAAGTCTCAATTTTGGTTTATTGACCAGATTAACCCTAATAATTCTCCTTTGTTGAATTTGTTTTACTGAAGATTAAACAGGTAATGGATATAATCTCCGTTCTACTTGGTCTCATTCCCTAATGGATAATCCTTAATATCATCAATATCCTTAATTAATTACCTGCCCTGACTATTTAATATATCGTGATTGTTGAGTTAGCATTATCTCCACCTGAAAGAGCTATTGTATAGCGAAACACGTGTCGTGGTTTTGTAAACCCAGTTTAGTGAAAATCATTTAGTGAAGTGAGTGTCTTTTGTTTACTTTAATATGGATTTTCATCAAGTATCGGCCACATCAATTCAAAATTTCTGTAGAATGACCTACCGAGGGACCCTTAACTCATACAGACCTATTTAGTTTGACGATAACGCTCAACGAAGTTGAAGCTCCGAGTGTTACCTCTATCGACGTTACACTACAGTAATAGTCCGGGAGGCAGCATTGCATTCTTTTGAGAGTTTTCATCCCTAATAAGCGAAACAAGCGTCAGTCGCCAGAATCTTGGTATGAGAAACTTCAGAATCTATAAAAAAAATATAAAAAACTATTTCAGTACAATTCAAAATTGGTTGAGTTTAAGTTGAAATGATATTAAACGGAAAAGCAATCGTCAGCTGCATTACAAATTGGGGATTATTCGTCAGCTACCCCAATAAACTGGAAATAAAAAGTGGGGATATAAAATCATTTCATCCATCACCAAAACTTTAAATGCTATTTTTTATATCATTTTCATGATACAATTAATAATCAGCTGTGCTTCCAGTGGGGGAAAAGAGTGTCAGCAGATTCGAATCCTTCAAATAACGATCTGACTGATCTTCCCACCATTATATTGTCAGCTGACTATCATTTTCAGCAAATAATACTAAATATAAAAATTTCAAATGTAATAAAATCAGTTCAACCCAGATTTCGCCGTTTAATTTGTATGTCATGATACTATGATATTTTATGATCATTTTAGTTTGAATATAATTTTTGAATCAGATATAAAAATATATGAAGAGTTATTGTTTATCAATAATTTAGAAAATAAAAACCATGCAAATTTCATTTATAAAAAGCAGTCAATAATAACATGAGCCTATAAAAAAATGGTACAGCTGTTTTTATATGTGGTAGATAAGGAACGTAATATACCATATATCGATAGTAGTTATATCAACCTGTCAACTATTTCACTACCTAACCTCATTTTGAGTTTAATTCCTACTATTTCATAATGGCTAGTAAATTAAGACGTTGTGTTAACGACCCTGATAAGTTTTTTACTTTTGTGGTGAATTTATTTTGAAAGATCAGCGAAAATTGATAACAGATACTGGGTTCCGCTTGCATTTTGCTTACTTCAACATTGAAATTCGCAATCAATATAAAGCTTGGGTGCCTCGTAGTGTATGTAATATATCAAATCAAATCGTTTATTGAACTACGTTATGCATGGACATACATTTGTAGCAGGTGAGGTCAATCGCATATGAGAAAAAACATGAAGATTTTTCCTCCACATAGAAAACAAGACGTAGAACATAAGTAAGACATATACATTATGGATATACAGTGCTAGTCAAAAGTCCCCTCCCCCCCTCGTATCTTTTGAACGGGTATACTTATAATAATGAAATTTGGAGGGTGGAAATAAACGGATGTAGGCTTCTCAACTGGTCATAACAGGTGACGCAATAGTCATAAATGACGTCACAAGGCCACTGTGACCAATAATTTTAAACGGGACCCTATGGCAAGTGACAGCTCGTTTGAAAGGTATTGAAAATACCTATTCAGTCATACTAATTTTGTTTGGGTTTCGGCTGATTTCGATTGATAAATTGAAGAAATACGAAAATTATAGTTTCGCATTTAATTAATAAAGATTTAAGAACCAGTTCTTATAATAAGTGTTCAAAATGTGCTCCATCTACTTCCTGGCAGTAATGCATCCTATTGCTAAACTCTTGTCGTACTCGTCCCAGTGTGTCAGCGGAAATTGCCCTACATTCTTCAACAATTCGTAGTTTCAGAATGGCAATACTGTCAGGTGATGTAGCGTAAACCTTAGATTTCAAGTACCCCCATAGAAAAAAATCTAATGGTGTAAGGTCCGGTGACCGAGCTGGCCATTCGATCGAACCTCGTCGTCCAATCCATCTACCACGATATTCTTCATCCAGGTAACGTCTTACTGCACCGTAATAGTGTGCAGGAGCACCATCTTGTTGAAATGTTATTTCCAAGTTGTCGAATTCATCTGGATTATCTTCTAGAATTTCAAGAATTAACGCCTCAATATCATTTTGTAACATCTCCAGATACAATTCACCGGTTAAGTTAGCATTGAGAAAAAGAGGCCCAACTATGTGGTTTCCCAAAATACCTGCCCAAACATTTACTTTTTCTGGAAATTTAGTATGTTTTTCACGAAAGATGTGAGGATTTGTGTCACTCCAATACCTCACATTTTGAGTGTTAACATTTCCATTGAGAAAGAAAGTACTTTCGTCACTAAAACAAATTGTCTGTATGTAGCCTGGTTGTTGGTTCATTTTATTGGACATAGTTTCACAGAATTCTAGTCTTCGGTCGGGGTCATCATCTGAAAGTTGGTGCACCATTTTTAATTTGTATGGATGAAATTTGTTTTAGCCAACACCCTATGTACTGTCCTTTGACTGACTTCACAGATAGACGCAACTTGGGCTGTGGAAGAAGTAGGGTTTACTACCATTTCTCCAATTATGTCAATTTTTTTGTCATCACTAATTGTTGGTCGACCAGATCGTTTGGCATCTTGAACACTACCTGATGCTTCAAACTTCCGAAGAAGCTTCCTCAAATAAACCCTCGATATAGGGCGATCGGGGTACCTCTCATTAAACAGTCGTTCCGCTGCATGGAAATTGTTTCTACATTCACCAATTATTAAGATAGCTGCTACTTTGTCGGCTACAGTACGTACCATTTTGCCTATGTAAACACTCAAACGTCTCGTTAAACAATAGCTTAGGTAAATTTTCAAGGTATAAACACTTTTGACAAGTAGAGAATTCAAAAACGTCAACCTTTTTGACAATTAACCAGAGGCGTACTCTAAAATCTTTATTAATTAAATGCGAAACTATAATTTTCGTATTTCTTCAATTTATCAATCAAAATCAGCCGAAACCCAAACAAAATTGGTATGACTGAATAGGTATTTTCAATACCTTTCAAACGAGCTGTCACTTGCCATAGGGTCCCATTTAAAATTATTGGTCACAGTGGCCTTGTGACGTCATTTATGACTATTGCGTCACCTGTTATGACCAGTTGAGAAGCCTACATCCGTTTATTTCCACCCTCCAAATTTCATTATTATAAGTATACCCGTTCAAAAGATACGAGGGGGGGAGGGGACTTTTGACTAGCACTGTATATTATGGGTAGACGGACACAATATAAGAATAACATTTCTGATAAGAACTGCATGAAAATACTCTGGAAGACTAGTGAACACTAGACGCAGTTGAAGAATAAAATAAATATAAAAATTCAATAGAGAAAATTAGAGAATAATAGACTCATAATTTTCTATCATTGTAGGAAAAATAATTCATATCAATTTGAAATCTCATAATCTAAGAACTGTTCTGCCGAATAGAAATTACATTTTTCGAGGAAAATTGTCCCCCTTTTTTTGAAAGGAACGGAGTCGAGATTTTTCCATTTTTCTTGACATGAAGCTTTATATTGGGCATCAGCCATTATGCGTACAATCTCGTTTTTGAAGTCGAAAAGCTCTACCAGAGTGAGGCGAGTTCCCCCATAGAAGAGTTCCATAATTCAAATGTGAATGGAAGAGTGCATTATATGAAGAGAGAAGGATAGGAGGGTCTACTGAATTTTTTAAGACGTCTCAGCAGGAAAAGCTGAGTGGATAGGTTTTTGGATAATATATCAATATGGCTATCATCGAGAGTTAGACCAAGCAGTTTAACGTAGATTTCTGTTTGTCGAGCAGATCATCTCTTGTTGAGATTTAGGTTATTTGCTCTGAACCATGCTTCCGTTTGATATTCATCATTAGTAGAAATTTCGCTTGGTACAGATACATTTTTGTGTAATTAAATGAAAGTAGTGTCGTCCGCGTAACACACACAAAAGCCTGGAGATATATTGTGAAAAATATCATTCATATATATAATGAAAAGGAGCGGATCCAACACGGAGCCCTGAGGTACACGGTGTTCTATATTTCGATACCTAGAAGAACTATTATTGATGTACACTGACTGCGTCCTGTTTGTAAGGAAAGTGCCACCCCCTTTATTCCATAAAAGCTTAGTTTTTCCAAGAGTAAGTCGTGCGAGACACAGTCGAAGGCATTGCTTAGGTCGCACATTATTATTGAAGAATATTTGGCCTCCTCAAAACCTCCAACAATGCCTTGCACAAACTTAGCAATTGCTTTGACACTAGAGCAATTGCTTCTGAATGCAAATTGGTTTTCATTAAGAAAATTATATTTTTCGAAGAAACTCATTAGCCTTTGTTTCACTATTATTTCCATTATTATCGATATTGGGTGGTATAGTTTAACCATTTTCAATTGCAGAAGCTGTTTCTATAAGGAGCAAAACAAAAACTTCGCTTACCCGAGCGAAGTAACGGAACGAAAAATAATGTGTACTGCTCGTAAACATTCTCCGTCGCCGAACGGCAGATCAAAAGAAGATCACAAGAGCCGACAGTCAACGTGGGTTTGAGTAACAGCTGTCTAGTTCTACACCAGATTTGCCTGAGCCAATCAAAACGGACCGCAAGCCAATGATAATGCTTGTAGTCCATACGTTGTCGTTACGTTGTCGCATACGTTGATAATGCTTGTAGTCCATACGTCTGTCCATACGTTGGAGGCCAAGAAAACTAATAAATCACGAGTTATATTTGTGTTTGAAGAGGCCTGAATAAATGAAAGCCAGTAACGCCTCTGGTCTGGGATCGAAATAGGTTTTAAAATATTATATAATTCTGTTGTGTTTTGTTGGAAAATATGTCTTTTTTTCGACCATAGGAAAATGAAATTATGATGATCCGATTCCCATACTTCCTCGCTCATGGCATATTTTTGTTATTTTAACGTATTTTTTAAATATTTAAATATCATCCTCTGCTGCTCAAAGGATACCGCTTCAAAGCTGCGAAACTTGTTTTTTAAGCTTCTGCAATTGTAAATGGTTCGACTATAGTTGTCTACATCATCCTAATCTCCTTTATTCTTGAAAATCGGTATTATTTTGATGAGTTTAAAAGCGTCGGGAAAAGAGCCTTCGGAAAACATAGATTGATCAGTGCAGTAAGAGGTTCTACAGTTATCTCACTAGTTTATTTAATAATTTTGCTGTTCAGATCGTAAACATCACAGCACTTTGAGTTTCTGAGGTTTTTTATGGCATCCGAAACCTCCATTCCTGTCACAGGTAAGGAAAAGAAGGATTCCTTGGGTTTCAGAAGATTTTTCAAAAAGTTAGTGGTGTTTTGGTCTATTATTGGTAAATAATTTAAAGTATTATCTGCAATGTCACAAAAGAAATCATTGAATTTTTCAGGAGATTTTGAATAGAGTTCAATTTTTGTTTTGTTTTTATTCCTTTCAAAATTGATCAGTCTCCAACTGTCACGTGATTTATTACTGGAGTTTGCGATAAAGTTATTGTTAGCATTTTTTTAGCAACTTTTATCTCTTTGAGATAATGTTTTTCATAAGTTTTGTTCGCCCTAATATCTGTAGGTTCTTGAGTAGTTTCACTCAGGGATTTAATGCATGACAGAGTCTCACATCACTCGGAGAGTGTCATTGAATAAACAGACGAGTGGATTGTTATTGTTTATGGTCGATTTTGTCAGTGGAGAGCAGGGACGTGGAGGTCTTTAGGAGATATTCAGATAGTAATGTACTCTCAGCCTCGGTATCCTGAAAGTGAGACCAATCTATATCCAATAGTTTATTTTTTTCAAACTTGATTTTTTATTTTCCTTATCACGTTTTTTTCATCAAAGTTGGCATTTTTGAATTCGATATTCATGTACTGGGCAGTGTGTTCTGACAGACCAGGCTCAATGACACCTGCCTCGAATTCATTTAAATTTTTGAAAATATTATTAATCAAGCTGGATGATTTGTTTGCGATCCTGTTCAGAAATAGTGATTGTCAGGCCAAAAGAACCTAATATATCCAACCAATTGTTTGTTGTATTGGAAGATTCTTTCAAATTAATATTGAAATCGCCAAGGATGGTTATGCATTCACTTGGTGAAAATATAGCTGAGTATTTCTGAGAACCCTTAAAAAATAAGTCTACATGCGAAGATAATCTATAAACAGTAATATATGTTATTTATTTTGTATTATTGTATCCCTAATATAAATAATTGTATTATTTCTTGGGATGAATAAAGTTTTTATTATTATTATTATTATTATTATTGCCACCTTGAGACATGGCAATTCAATTGCACAACACTCACAATGCAATTCTCTACTGAATTGTTCTATTTTTTATCTAAGAAAATACATATCAGCCATGAATTGAATTTTTCCTGCCGATTTATGTACTTTAGAGTATCTTTCGTCATCTAGTATGTGCATTGAACATTCGCGACAATGAGAGAAAGGTACATCTTTGGAATTTGAAAATAAAATATGTTGAACATAATTGGGCAATCGGTGTCGACTTGAAGAAAGTTAATTTTTTGTTATGTCAACAAAGTACCCATGTTTTATTTGTCTCTGGGACAGTCGAGCCAAATCAAAACACTGGATACAAAAACATTGTCCCGTGAGAGATGTTTTGGTCGTTGGTGCAAGAAATGTGATAAAGGAGCCTTTGGTTCCCAGAGAAAAAATAATTTTACCTCCCTTGCATATAAAATTAGGGCTGATAAAGCAGTTTGTTAAAGCTCTGGATAAAAATGGTCAATGTTTTCAGTTTATTTCTCAGAAATTTCCTGGATTAAGACCATCAATTTTGAGGCATCTATGAATGAAGTAGAGCGACTTGCAACATAACCTAGGAGATCAAATCAAATCAAAATATACTTTAATGTCAAAAGATGAAATCTCGTGGACAAAGCAATAATAAATAAGTTGAGAAACAACACAGAAAATGCAGGAGAATCAACACAGGAATATCAAAAAAGCATTGTATGTTGAAAAATGAAAATGAAAACACAAATAAATATAAATAAATACACACGAACATATATACATCCTAGGTGAACGAATAGTCATAAGTTACCAGAACATTAAAGGAGTAAATAAATAGAGTATATAAATTAATAAGATAGTTTGGACCCATAGTCGTTACACTGCTTTGTAATTTGTAGTGACTATTAGCAGTGGACATATACAATGGTTGAAAAAGAAATGATTTAATAACAGTATGCCATCCATATCTTTATCAAAGTATTCTTGAACACTATGAAATACCTGGTGAATGAGAACTTGCTTTACAGACTTGCTGAACTGATCAATTGATTGGATATCTTTAAAATTAGTTGGAAGATGATTATATATTTCAGCTGCATTATAGATCAGCGATTTTTGAATCAAATTTGATGATGGATTGGGCAGTCTTAACTTGTCATTTTGGCGGGTGGATCCAACAACAACATGGTAGGATGATTTGTTCTTATGTATCAGGCACACAGTTTCTAGTATGTGTAAGTAATTTTTGCTCCTTGAACAAGGGTTTACAAGACACTTTAGGCCCAACTTTGCACATATATCTAATGGCGCGCTTTTGAAGAATGAGTACAGTATTGAAGTGCTGTTGGTTGCAGGTGCCCCAGAATGATATGCCATACCTTAGATGCAATTCAACTACAACGTGGTACACAATTTTGGCGGTTACAATACCTAATTCATCCGACACCATTCGTTAAGCATAACATCCCGAAGCTAGTTTTTTGTTCAGTAATTTGATGTGGTTATTGAAATTGAGGTTGCTGTCCAAATTGATTACAAGAAATGTTTTTTTATTTGATATCATATTATTACCCAACGGAATGTCTGATAAGTTGCAATTAAATGATATGAGATTGGTTTTGTCTATATTGAGGGATAACAGATAGGAGTTGCATCACTCTCTCACACTGGCAATATCTTGAGCTATTTTGTTGTGAAGATTTGTTTCATTGATATCATGCCACATGATGGTTGTATCATCCGCAAAGATTGTAAATATTCCATTAGATTCGATATAAGCCAGGTCGTTGAAATATAACAAAAACAGTACTGGCCCTAGTACCGAGCCTTGGGGCGAAGAACAAAGAGAACCAAGATTTAAAAATCATGGAGAACAGGTATCAAGGCAGATGGGACGTTCATATGATGGCAGACTATTGCTGGAGAATTATGCGCGATACCCAAGACAACGTCACGCTATAAAATCACTCAAAAGACAATTTATTCATGTATAATGTTAAAAAATAAAGCCATATTTTTGTAAAAATGCATTTTTTTTCTCTCATAAACTAGAGCTGATACAAAAAAAACAGTAATTTTTGTATATCATCTTATTAAACATACTTAAAATCAGGTCTAAAATCCTAGGCACCAAAATATGTGCAGGCTAGTGTAATAACATTATTAGTATCTCCGCGCGAGGAGTGCTGTGCCGTTACGATGTCTTGAATTTTTATACCATTAAATATTAATTGAAAGGTTTGAAAAAGTATGCTATCAGACACTTGAAGGAGAAAAATTCTACTGGATTTTTTTTCACAGATTTAACAAAGTTCCTGTTTATAAAAAAAACTCCCAAAATTATTTCTCTTCTTATTAACTATTGACGATACAGCAGTAGACCGAAACCAGGTATAAGGGATCGGAGAAAGGCCAATTCATAAAAAAGCAGGTGTTCACTATAAATTATAAAATACTTAACACAATATGAATTTCTATGAGTTTAAATAATGTTATATTACAACTTATTCATAATAAAAAAAATACGACATGAATATGAACATATAAATGAGAAAATAAAATGAAACGGAGTAGAAATCAGATAGTCAATATGAATGCATGTATTTTTCAAACTATTAGAGTTATTGGTTTGGTCCAAGATTTGTTTAGTAGATATTTTATTACTCAATAAAATCGTCTTGGACGTTTATTGCTGTATCTTCAATATTTAATAAGACATAAGTCATGAAAGAAACCAATTTTATCAATAAATGCTAATGATCAATAATAGTTACAAACTTGTTCTTGGGCTCAATCGGAAGATAAATGTATTCCCTATAAAATCAATTCATATGTCTATTACCGTATCTCTAATAGTTTAAAAGATATAGCTGTTAATAACTAAACGAATGATTTTTGAAATGTAGAAAGACCATCATTTTTTCAATTTTTTTAATTAATATTCAATAGTATAGAAAATGTATTTGCGCGGAGCCCTGTTTCCAACATTAAATGAAAAGTATTAATTATAGAGATGAAGTTCCGACAGTTTTTTTCAACTTTCCTCCCCTTTGAGAATCTTTTAGTTTCTCTAATATTAATAGTTTTCGAGTTATTACCACAAATAATTTCCCATTTTCAATGCAGCTGACGATTGTTTTTCCATTTAATATTACATCAATTCAAACTCTGGCAGATTTCAAATTTTGTCACAACCAGTACCACTACTACTGGGGCAGTTGACGCTCAGATCCTTGAATGATTGTCCGAGAAAAGACATTTGCAAAAAAATCATGAAGGTGAAATAATTGTGTATTTGCAACGCTGCCCTCCGGACTATGAGTTCTACTAAAAGTATAATTTGATTCAAATTGTGCTCTCGTCTGGATCTATGCAATCTACAGGTTCCTTGCTATGTTATTTTGCAGAAGAAATATTCTGGTGATTGTAATTTACATTTAAATGGAGGTTTCTTTCAACTTTTTATTTAACCTCGGTCCATTTCCGCTACCAGGGCTAAACACCGACGCCGGTTAGCACACTCCCCTCCAACCAAAAATTTTGCCGAATTTTAAAGAGCTCAACATCCATGAAATCGGACCGCCATCTTAACTTCCCCTCTGAAAGTTGGCATATCTCTCATATCTCGTGCTTAATGATGTAGCGCCTGCGAGCTGTGATATGCTATACTACGCTGCAGTTGTACCGGCTCAACGCGAGTTTTTCCTGGCAGGCGCGGTCATTCATCCAAGTACTAAACGCACCCGGCGTTGCTTGACTCCAGATATTGATAGGCTTCTGTCATTTTGACAGGCCGGCCATGCCCTGAAACGAAGGTTAACCACCGACCTCAACTATTCTCTTCCTGGGCAAAACCAACTGATGAATTGAATCAGCTGACTCCCATACCAGTTTTTCCACAACCAGGTAATCCCACTTTTTCCACACTGATTCAAAAATGGGATCTCTTTCCGAAATATCCCTTCAGCTGCAGTTTCAGCAAATTTTTCGCAGTACCGGTACAGTTCACTGTCCAAACTATAAATTTTTCAAGGTGATACCTCAGAGGACAATGTCTCGTTACTAATTTCAGGTCTTTCTTGTCCAGCTCGAGAAACTGTTTAGCTTTTTTTTTTCATTTGAAAATCGCCTGCGTTCCAGCTAACTGCTCCACAAATTTGGTTGTTAATCCAACTGCAAGTTGTAACACCTCTAATGCACGGCCTACCTAGATCACCCTGTATAGATATGTACCGGTTGGACGCCCCTCCTTGTATTCTCCGCGGGCCCCATCTTTCAATGGCGAAACTAGTGATCTCGAATATCATCAGTTATATAACTCTTAAACATTCACAAGTGGAAACACCTATTATCTCTCCTAATCCCAATCTTTTTGCTGTTTGCTGGTAACGACTTAATAATTGTTCAAAAAAAGTGAAACAATGCGATGGCATAGTCTCGTACTCCATTATCGCCATCAGCATCCTCTGTATTTATTATTACAAAAAATAATTGAGTGGGACTTAAATGAGAAATATTCAGTGAAATAAGTCGACACCATTAATATATTGTATTGTATGTAATACTTTTTCAAAGTTTTTTTTTTAATAGACGCAGCCGATACTTGACGAAAATCCATAATTAAAGAAAACTAAAAACACTTCACTACGATTTTCACAAAAAATTGGTTAACAAAACCCGCGACACGTGTTTCGCTATATTATAGCTTTTTCAAGTGGAAACTAAATTACAATTAGTGGGGTTTGGTATGAATAATAGAAGTCAGTTGGATATTAGGTAATTAAGTGATTATTGGACGAAAGATTATTCAATTTCTAGTAAACAGATTGAAAAGGGGCGAATTATTCAAATTAATCTGATCATTTAATAAATATTGTGAGTTCTTGTCTTTGTTACTCTCTAAGCTTTCTAGGAGATTGAGTTTTTGACCTTTTTTTTCTACATGCAATAGTTCAAAGTCATTAGCAAAGCAATGCTTTTCAGTCAGCAGATGATTAGCGAAAGTTGAATTAGATTTGCCCTTAATAAAACAGTTTCAATGCTCGGATATGCGTTCCTTGAAAGTTCTACCTGTTTGTCCTATGTATAATTAATATTAATATTAATTGAATGACCAGATTAAATTGAATAATTCGCCCCTTTTAAATCTTTTTACTAGAAATTGAATAATCTTTCATTCAATAATCACTTAATTATCGAATATCCAACTGACTACTTGCTCCTATTATTTATATCGAACCCAAGTAATTGTAATTCAGTTTATCTCTACTTGAAAAAGCTATAGTATAACAAAACACGTGTCGTGGGTTTTGTAAACAATTTTTTTGTGAAAAGTGTTATTAGTTTACTTTAGATCTTTTTAATTCGATGCACGGAATTCGAGAAATACTCGTGAAATCAATTTCAATTGATTTTTTCAACGTGAGTTGATTGAATGAAACCCATATTAGTATAGATGGGATTGTACGAAAAATTCCACATATCTTCTTTAACCCTTCAACTTTTATATTCCTTACAGTTGACTTCAGATGATGGTTGAAATAAATTTCAATTATTTATTTACTTTTCTACTTACAAATTACCTAATTTTTTCGTATACCAATGAATCTGACGTGAATATGATATAAAATTGAGCGCCGACCTATTCGAAAGTCAAAATGACGACAATTTTACCTAGCATAACGTTCGATGGGATGTTGTCTACTTTATTTATTGACACATAACCTTCTTTAGTTTCAAATTAAATCAACGGAAAGAAATAAAACCATGATTAAAAAAATACGTATTATCGCAATCCTCCCCTCCCCCCTCCCATCTATTATTTTAGCCGGCGACTCCAATATGAATTTTGTGAAGGGTCAACTGATACCGAAATATTGATAAATTTGCTTAGACTGTTTCAATTTAGTAATTCACGTAGATCAACCCACTCGTGTCTCTAAATTCTCATCTACGATTATAGACTATGTCTGCACAAATATAAATGATGTAGTGTGCTCTATTACAAATCCTGGACTATCTGACCATGAAAAGGTTACCTGTCTATACCATAAGACGGAAATAATAGTCAGTGACTCAGCTCGATCGTTCAGTGTTCCAACCTCCGCGCCGCCGTCGATAAATATCAGTACAATTGCTCGACTTCCGTTAAACTCGAGGCTCCTTCAAATGCTCCGTAAGATCTATTGCACGGGCCGAAATAAATTCGGCACCGGTGCGCTGTGTCCGCATTTAAAACAAGCGGCATATCGGGATAAAATAGATATTATTATTTTGCCGCTCCTATCGTGTTGTTTCTGAACTAGTAACTGACGTCACTGACTATTATTTCCGACTCTGGTTCAATCCCATACAGTTTTGATTATAAAACCGTTCTAAAGGGTAAGAAACATGGGCGTATTTTCAGCAAAAAAAAACACTAAATTTCGACTCAGTCTATACAGGGGGCTGAAGATCCAGTTGACACATTTCAGAAATATGTTGTTGAAATATTTAATGAAGCATTCCCATTACAGTTAATAAAGAAAAATAAATCGATACCTTGGGTCACAAGGGGACTAAAAAAACTCTACTTGTAATCTGCGTTGTCTCCACAACATTAGAAAATTCCATAGCGATAACATTTCTTTCATGTCTTACTTCGTATCTAAACACAATCAGTCTCTTGCTTCTTTGATAAAGAAAAATATCAACAACCCCTCAAATGTAATCACTTCTGATGAACCACTCAAGAAAAATTTCACATCCAATATCCCAAATTTAACCAAGAGAGAAGTCAGTAAAATATCTGATAGAGATATGTCTTCGGCCATTCGAATAATGAGCTCAAGTGACACTGTTGCTGATTTTGACTCTTCATCACTTTCAGAGCTGCAATCAAAACACCTCGCTGCTTTTAATCAATGCAATATATCTGCTCCAAGCGAGTTACAGAGTCTGATGTGATGAAAACAATAAAATCATTCCGTGTTGGCTCTCCTGGTGGATTGGATTATCTCAGGCCATCTCACATTCAAGACTTGTTGAGCCACAGTTCAGGATTTTCGAAAGATGAGCTTTTATCATCAATAACATCCTTATGTAACTTTATGCTAGCAGGTAAAGTTAACCAAGACATTTGTCCCATCTTGAATGGAGCTACACTGCGTGCTCTTAAAAATAAAACTGACAGAATCCGACCAATCGCAATTGGATTATTTTATCGTCGCTTGGTTGCTTTGACGTACGAGATTGACTGGGTGAACTATTTTGCCCTATTCAATTTGGTTTGGGTACACCTGATGGTTGTGAAGCTGTTACTCATGCTGCTCGACAATTCATCAATTATCACCCAAACCCATCATCTAAAATATTTTTGAAATGAGATTTTAAGAGCGCTTTCAACTCGAACCACCGCAACTTCTTATTAGACGAAATCAAGGATAGCATTCCCAATCTCTTTCCTTTTCTAAACCAGTGTTACCAAAATTAATCTTTTTCAACTTTCGGTGACAGCCTGATCATGTCTGAAAGAGGAATTCAACAGGGAGATCCTCTGGGTCCTGCGTTATTTTGTTTAGCAATCGATAAATTAACCAAATTGTTACATTGTGATTTCAACTGTTGGTATCTAGATGATGGCTCTATCGAAGGAGATTTCGATTCAGTACTTGACAAGTTACGCACTGTCATTTCCACTGCCGAGGATGTGGGTTTGGAATTGAATTTCACAGCACTTTAAAATCAGACGAATTGTTGGAGTTCACCTCCCTAGCACCAGGAATCACATTCCAGGAAAAAACAAATTGGATTCTCCTTGGTGCTCCGTTATCCGATGAAGCACTTCCTATATGTCTCATTGAAAAACAGAAGGAACTATCACTCATTGCTTCTAGAATGAGTGATATTCTATCACACATTGCATTTTTTATTCTGAAAAATTGTTTGGCAATTCCAAAATTAATGTATATTTTAAGATGTAGCCCGACTTGGTATTGTGATGAGCAAGTAGTTAACAAACAAAAAGAAAAGTGGGAAATAACAAATGATCTGAGGGGGAAAGTAAAAAATCTGAGTTGTCCAGAAGTAAATGTCGACATAAACTATCTGCACCAATATTAGGATTCTATAGCCAACAAATTAACCAAGCATACTTCTACGACAGTTGATACTCTCGATCACCTACAGAATGAGGCCTCTCCGATGCACTCTCTATTTTATACGAGACGGACATGGCTGAGCTTAAATCAGTAAAAAGTAACATAAAAACATGAAATTCCCCAGGCGAAGACCACTTATCAGCCAAACTATTGCCTCAATTACCGGATGAAGCCCTAAGTGCCCTAGCTGTGGCCATAAACAAGCCTTCTGCCACAGGTGTTTTTCTTTCCAGTCTAAAAACCGCAAAAGTCATACCTCTCCACAAAGGTGGTGCCACTGATAATCCAAACAACTTCAGGCCCATCTCACTACTATCAACACTGTCCAAAAAAAATTGAGAACTTAGTAAAACATAGAATGATGGGATTCTTGGGAAGACATAATATATTAGCGCCTGAACAGATTGGTTTCCAAAATAATAAGAGCACTAATGATGCAATCTTTGATTTTCTTGAAAGAGTCTATAGGAGCCTAGACGAAAAAGAAGCGGCTGCAGCAATTTTCCTTGATCTCTCTAAGGCTTGTGACTCTGTAAGTCATGAGATACTATTAAAAAAGCTCGCACATTACGACTTCCGTGGAACAGCTCTAGACTGGTTCAGATCCTACCTTACCGATCGAAATAAAAGAATTGTATTAGGCAACAATACTTTTTTCTCCTCTACATCAACGATTCGGCCAAGCTAGATATCTCTGGTCACCTCACATTGTGTGCTGACGATACCACAATCCTCTGTCATAATGAAGAATGCGCTTCTTTGGTTCAAATTCAAAATATGGTGTGAAGCAAATATGTTGACATTGAATATTACGAAAACAAATTCCTCAACTAACTAAAAGCAAGCCTGGAACAAAATTTCATACCTAACTTAATCAATGCTCACTTAAACAGAAAAAAACGATATTTTCTTCGTTGCCATACGTCCCCAGATCCATTATAGTACATCCATTTTCAGTTGAATAAATTCAACCCAAAATATAGGGTTCGTTTAAAATCGTACATATTATAATGTTGAGTTATGAAGGAAAACGGAAAGATAAATGAATATAATTTCCTGAATAAAGTATATAGTAAACAGAATTGAGTGAAAACTGTTCGTCGCGTAAAAATCAGTCGATAACTTCGCTGACCGATTATTGCATAAATTACCCTTAACCATCACAGATAACTTAGATGGGTTTGGGGTTCAATCTCTCAGAAGAACAGTGGTGTGGTGTGTATCTGGGTAGACGAAGCCATATATGGTGAACAACTGTAAGAAAAAATGTATGCAGTAGTCGAAAGTACCATCCACACAAAATTTCTGGTTAGAGCTTTAAAATTATAAAAATCCTTTCAGACTGTGGTTTAAAACACAAAAAAATCAATCAGCGAATGGCACTAATGGAATCAATCCGGATTGTCCTCCAAAGACAGGATTATTTACGTCAAATAAAAAACATCGGGAATCTAAGAGACGAATTAATATCTTGAAGAGAATTAGTTTGATAGTCATGATGTAATTTGGTTTGGATGGGTAGATAACTCAAAAAACTATTGTCTTCAAGCACCATGTTCTAGAGAAAAACGGATAATTATTGTACACGCGGGGAGTGAAAATGGTTTTGTACCGAACGCGATGCTGTTGTCAGCTAAACAAATAAAAACATGTTCAGCAGATTATCAGGAGGACATAACTGCACCTTTAATAATTGTTCCCAAATATAGACCATTGTGATGGATAATGTGTTGTACCGGGTTATTATTGCCTATAGCAAAAAAGGGTAAATGTAAAAGTTGTGTGGTTATGACTGAATTTTCATAAAATGCTATTAAAAATAACAGCATCGTGCAGATTTCAGGGGATATTTTTTTAATGGGAAATCCGGTATATTATTGAATTTTTTAAATGACTTTTTTCTCCTGATTTCAAAAATGCTACCTACCCCTATCTTATACCGTTTTTGAGTTATTAAACGTCGAATGACTAGTTGTTACTGTGAATGCCTGTCTTATGAAAGTAAACATTTTCAAAGTAAGCTATGAAAATTAACACTATATTATGTTTGTTTAGTGACATTTCTTTAATGGAATAATCGAAATGGTTTACAGTGAGGAATAAAAAGTTCAAATATTTATACAAAAATAGATAACAAAGATTTATTTAGAAAATTTAAATAACATGAGAACTCATGAATGATGTTCAATGTTTCACCATTATTGTCAATGCATAATTGATAACGTATTCTTATATTTATGAGTGCGTTGGCAATTGCTTCATCATTAACGTTGAGATTCTCTAGTTCAAGTCGAATCGTCGTATTATTATTATTAACAATGTCTTTTAGAAATCTCCAGAAAAATGAATCCATAGGGATCGCGTCCGGAATGTTAGGTACCCATTTAATAGTTCCATTATTTCCTATACATATTGGGAATACATTATTCAAATATACTTGAACGGGTAGGCGGGGTTGCCCCATCTTGCATCCAAATCATACTGGCAAGTTCGGCTTCCGAAAGTTTTTGTAAAAGAATATTTTCTACATCTGAGATGAATATTTCTTGATAGGTAACTCCTGTTAATATATAATCATAAAATATATGGCCAACAATGTTATTTCTAAAAATTCCGCACCAAACGCTAACAGTTTTTCTTCCTGTTTTCTTTATTTGTTTTACCAATCTTTTTCTATCCTTTTCCACGACATTCGATATTTCCTATTGAAAACTCCTGTCGTAGAAAAGGATGACTCACCAGTGCATAATATTTTAGTTGAATAATCGGGATTTTCATTCAAATTTTGAATCATCTGTTGCAAAATTCCAGCCTTTTCTTCTTCTTTTCTGTGTTAAAACTTGTACGGGTGAAATTTTATATGGTTTGTAGTTGTTCTTTTTCAAAATACGTTGGATTTCGGAAAAACTTTTACCTAATCGATCGGCTACATTTTTTAAACTACATTCAGAATTTTCTAAAAAATAATACAATGTTTCAAAAAAGTCTATTCGCGAATTGATATGGATATGCTTACCTTCGAAATGAAGCAGTATATCTAGCTGTTCTTCCTGTTTTTCTTGAACTACAAGCTTTTCTTGGACGGTGTTGGACGATTTGGATATAACACCCTATATACACTTTTTGCTGAACGTTTATTTTTGTTGTTGTGAACCATTTTGATTATGCCATTAAAGAAATGTCACCAAACAAACATAATATAGTTGTCATTTTCATAGCTTACTTTAAAAATGTTAAATTTCATAGGTTAGGTATTTACAGTAACAACTAGTCTTAAGTTGAATAGAAAAATCGAATTTAAACGGTTTTCTTCACATAAAGGATTCAATATAAAATTGAACCAGAGAAAGGTAGATCTCAGGTGAAAAACAACTACTTTCCTGGCAAATACCACGCAGAACGTTGAATGATATTCACCTGAAAATCCATGCATACTTCCATATAATATCAATGGACATTGAATGCAAATGTTTCTTTCTGATAAGCTCGATTATGTTTAATTTATGTCGTGTTCACCTAACAATCCGCATACCGGTTTCAGGCTTCTTGGCCCTCATCAGTAGTCAGTAGTCTTAAGTTATTCGACGTTTAATAACTCAGAAGCGGTATAAGATAGGGGTAACATATGGTATATTTTTGAAATCAGAAAAAAAGAGCATTCCAAAAATTCAATAATATACAGGGTAAAAAAAAATCCCCTGAAATCTGAACGCTACTGTATTTTTTATCAAAATTCAGTCATAACCACAAAACTTTTAGATTGAACTTTTTTTTTCTATAGGCAATAATAACGATGATAAGAGGTGAGTAATTTATAGCGAATAACCCGGTACCACTCACGTCAAAAAGTAAAAAACCCTCAAAAGCGCAAAAAAGAGGACATTTTGAAATTTATGGCTTCTAAAAATTTGAATATTGCCCAAAAGGCCATGAAGGAGGTATTACTACAACTTATTAAAATAAAAAAATTCGAAAAAGAATATGTAATTAACGAATTTTGTGAAAATTCTGGTCATACACTGCTGAGGTTACCTCCTTATCATTGCGTTTTCAACCCCATAGAATTAGCTTGGGCATTTGTTAAAAACCAATTGAGAAAATCCAATCAATGTCCAAATCTAGGTGGAGAAATTGTAGAATATTGATTGAGGAATATGAAGATCTTTGGGCAGATTGAATTTCACATGTGATTTCAAAAAAATGTGAATATTCCGTTTTGCCATCCATTCAACCCGTAATCATAAACCTGAATGATCGTCTGAGTCGAAGGATTGTGTTGATAATTAAGGATAGAAATGCGTTTCATTTTCCACGCATATTGGATTTTCTTGTTTTTGTTTCTCTCTCTCTCTATCTCTCTCTCTCTCTCTCGCTCTCAAATGCTAAAAATGTTATCGTGTTTGTCATCTTATATGAATCAACAGTGATGCTTATTATTGAAGTTGGATTTAACGGGAATTAGGATTAGGAATTTTTTATCGCTGACATTTCGGATTTATTATGGTCGGCATGTTCGGTCAAAGCTGCAAATCCTATCTTTTGCTCGGGTTTATCATCCCATCCAACTGCCAACTGAAAATGGATATACTATATAGTATATCCATTCTTAGTTGGATGATGATGGGATTTATCATCCACCCCTGATCATAATAGGATTTGAGCTTTGGTCGAAAATGCCGACCATAGGCGGAGATTTACTCTTTTACTTCAAATGTAACTTTGCCTATTTTTGTTCAAAAAGAAATTTCAGTAAACTATCTGGAAAAGGAGATTATTAAAGGATTCAGAGGGGATTTTCACTAATAAAATTTTTTGGTAGGTCTATTGGGTGATAATGAGAGTAAGTTGATAATAATTATATTTTTTTGTATCTAGGCGAAAATATTTTAACCATTTTTTGATATCACACTGGGCTTGTAAGGTATATTCAGGATAGTCGGATAATTTCTTGGTAATTGAGTCCAAGGTGGGCACTACTCTACTGGCCTCATCAACTCTGGCCTCATCAATTTAAATATTTGATCTCTTCGTTTTTTTTTTCCAGAAAATGATCTACGACATATCCTTGTTTTCTCAAGATTTATTTTGTGTTGATGAACAATTATATTTTGTCTGCCTATATCTGTTCGAACATTTGTATAATTGTTTCTTATGGAGACTGTGGCGCTTCTCCATTTTGTATGAGAAATAAAATTTGCAATTCGAGAAAACCCTTCCAGATGTGGAATTAATTTATTTTGTTTCTTATTGAAGTTTTCTACCGAAGCAAATATCTTACATTGGGAATTTTCCACAATTCCAACGTAAATTTTTTTCAAATCCAAAGCCATACCGCAGTTTCACAATCAAAAATGAATCATGAAACAGTTGCTGATTGCTACTGAAGTCCGCTGAAATGGTTTCTTAGCCGTGAAACCCATACCTCGGTTTCATATTTAGATCTTTCCGTTGAGTGGAAACCTCTTTTCTATGAATTGTGTAAACCTCCCAATGTAAGTGAAACATTTTGTTGAGTTGAAAAACAAAATGTGATCCTATTGCAATCCAACGCATTTGTGATTTCCACATCTGAGAAACCATTTTCTGAATTAGAATTTCATTTCTCACAGAAAATCGAATTAGAGAAATGATTTTCCTCAAATCAATGAGAATATTTTTTATTTTATTTTTTTATATTTATTGCTCACATAATATACAGTTACAACAAGATAGGCATCTTGGCTTGGGGTGCAGCACTCAGAAAACACATAACACCTTTAAAAATACTACAACGAAGATTCTTGAAACTAATGTTACATAAAAAATGGGACTACTCAACAGAACTGACTTACACTGAGTCAGGAGTGTTTGACCTCAGGCAGGAATTCAGTTATAAATGTATGATCAATTATCACATAAGTGAGAAATTCAAAAAAAGCAATCATGAATATGACACACGTAGAAAAAATTACACTTAATTCCCTTCATGACAAAATCTATAGGACAAAGATCAAATGAGTTCTTAGCGCCCAAACTCTACAACAGCATCCCCAATGAACTTAAAAACATGTCAAATAAAACATTTAAAAAAAGTCTAAAAAAATTTGTGCTGACCTGCCCTAGGGCATACGTTCATGGTTTGATAGAAATGAAAATATAATTAAATAAAGTTACATTTCATAAGGTATCCGGATAGGTAAGTATTTTGTTTCCATATCGCATCTCCCGTGCAACCAATCTCCAGATGAAATTGATCCAAATTCAAATATTCTAAAAGTCAATGTTGAATAAATCTACTGTTTCTTGCTCTAATTTTTTTTTTATTGTGTTCTGTTATAAATTATTCAGTTATTACAGTATATATGTGTGTATTTTTTATATTTGTATATTTTTATATATTTTATATTTATATTCTTAATTGCTACACTGTCTCGGAACAAGTATTTTACTTACCGAGTATATTTACTCATCATAACATTTATTTTAGTATTTAGTATTTGTTACCCATTCTCCATTTCATTAATACCTGTCGTGTGATATTCAATAGGACGTTCTAGTGGAGTTTTCATTATTATTATCTCATACTACTTCTATTATAACGTATTGTATTGCTTATATTATTATGTGAGTGAATAAATGTATTATTATTATTATTACAACATATGTTTAAAAACTATGGAAATAATAAGTTGCATTTAATTTTTTCTTTTGCTCCTAAGTGTATAACACTTGTATGTGCAATATAACACTTGTATGTGCAATATTATATTTTTCTTTTTGCTCTTATTGTTACTTATGTTCATGTGAATCACTGATTTGGAATAAGTTCGGATTAATCATAAACCATTTTTTCTTGATTTGTTGAAAATATGAACAGGATATTCATAAAATCAGATGTGGAATCATCTGCGACTGAAAGATAAACTTTAGTCACTATCTTCCTTTTCAACATGTTTTCTTCTTCGTCACAATTGTCATTTTCGAACATTAAAAAAGAGTTCTCCTAACTTTTGTTACATCTTTGAAAAGGTACGAGATATCATTCGAAAATCACATAAAAATAGCTAGCAAAAGACATTCACTTCTATTGTTTAATCTTCGGTGAAACAAATTCAACAAATAATAATTATGTAAATTAATCTGAGGTATTCTGACTTTTTGTTCAATAATGATCTCCAAACATTCTAGAAGGTCGAGTTTACAAGCTTTCTTTTTATATATTATATATATAATATATATAATATATATATATATATATATATATATATATATATATATATATATATATATATATATATATATATATATATATATATATATATATATATATATTAACACAATCTACCTGCTATTTTGTACCTATGTGGCCCATTAAATAATAACTGATTAGGATTTAACACTTCCATTGGTTGTTGTACAAATTTAAAGCAGATTTGCGTGAGCCAGAAATTTTATGTGGATGGTATTTTCGACTACTGCGCAAATTTTTTCTTGCATTTGTTGACCATTCATGGCTGCCTGTGCCCAGACACACACACCACTGTTCTACGAATAGATTCTATTATCTATATTCCAAACCCGATAAAGCAAAATATGTAGTCGTTTTCGGCAATTTATGCTATAAGCGGTCAGCGAAGTTATCGACTGGTTTTTACGCGGGAATAGTTTTCACTCAATTTGGTCTACCATATACTTTATACGTAGAATGATATTTATTTTTCCGGTTTCCTTCATAATTCAATATTTTAATATGTACGAGTTTGAACGAACCCTATATTTTGAGTCGAAGTTGAATTATTCAACTGAGAATGGATATACTATACCTACATTGTTGTTGAGTCCTTGTGTGTTTAGATAAAATATTCTCAAGCCGAATAAAGTGTCGTACTTTTTCTCCAAGACATCAGGACCTACGATCGATTGATTAGGGTTGGTCATCATGATCAAGCAGGTGAGGTTTAATAAAATACCTCAAAAATCTATCACTACCTTCATGAAAAATACGGCTATCCTGATATTGTACATTTGGATTGAATCGACGAAAAAGTTGACGAATACTTATTGATGTTGATTCGTATACCGGTAATTTCGTTCATTCACTTTAATTATGGATCAATATTGACCTAGTTACGAGATATGTGTATACGTTTTGAAATGCACGAAGAATTCTTGAGGCTGACAGGTAGCGTTGACGGTACATCCCATTTGGGTTGAATATTTCTCGGGTCAGAAATGAGAACAAGACAAAAAGTTTAATGACACTACGTGGAAAGAAATGCTATAGGTCATTCAGTATTGAGAAAGGCTAGAATATTTTCAAAAGTGTGTGAAATACAGTATACAGTTTCGTAGTAACAAGCAATGAAATGGTATTGCAATCAACAGTAACGTACGAGGGTAGTCCCAGAAGTACCCGACAAAGAAAACACAAACAGTTTGGGAAACAACATTTTTATTTCTCTACATCTTCTTTTAGCTCGATATATTTTTCCCAGCGATGGTCAATAATATTGTTTATTCACCAAGAAGAAAGTACAGTAGAGTTTATATAACACATATAAGAAGTAAACAAGCAAACAAAAGGGAATAACGAAGCTTCAGTACTATGACTGTCGCTTGTATGTGATGAAGGAATTAATATAGATTCCTTATAAATGTGGGATGGTAAGATAGAAGTGTACAGTTTGTGACACAGTTTCATAATTTTTTATCTAATATTAATCGTTGTCGTAATCACAATATCAACAATATAACAGTAACAATATTACAAACACTGAATACAAACGTAAAAATAAATTTGAAGGCATAATTCCCTAATTATATAACTAATATTAATCATCGTAATAATCACAATAATAACAGTAGTAACAGAATGGGGACGTAAAAATAAATTTGAAGGCATAATGTCGTGTATTTGTCATATTCTGGTTCATGTCTTATTTGGGTATTGGATGGATGTCGTGTTTTTTTTTTCATGATCAGTGGATGATTTGATTAACAAATCCATGAATCATTGTCCTTTATTTGAGTAAAATAAAATTTTTTATTTGGTTTTTGTACTTTAGCACCTATATTTCACCAGGTCCATCGATGATTTTTTGGAATACGGGGTATTAATTGGGAAACAATAAGCGTTCGACATATTCCTTGTTTCGAACCACCTTGTATATTATTCAGAATAATTTTTTATTAAGCTTAGGGTACACACGAAGAGTTTTATGAATGATTAAGGTACAAAAACACATAGTTTTATGATGTACCAAAACAGATAGTGAGTGGGTAGTATTGAATAAAATTATTCAGACATTTCACTATCGTTGGGTATAGTACCTATATCTATCCATTCTCAGATGGATGGACTGATAAACTCGAGCAAAACATTATATGAATTGCCGCTTTGAAAAACATGCCGACCATAGGCGGAGATTTATTCTTTCACTTCAAATGTAACTTAGCCTATTTTTGTTCAAATATGTTTTTTCGAAGTAAGTTGAATGTCCCGAAAAACATCTTAATGGAACTGAATTTCCAATTATTTCTTCTTTTGATTTCCCATCAAATTCTAATTTTTTTCCAAGCTTGGGACCGGCAGATGTTATCACTGAGCTATCTAAGATATAAAAAGTATCAGGAAAGTGTAGAATAAAAAAAATAACAAGCATTTCTGTTTATTTAGTGTGCTGAAGAAAAATAATAATAATGTATTTATTTAGCATCAGTGCTACATAAAAATGACAGAAGTTGGCAATCAGGATTTGTTTTATGCCGGGTCCACATCAAACCCACAAAACAAATACATCCAACAAAACAGAAACACGACAAATGAGCAACTTTCTGAAAACAAAACAAAATGAAAACTTGTGTCCACACTGCCAAGAGACAAAATGACAACAAAAGTTTTCAGTTTTGGTTTTGTCTCGTGTCGTCCACTCCTAGAATTAGTTTTCTGTATCAGAAATTTATAAACGGTGAAAATATGTGGCGTTTTCATGCTGAAAGAGAAAAACGAGATGATTTTCTCATCATGTGTGCTGGTTTTGTGGTTCTTCGAAGGGAAAATGAAATATGCTTCTGGGTGAAACCGTCCTTACGTGGAAGAAATGTATATGGCATTGAAAAAATATTAGCCGATTTACGTAAAGACGATATTGGATTGCGGGGAGAAATGCGTTCTAGTTTCCAGAAATTTTTAAGAATGTCTAGCGAATTGATATTTTTTATTTTTCTCTCTACTTCTTCTGAAGACACATTTAGACATTTTCCTATTTCTTTCATTGCATCCGCTTTTTTATTGCGGTTTTTATACTCTCTATTCCCCGCATCCCATAATAAAGGATATTCCCGATAGACTTCAATTAATTTACTAGTGTTATCCACAGTCCACTTCAATTTTTCAGGCGACATACTGTACTTATTTTCAGACAGCATACAAAACACACAAGACTCAGAAGTGGCAACAAAACAGAAACCCTTTGATGTTTACCGACGCGCAAAAAGAACGCGAAAAGTTGCTGGAATCAGAAAAAAATTAGTTGATGAAATGTTTCGGATTTGTTGCTAAATTGTTGAAAAACATTGAGTTGATGTTTTGTTTCTGTTTTGTAGGTTTGATGTGGACGCGGCATTTACAAACATTATTATATATAGGAAAACTAATTGAATTAAGTAAAAGTTAAATTAGGTATGGAATTATAAAAATAAAAGTTGACAAACACCCTAACAATTAGTTATTGAAAAAAAATGTCAAAAGCTTTTTGAACTAATTTAAATGATCACAGTTTTTAATAGTTACAGATAGTTTATCAACCTCTATTATTGATTTCTATCAAATAGTCTTAACAGGTAATTGTACAAAGTCTTAGGATTAAATATTTTAATAGGAGTAAATGAATGTTTAACTTATTCATTCAATCAATCAAATCATTTATTTTACACAATTGACAATATACATTGAATCGGAATAGTCATAAGTACTACTGAACTAAAACACTAACAAACTAACAAATGAAACTACCAACAAAAGTTAGTATCTTGTCAACAAATGATACAATATCTGTGGCATTTCATAGCTTTACAGAGTCATAACATATACATAAGTATATTACATCTGGGTATATCATGCACACAAAAACTCATTCCCATATAGTATAAAGAACTTTGTCGACCGAAAATAATTTAATTTGTTTTTAAAATTATAATTCCCTTGTACAGTTTCTCACTGATTCAGGTAGTTTGTTGAATAACCTTGGCCCAATACAGTTTAGCGAAGAACTATCAATCTGATATTTTATTTATATTATGTGCATTATAAATCTTCGATATTCCTACCCTATTTCCATAGACAAATAAACATATTTCAAAAATGTATAATGCAGTTATGGTTAATACGTTCAGTTTTTTGAAGAGATCTCTGCAAGAATCTTACTTTTTTGTGCAATAAATGTGTTCTTAGAATGTGTGGAGTTGCACCAGAAGTTAATTCCATATCTCAAAGCGAGATTCCACTTGTGCATAGTAGAAGTACATCAATTGTTCGCGAGTTGAAATAGTCTCCAAAGTATACATCAAGTAATAGAGTGAGTTGAGTTTAGATATTAATGATTCACTGTGTTTTTTAAATTGAGATTCTTATCTAGTTCAATACCCAGGAATTTCACAGTATCGTAGTTATAGTATTTCTAATCCCAATTGGACCGACATAAAAAGTTTCGAGAAGGAATTCTCTTCCACACGACAGAACTTTTTTATGATTGTACCAGGAACGCTTCGAGAGTAAAAACACTGGTAGTATATAAATTTCCCATTTGCCTGGCAGTGCATATGAACACTCCTCGTAGTGCTCTCATTTTTATTGCCGGGATTAGAATAACTATACAATTTGTTGATTTGATAGTTCGATTTGAATTCCTCACTGTGATGTTGGGCTGTCTGAAATTGCAATCACTCATTCTAATCCTCTTAGGCTAATATACAACAGAAATAAATGTAAATAACTTTCCTATGATTAAGAATTTAAACACTTTTTGATATAAATTGATTGATTTCGGTGATTACCCGCCCAAAATAGTGATCGTTTGTGATGGAGATTATAAAAGAAATGTCAGTAAACTATCTAGAAAATGAGATTATTGAAGGATTCAGAAAGGATTTTCACTAATAACATTTTTTGGTAGGTCTATTTGGTGATAATAAGAAATGGTCCGAATGTTAATAATAATTATATTTTTTTGTATCTTCGCAAAAATATGTTGATAGTTTCTTATATCACCCTGAGCTTGGAACCAGCAGTTGTTATCACTAAGTTATCTAAGATATAAAAATCGCGTTCGGTACAAAACCATTTTCACTCCCCGCATGTACAATAATTATTCGTTTTCCTCTAGAACATGGTGCTTAAAACAACAGTTTTTCACCATCCATACCGAATAACATCATGACTATCAAACCGAGTCTCGTCAAGATAGATTTCCGATGTTCTTTTATTTGACGTAAATAATCCTGCCTTTGGAGGACGAGCCGGGGTGATTTCATTATTGCTATTCGTTGATTGATTTTCTTGTATTTGAAACCACAGTCTGAAAGGATTTTTACAAATTTAAAGCAGCTTTGCTTGAGCCAGAATTTTTATGTGGATGGTACTTCGGACTACTGCACAAAAATGTTCTTCTGTCTCTGCCCAGACACACACCACACCAATTTTCTACTGATAGATTCATCCCCAAACCCAATAAAGTAATCTGTGGTGGTTTACGGTAATTTATGCAATAAGCGGCCAGCAAAATTATCGACTGGTTTTTACGCGACGAATAATTTTTATTCAATTTGGTCTACTATACCGGGTGATTCTCTAAGGTGGCTCACCCCTATAACTGTTTTATCATTGATGATGGAAAAACGAAATTCGGGGGTTGTGTATTATAGTTCAACTTATATATTTTGACATATTTACTTGCTTTGCCGTACTTCCGGTTTGACCGGAAATTACCCCAACTTTCGATTTTCAAGGGACATTCTATATATTTTTACTTATTTCGATCATTTTTCTGAATAATTGCAAGAAGCGATCATACCTAATAACAAATAATAGGTATTCGGTATCCCTACTTATGCACTGAGTCCTGTTATTCTAGTTATCCGTGACAAACAATTGAAGCTGTTGCTAGGACTTCCTAAACAAATAGGCTAATGAATATGCTGTCACTTTCCAAAATTTATTTGTTGCGTAGTTCATAATTTGATATGGAAAATTATACTAGAAACGAGAAAATTGACATGTTGCTAATTTACGGAGAAGCAAACAAGAATGCAACTGATGCAGCTCGAATTTATGCTCAGAGATTCCCTAATCGTCGCCATCCCACTCGGCATTATTTTCCAAAACTGGAAAGGAAAATGCGAAATGAAGCAGAAGAAAATGCCAATAACTTCATCGTCAGTGAAGAAAAACAACTAGGCGTGTTGGCCTATGTTGAAGTGAATTGTACGGCGTCAATTCGCCAAATTGTTTCTGAGTGTGATATAAGTTATTCGTCCGTTTGGAGAATTCTTCACAAATATAATTAACGATCATTAAAGTACCAACTACACCAACATCTTTACGATAATGACCACAACCGAAGATTAACTTATGGCAACAGGTTTTGGACTAAATACAGAGATGTACGTTTTCCATTTAAAATTATGTATTCAGATGAAACTCGATTCACCGACTTGGGTCTGTTTAATCGGAATAATAAAAGGTACTGGTCTCGAACAAATTTACATCTGATGCAAGGAGGAAATTTTCAAGAGCGATTTGGTTTCAATTGCTGGATGGTATTATCGGAGGAAAACTTTTGGGGCCAATAATTTTCGACGAACAACTTACTGCGGAAAGATATCTACAGTTCCTTAGAAATCAAATTAATGATTTCATTGAAGATTTGCCACTGGCTAACCAATTCGATATCTATTTTCAACACCTCACAATTCTCAAGTCGTAAAAGAACATCTGATGACACCTTCCCACAAAAGTGGATTGGCACTTATGGATCTATTCAGTGGCCTGCGAGGTACATTCTTAATTTGTCATATTTTTTCATAATGTATTATTTCTTTTTCATATTCTAGATCATTAGATCTTACTCTGCTAGATTTTTTCTCTGGGGAACTACAAAAAATCTGGTGTATAACATAGCATCAGCTACTCGTAAAGAACTGAAGAATGTGATGTGGTTTAAGCTATCTGATACCAAAGTGACTAAGTTCCTCTGCTACCTTTACCTATCACCTAATGAACCTTCATATAACAACCTCTTTGAGTTTTTATCACTCAAACTGGACTACATTCAGGAGAACCATCCAAGTGCTGAAACCATAATCATGGGGGACTTTAATGTACATAACGCTGCCTGGCTCAAATTCTCTAACAAAACAGATGATGCAGGTCGTCTAGCTGAGGCCTTCGCCATCACTCATGGTCTAGAACAACTGGTCGAGCTACCAACCCGCATCCCTGATGTCAACAACCAGTCTGCCAATACACTAGATCTTTTCCTCACCACCAATCCTGACCCGTATAGAATAGAAGTTTGTGCCCCACTTGGAAACTCTGATCACACCCTCATCTCCACAACATGCTCTTTCCATTTACCATCGAGCAGCACAATACCACCCCGTCTCATGTGGCATTACAATTCGGCCGACTGGGAAGGTCTTCGTATGTTTTTCTCAGCGTTTCCATGGAAGAGAGTTTGTTTCTCTTCAGTAGATCCAACACGATGTGCTGAGACAATTTCTGAAATCATCATGTTGGGGATGCAAACTTACATACCGAATACCGAAAGAAGAACATCATCCGATAAGACCTGGTTTAACAGAAACTGCTCTAGAGCTGTGGCTTCCAAACAGGCAGCATACCATCGATGGCAAAAAAATCCGGGACCTGAAACCAGAGCAGCATATGTTGAGGCTAGAGGCATATGCAAAGAGACAATAGAATGTTCAAAAGATGCTCATAATGCCAAAATAAGATCAAAACTTGTTGAATGTCCCAACGGATCCCGTTCATTTTGGTCTTTCGCCAAAGCTGTGGGAAGAAACTTCACTTCCAGCTCTTTTCCTCCCCTAACCAAAGAAGATGGAACACTAGCAACGACTGCCCAGGAAAAGCCAATATCTTTGCGCACCTATTTGCTGGAAATTCCACTCTGGAATCTTCGGAAAACAACCCCCGAACATTACACCTATTGACGTCACATGCCCGAGATCACCTTTCGCCAACGTACTATCAGAAAGATTTTGCTGGGTCTCAACACCAACAAAGCCTGTGGATCTGACGGAATCCCGCCGATTGTTCTCAAGAAATGTGCCCCCGAACTAACACCTGTTCTTTGCAAGTTGTTCAACCACTCTTACAATTTGGGAGTATTTCCGTCCAATTGGAAAATTGCAAGAGTACAGCCAGTCCCTAAAAAAGGCAAAAAGACCCTACCTAGCAATTACAGACCTATCGCACTGCTATCTATTATTTCAAAGGTCATGGAAAAGCCATCAACATCGAGCTCACGAAATATCTGGAAGACTCAGGAATTATCAATGATAGACAATATGGCTTCCGCCATCAGAGATCAACTGGTGACCTGCTCGCATACGTCTCACATATATGGCAGCTATCCATTGAAAAGTATGGAGAAACTTCAGCTGTGGCATTAGATATCTCCAAGGCGTTCGATCGAGTTTGGCACCAGGGACTCCTCGCCAAGCTTCCATCTTATGGCTTGCCCCCTCAGCTGTGTTCTCTGCTTGCTAGTTTTCTCTCAAACAGGTCTCTCCATGTAGTGGTCGATGGAGTTTCATCTGACACTCTACTCATAAATGCTGGTGTTCCGCAAGGATCCATTCTAGCACCAACACTATTTTACTTCACATCAACGACCTGTTGAAAGCAACTTCATGTCCGTACACAGCTTTGCCGATGATAGTACCCTCCATACCGCTTTCTTCCAGGGCCCCTATATCAGCCCGTGAAACCAGAAATGAACGAGGAAGAAATGTTAACAATATAAATATGGACTTAGCAACAATTCTCGAATGGGGATCCAATAACTTGGTAGAATTCAATGCAAACAAAACACAAGCATGTCTTTTCTCTAGAAAAGCCGATCTCACTGTGCCTAACATAACTTTGTCAGGAGTAACCATACCACTGAAGTCATCCATATCGATGCTTGGTATTACTATCAGCAATAACCTTTCCTGGGAAAATCACGTGAGGTCCATTGCCAAAAGTGCATCCCAAAACTTGGTTTTTGTTTCGTGCCAAGAGCTATTTCACCTCCAGTCAGCTGCTTATGATCTATAAGGCACAGATCCGACCTGTCCTGGAATACTGTTCCCATATTTGGAGTGCGGCACCTAAACATATCCTGAAGCTATTGGATTCTGTCCAAAAAAGGGCAATTCGTCTCGTCGGTGATGCCTCGCTTACAAACTCGCTCACTTGTCTGGAACACCGTAGAAAAGTTGGCGATTTGTCTCTATTTTATAGATATTTTCATGGGCGATGCTCTTCTGAAATATCAACAATTGTTCCTCCTTTGGCAGTCTCTTCGAGATTAACCCGTCAAGTTCAGTCTTCACACCCCTTCGTGGTCACTTTGGAGACCTGCAGAACATCACTTTCCAAAGACTCATTCATCCAACGAACTGCGAGGCTTTGGAACTCATTGCCTAGGGAGGTGTTCCCCGAGGCATACAATCTCCAGAAATTTAAGAAGAACACCAACTCCTACCTTCTTTCCCTTGGTTCCCACGATGTTCTCTGAACATTACAGGATATCCCTTTTCGTGGGAACCGGAACATATAAAAAAAAAAAAAAAAGTATAAAGTAAGGGTGGCATTCCAGAACATCACTGCGGAACAGCTAATCAATGTGGTGCGCGCAACAATAGAAAAGTTGCACTTTGCCGTGATCAAGGAGGAGGTCATTTTGAAAATTTAGAACCTTAATGGACTAATTTGCGACTTTTAAATAATTCTTAAAATGACTGTGAAGTCATAAGCCTCAAAGTCGTATTTTTCCCATGTTACTTGATCAAGAATGAAGCGATTTACACGATCCATGGCATTCTAGATCGAAAAATAAAAATTGGAATAAAAATGACTTTATTTGACAAATATTGACAGGTGAGGAGTTGTTGGATTTGGAATGTCATTCTCGATCGAAATAAGTAAAGCTTTATAGGATATCCCATTTAAAAATCGAAAGATGGGGTCATTTCCGGTCAAACCGGAATAAGTACGGCGAAGCAAGTAAATATGTCAAAAAATGTAAATTGAACTATAATACACAACCCCCAAATTTCGTATTTCTATCTTCAATAATAAAAAAGTTATACGGGTGAGCTACCTTGGAGAATCACCCGGTATGCTTTATATACGTGGAATCATATTGATTTATCTTTCCGTTTTCCTTCATAATTTAACATTGGAATATGTACGATTTTGAAGAAATCCTATAATTTGAGTTGAAGAAGCAGAAAAAGCATTACTCTACCTCTTCAACACCTTGTACCTCGGAAACTAGCCCGAAAGTCCAAATATACAAAAAATCAAAAATATTTAGCCGAAATATGTTTCCTATAAGAATGGTGCGGGGTCCTTTACTATAATATCTTATATGCTCAATAATATGCTCTATCACTCCGTTCCCACCCCAAAAAAAGGTAAAAACCGGCCTTTGTTCGGTGCTACCTTACTATGGAATTCAACTCGATAATGACAATTCTATACCACAATAAATTATCGTCATAGTTCTGCGATGTGGAATAACAAATCATGTTTTAATCATTTCAGGTGTTCCACGTATGTGCCCTAACAGACGATGGCTCATCATGAAGAGCTTTTTGTGTCCCGAGTCTACCCTCTTCGATCAAACCATCCTCAAATGTAACTGGTGGTTCTACGTTGACTGCAAGAACTCCAAGAAACTTTATGACTCCAACATTCCCATATCAAAAAGTTACCAGCTAATGAAAGCGCTGACATTTTTCTCATCGTACAAGAAAGATGCGTCGTCAGCAACTCAAAAAACGAATGACAAAGACTGATAGATGTAAGAATTGTCTAAGTTAAATAGTATATATTTTTCAAACTCAAAGGAGAACATAATGCGTGCGTTGGCAAAGTCAGGTCAATATTAATATTCCACCTAGGTAAATTCAGATGATTTGAAACAATTTTAAACAAATTATTTTATATTTCGCTGTGCCAATTTGTTTAGAAAGTAATGCAATTTTCTTCGCCGGAAACATTTCGAATTCAGTCTCAACTATTGTGAAATATTTAATAAGAAAATTACGCATAGAACGATCATCAAATTCACCGATGAATGAAATTTATATGCTAAAAAAAATACGGTGACCAGCATAAAGTTGAAGCCGAATGGAAAACGTGTTTAAAACCGGATGACGCCGAGGTGAGTTACGCCACCCGATTTTTCTGTGGTTTGAAGATACAGGTTTCAAATTTAGTATGTCGCTATGGTATTTAAATACGTTCATTTTGATATCACAACTTAAAACTGTCCGGTTAAACCAAAAGTAACCCCAACTTTTACTTTTCTAATGACACGCTGTACATTTTTTTCATTATGCGAAAGAGCTTTGAATTTGTGATTGTTTTAAAAAAATTGAAATCGGTTGAAAATGGCGGAAACACAGTTGATTTTTCAATCGAACAAGGTTGGCTATGACAATCACACTTATCTCAACTGACGAACGGCGTCGCGTCGGCATTTACTGGAGGAAGCTTCGAAGTAAGATCCAATTGAAAATTAGAATAGAATATTTTATTAATCCTGTAAGATCACATTTCATGATACATGTCGTATACACATACATACTTAATAACATGCTAATATTTAAGGAGGGTATTCTTGGATTCATTTTGAGAAAAAAACTTCAAATGAACATATGTCCTAAAGGTCTTAACTTTTGAACTACTGGGTTCTAAAGTTTTAAGAAAAAATTCTTTTTTATATGATAACTGTGGTATTACCCTAGATATTTTAGTGCGCTTCTTCTATGCATCAAGAGGCATTTTCTGCTGTAAAACATAATTTTTCATTCTTGCCAGTGGCGTTCGTGCGGGATTTGCACTAAATCCTTTTAAAGAGAAAAGTGTTACTCCACTGATTTTCTAAAAGTAAAAATTATTTTTGAAATCGTCATTCCTTTCTGAGCAGATCTGGTCTCTTTTTTTCGTTTGACGTACGGATTTACATAAAAAAATTAAATTCATTCATTTGCATCTCGCTAGACCACTAACGAGAAAAAACAATTTATGTAACTTCAAACAAAAATGTATTTAAGAGAATAATTATTAAACGGTGAAATGATAAAATTTAAGTAATCTAAATACATTTTGGAATGCCAACACAAAATTACCCTGAACGTACAAAGAAATCAGATGTTCAAAATGTGAACCTTCTGCAAATATGCATGCCTCTGCTCTTTTTCTCATGGAGTCGCGTACTCTTTAGAAAATGCCGAGACTGTTTCTAATAGTTTCGTGAGAAACTATGATGCGATTTCTCAACTGCTCTTCAATATGAATTGGTGTGCTGTAAACTATTGAGGTCCGGGGACCTAGGTGGCCATGTCTGTGGTCCTCCGTGACCTATGCAGCGAATATTGTAATTTTGTTTTAAATATTCGGCACCAGAGCACTGAAGTGCTCTGGCGCCCCGTCGTGCATAAACCACTGTCGATTTCTCACTAAAATGGGAACATATACCATCAAAGCTGGAAATTGTTCTTCGAGAAACTTCCGGTAATTATGCCCAATCAACCTCACATAAAGAAAATAGGATCCAATTAAATAATCACCGTATATTCCAGCCCACACGTTAACGGAAAACTGCTCCTGGTGCCGGAATTCCAAGATTGCATGTGGGTTTTCTTCAGCCCAATAATGATTATTGTGGAAGTATTGGATGGCGTTTCTGAAAAAATTGGCTATATTATAATAAAAAATAATGTTCAGCAGAAAATGCCTTTTGATGCATAGAAGATGCACTACGTTTCACAAAAATATCTAGGGTCCAAAGTTATCATAAAAAAGTAACTTTTTCCCAAAACTTCAGCACCCTGTAGTTCAAAAGTAAGACCTTTAGGACATATGTTCATATGGAGTTTTTTTCTCAAAATGGACCCAAGAATAACTTCTTGAATATTAGCATGTTATTAAGAAACACCCTGTATACATATACAGTAATAAATACCTAAATATAAAAGTAGAAAAACAGATAAAATAAAACATATTAAAATATAAAAAGTAGAAACATACAGATTCCAAAAATCATATGTATAAAAACTATGCTATATGCTATAAAAACATGATTCCGTAAGGAAATCCTTCAATTTGAGTTTAAAGCGATTTTTTTAGGTACAATAAAGTTTTGTAGGTATAGATAGATGGCAGAGTCATTATTTTGAACTTTAAAAAGTATTGCTTGCAAGATTGTCTGTAGTCAAGGTTGAATAACAAGCGCAACACACGTTTTTGGTATATAAATACGGCTCTAACTGTATTTCCCAAAAGACTAATGTTATAGGAGATATGACAGGTTTTAATGTCAAAGAAAACACTTATTTCAAAGTGTCTCTTCAAAAGAAATGTTTCTAACCTTTTTCCGTATTTGCAAAGTGAGATTGCTCCTAGAAAATGTGTTTCCCATTTCTTCCGGTCTTCCTGATGATGTGGATGCGTGAAATGGATTTTCGTCGACAAAAATGTATTCTAGACCTAGTGAATACGATGCCTCTCTTGCGTCAATGTTACAAATGATTTCTAGTGAGTACTCTATTCTGGAAAACATTTTTCTTTGCCTCATTCATCTATATGAGTTCTTATTTAAGACTGGAATAGAAAATCAAATAACTATATGAATGAAAATGCAAATTTTCCATCTTAGATTTTCTTCTCCAATTATCCTGGGGTTTTCAGTTGCCCAGTATCTGATGATATTTCTATTAAAGATTCAAAAATTCCTAAATCTTGATTCATCGAAAATGAGTGAAACCCAAAGTCATCTTCACATGTTTATAATTGAGGTTAAATAGGCGAATTAGTTGAATCGAGGAACACGTTCTGGGATCAGATAAAACCCATCTTCAGTCGAGGTACAAAAAGGTGTGAAGATTTGGGAAAGTACAGAACAAATATACATTATATCAACCTTCATTCAACATGATATAATGTATATTTGTTCTGTACTGTTCCAAATCTTCACACCTTTTTGTACGTCGACTGAAGATGGGTTTCATCTGAACCCGAAACATGTTTCTCGATTCAATTAAATCCCCTATTTAACCTCAATTATAAACATGTGGAGATGACTTTGAGTTTCATTAATTTATGAAAAATTCCATTCCACTTTGAGTCATGTTTCTCATGATATTAGAATTTCTTATGCGGTTCTCTACTTGGTTGGCGTTGTCTGAGAGGGAATCGTTCCCTGTATAGAATGCAAGCCGCAGTTGCCTTTTTTTTACACTCACCATAAATTAACAGTAAATCTACTTGTTCATTTCTAGTGATTTTTGCGGAATCGGAATGTTTTTCAGCAACTTACAATTCTCTAGTACTCAATATGTAGAGCAAACTGTCATTTTGGTGATAAAAGGTACTTTTTTGTTTCGCTTTCTTATACTCAAAGCCGTCTTCGTTGAAGAACATCCAATTTTGAGAACACTCATGATGAAACCCTCTTGTACCTCCGCATTCTTTTCGGAATTTTCTAAAACTTTTCACACTGGTAATCTGATAATATTTCAACATGATGAAGTGAAAAGGGTTTGTTGTTATTTAAGAAATGGTAGTTGGGAGCGTTTTTATGGGGGGTACCTTTTGTTAACTTTTTGAAAAACATGGAGATGCAATTTCATGGGGACCCCAATTTTCAATTACTTGGAAACTTCATCTGGTAAGTGCGACGCCGTTCGTCAGTTGAGATGATTTACGTTTGATTTTCATTGCCAACTTTGTTCCATTGAATAATCAACTTTATTTTCGCCATTTCTCAACCGATTTTTCTTTAAGCAATCATGTCACAAATTTAAAGTTTTTTTGGGTAATCAGAGAAAACATATAGGGTGTCATATGAAAAATAAAAGTAGGGGTCACTTCCGGTGAAACTGGAAGTGGTTAGTTTCAAACTGTATGTCAAAATGAACATGTTCAAGTACCATAGCGACATACCAAATTTGAAACCTGTATCTTCAAAACCATAGAAAAATTGGGGGACGTAACACACCTCTCGGTGGCCCGGTATACATATTTCGAAAATATTTTCTTATTCATGGAATACATGATTCCAAACAACGCTAAAAAATTCGATGTTTTTATATATATTTTCTTTTTTGATTCGAAAAGCAATGATATTTTTTGAACGAATTTCATATTTTGTAACTCCCTCGTAAACAACTGAAAATATCGGATTTTTCGGGTTTGCTTTATCCAATGAGATAACGCAGATAGTTTGTTGTTTTTTTTTCAATAATAGAATTTCTCGAGAAATGATCAACTTAAGAATTTTCCATTCGTATCAAACTTGTCGCCCCCTCAAAGGGGCGCCTATGTTCTGGTATCAAAATCGAAAGTAACCACGCTCATTGTAACCAGTATAAATCCATTCGAATCCCAATTAAAATTAATTTGAATAATATAATTATGAGAAACCAACCTTGAAACCAAACTGAAAGTATGTGATTTTATTTTCAATAACAGTTATAAAAATGTTAGCGAGATGCTGTTCTTGAATGAAAATAAGGGCATTCTAAAACTATTCTCCTTGTGAGTGTACTGCTCAATATACACAATCTAAGTCTTAAATAGTGATTATTGAATGTTTGTTTCTACGAAAAGATATGCTTCAGTGGCTGATTGTGAAACGTATTATAAGAGTTTTTGTGCAAATATAATCTTAGTACACATACCGGAGGCCCCTGAAGTTTTCCATGCTATTATTTTGTGAAATGTTTTCCTGCAACGAAAGTCAACAATTCTCATTGATGCCACACGTGACCAAAAGCAAGAATGTTTGATTCTTTCGATCAACGTACCTAATTGCTATTTAACTATCGTATCGGCACCACATTTACGAATTGATGAATGTTGTAGGTACTCAGCTACACTCACAATCAAACTACTGGATTGTGATCGGTCCTTTATGAAGTATTATGGATAGAAGCAAACATATCATTTGATAAATGAATGTATGATATTTCCAAAATATTGTACTGTATTTTTGTAGGTATCATTACCAAATATGTACGTATAGATTTTTCAAGTGTTTTGTTTTCTATTGTAGTTTTTATTGTTGGTACTTTAATAAAGAATAATTTATTTAATTATTCACATGTTTCATTACCCCAATATTCCAGATTTTCCGGTGAGATTACTAAAACGAATTGACTTTATCTTCTTCAAGCTAAAGGCAAAGTATAGTATAGAGCCTAGTCACAGATTATATACCCAGATAGGAAGCCCATCCCATTTCCTTTGATGTTTGGATTGTCGCAATGACCTCGGATCTTTAAATTGGTGGTTGCAAGTTGCCAGCTCTAAATTTTTTCCCCAAACACAGGGTTGCCTTTTCATGAGTTGGGTGGATTCAAATACAGGGTGATTTACGTAGCCCGTGCAATAGAGGTTTTTCAACTTGTTGCAGTTGGATTAGAAACTTATGAATTTGCTTTGCTGTCATGATCAATTATGTCCGTTCTACTTGAAATATTTTCAGTCCTACAGCTGTACAAGGTGTGCCAAAACTCTTATCAACTTTTTATTTTAAATAAAAACCTAAATTTATTTCACATGGTTCGATTGGCCTTCTGATTATGAGTTCAGACAACTCAAGTTATGTTAACTTATCTATTACAGATTTTGACTTTCACTGTCGATTTTTCTCAAACAATTACCGCCGCACAGTGATTTGACTTGACCGAAAAACGTCCAAAAGTCGTTTTTTCGTTAATATAGAAATTTTGAAAGAAACTGCTTTTTGGTTTCGATAGGTATTGCCTTAGCCTAACTTTCAACATATAATTCCTTTTCATTTTAATACCCCTCAAGCGCGAATAGCTTAAGGATGTTACATATTTTGAGAATAAATACATGATTTTTTTTATTTTTTATATTTTCGAAACCAGTAATCGCATTCAATAATTTTTTTGTGCATGGAAAGGTCATCAACTGTAAATTGAAAATCAGTACCGATTTATTTTATTTTCATGACAAATAGCGGTGTATCATTTTTCAATTGAAGAATACGATTGAAAAGGAAACATTCTCAATTAAAAATTGACTAGAAAGGTTTTTCTGAAAATTGAAAAATCCACGACAATAATGAAGTTATTTTTGTATTATCTAACAGAAAACAACTACTTCCCCGGCTAAAGTAGTTGTTTTCTGTTAGATATTACAAAAAATAACATTGTTGTTGATTTTTAATTTTTTGAAAAATTCTCCTATTCAATTTTCAATTAGGAATGTTTCCTTTTTCAACAAGAATACCCCCCAAGAGGTTATCTTGAACTATGAAAGATAGTGACTAAAGTTTATCTTTCAGTCGCAGATGATTTCCACATCTGATTATATGAACATCCTGTTCATAATATCGAACAAATCAAGAATACGATATTTGTTGAATTCTGAAAATGCAAGTTATTGTAATTTTTTTCAAACCAATTTTAGGTAGATTTCAATAGAAATACTTATTATTCCCGTCATCACAAGCCTTTCAAAAAAAATTGATATATGCCGATCATGGTCCCCAGAACCCAAAAATGCCATCAGTTTATATATACATATGAAAAGGGGGAATATCCATTTATATATAAATATATATATAATATATATATATATATATATATATATATATATATATATATATATATATATATGGTATAATGTCAAATAAAAAAGTAAAATAGGGCACAATGATATTTAAAAACTCCTAAATACCTGCTATGATTGTTTTTATAATTTTTTTCTGTACGGTTTGCATCTTGAAAACCTTTGGCCATATTCTAGTCGACGCAGATCATTCAAGAGGGTGGCAGTGGAGTTTTTCTATTATCATCATTATGTTCGATCAGTTCATTCAATTGGAACAACCTATAAAAATATACAAATCCAAATTTAGAAACAAACATTCAGAATTCAACTAAACGTTATTTTTATATGCAAGAAACATCATGGATACAAATCTAGAACCAAAAGGAAACATGACAGGCAAATGTCATTTTATTTTTCTACTAAATGATAAAAGATAACAAAAAGTGATGATTACCAAGGAGAAGGAAAAATAAAGGGAGTCAAGAAATGAAAATGAAAAATGAAGCAGAACTGTAAATTTCTATGATCAATTTTGAAGGAAAAATGCTTATAACTGAGGCATTTGAGAGAATCCATGCATACAATCAACTTTATAACAAATCAGGAGCAAAATCTACTAAGAAACCACTTACTAAGAATTGGAGGTTAGAGTCCCAACGTTTCACTTCATCAGCGGTAAGGAGGCTGAATATTGCAAGACATCATCTTCAAACTAACCACAGAACATTCCTGGATTCGTGTGAGTGCAAGAAATACTCATAACAGGTATTTTATCTTCATAAACTCACTCAGGTGGGAATATTCATCGAACTGTCACATTCTCGGTTTGATTACAAAAAACACATTATTTTGAGTGAAAATATTCTTCTTCTGTTTATCAATAAGACTGAAAATAACCTATAAATATTTATTTTGGAATATTTCTATTATTGCGCATGAGCAAGCAAATTTAAAGTTTTCAATTTTGATTAGTTGAAAAGTATTATTAGACTAAGATAGATATCGCAGGCATAGGTTGTTTTAAGTAATATTTCAATAAAAAATAAATATATCACTATTTTTGGACTCATCATTTATTATTTGATCATTTTACAATCAAGCTTTCTGACATAAACTGTATATTGACATCAAGAAAACAACTAGATGGCGCACCTGCAATCCTCCTGAGATTGAGAGAATCATCTCTACATAGGCGAACCGACTGAGCTGGAAAAAGGTAGTAAAATAAAAAGAAAAAAAAGGTAAAGTGTACAGGAAAAAAGGTAACAAGGTATGATTAGTATATGTCACAAAATTTTAAATACATAAAAATAAAAACTTAATAACCATCATATAACATAATAATATATATATATATATATATATATATATATATATACATATGGCATATAACGAAATTGTCAACAAAGTGGAGGGCACATTTTCAAACGGTATGTTACTGACAAATTTGAAATTTTTTAGTTTATTTCAGAAACCAGAATATCAAAAATGCAGTAACGTATCGGGGCAAATTTATTAATTTGCCCTTCTTGGAACAGATAACTAATAATTTTTACTTCCAGGGGAAGAGAAAATACAAAATATGGAAAACACAATTATTGATATCCCTGTCGTTGCCAGGGGCGGGTCGCTGCGGGTAAATTACCAAGTGAGACTTACTAAGTAAGCCTTGAGATATCATAACTATACACCAGTTCGCCAGACCAAGGCTTTTGCTTCAGTTATAGCCACTCAGTTTTTTCAACTTTTTTCTTCAGACGTATGGTGCTTACGCTTCAAAATTATGCAAATTCAACCCTCTGAAAACTTTTAGAAAAAAATACTCAGGAACTAACTTTTAATGCGGCGTTTCTTGGGGTTATTTTTTCAAATGGCACATTTTCGGAAAAAAACTGAATTTTAGTGTGAGTTTCTCAAGCAAATGTTCTAAAGAATATAGACCCTCAACTTGTGGATACAGGTACTATAGATCCATGTATGTCTGACCATTTAGGTCAGTTTTCTATATTTTAGAAAAAAAAATTAGAAAAACGAATGTATTTCAACCCAAAGACGTATTACGGGAAGAGGTATGAGGAAGTTGAGAAATGAGCTGTCAATTTTCAACAGGAATATTTTTGATGAAAATCTAGATGTCAATTTCTTAGCAGAGTGGCTCGTCCTAGCGTGCATCAATATTTTAGATAACATTTTTCCACTGAAACATATTAAATCTCCAGTATCCTGGTATAATGATTCTCTTAGGGACATGAGGCGTAGATTGAAAGAAATAAGAAATAGGTGTAACTTGTATAAATATGTCGATTATTGGACTTTGTATGAAATCCTTACATCAGTTTACAAACAGCAGCTGACTCGTGCCCAAAAATCTGCTAAAGAGGATTTCGTTGTGTCCTCTGGAAATAAATCCAAAGTGGAGGATCGTGAACCATGAGAAAAATAAAAACAAATATTGAATCAACCCATTAATGACATCCCTCCAATGAATTCAATGATTTCTTTGTGGCATCGCTGAAAATATCATTAATTCCCTGCCAAGCCTATCAGAAGCTGATGTACAACACTACAAAAAGTTCCCGGCCCTCTCCAAATCATTCTTTCTCAAACCGGTAACTTCCGACGAAATCCTTGAAACAGTTACTGCCTTAAAAAACACGAAATGTTGATGCGTAAGGCCTAAATAGCAAAATGGTAGAGGACACTATTGGCTTATTTTTGTTCCACTAACGGACCCCATAAATTTGGTTCTCTCAACTGGTATCTTTCCGGATATATTGAAGATCACTAAAGTTATGCCGTTCTATGAAAAAAGGCGGTAAAATGTCTGTGGACAACTATCGCCCAATTTCTATTATTTGCATTTTTTCAAAAATTCTAGAGAAAATCCTTAAGAAAAGACTTTGAATGAATGGATATTTTGAATGAATGGATATTTCACGATTCCCAATATGGATTTAGCAGAACTTGCTCCACTGCTCGAGCTCTACTGAAGGTGGTGGGGGATATAGTCGAGGCTTTGGAAAACGGATGATGATCTTTCTAAGGCTTTAATTTCTAAAATACCTTCTGGTAGGTTTACATGAAGATTTAAACAAGGCGAGTGCAGAGTATCATCCTACACCAAACGATTTTGTTATCACGAATGATAATCAGAAAGCTTCCATTTCTTGGACAAGATATCTGTCTACTCATAATTCCAAAATTGTGGATACATTTGCCGGTCAGCTGAAGTCTATTCTTGTAATTACTGCTCCGTTACTTTTGAACCTTTCTGGGTACTTTCAATCCCTATTCCAGACTTGCCAAACGAAGTCGTGAATTTAACACAATGTATTGAACTGTTGACAGAAGAGGAGACTTTGACTAACGATGCGAGCCCATACTGTTCAACTTGTGGAATGAAAAGGTAATTCAAAAAGATGATTCGTATACAAACATTTCCAAAAATTTTAGTTATACATTTAAAACGTGTTTCTTCGACTGATGGCAGTAAATTGGACAATGTGATTAATTTTCCCATACAAAATTTGAATTTGGACCAATATTCTGCTCAGAATGGAATGAATACTCTTTATAATATCTACGCCATATCTAATCATAGCGGCAGCATTTCCAATGGACACTATACTGCATATTGCAAACACCCTTATTCTAATTGTTGGCACCTCTTCGATGACTGCCGTGTATTTTCCAAGATTGAATCTCTCAGCTCCCAGGGAGCATGTGTCCTTTTCTATGAGAAAGTTGATGATCTGATTTCTGATGGTGTTGTGGGTTTTTCCGGGTTTTCCTCCAACTGAAACAGCAAATGCGCCATCACTTCGAGTCCCGGGCTTCAATCAAGATTTTCATCTTGATATTATTTTATATTTAAAACTTTGCTTTTGTATTTTTTTATTCTCTAGGGCTTTTGAATTTGTCTCTTATAACATTCTTCTTGACAAACTATGTTTCTATGGAGTGAGAGGAGTTGCACTAACTCTCATAAAATCATATCTCACTAGGCTGTAGAAGTGGGAAACTGCAGATCAGAACTAATGGAGTGCCGCAAGGATCGGACCATGGGCAGTTATTTTTCATTATTTATATTAATGAATCACAATTTTTAGCTCCGGAAAAATTTACTTTATTCGCTGACGATACAAAGCTGTTATGTTCGCACAAGGATACGGAACAATTAAAAATATTGTCACAGAACATGGTAGAACTCAGAACATTATTTTTTCAACAAACTCTTCTGTACTTGAAAACAAAAGAGTTAAGCTACTGGGACATACAATTGACGACAAACTGAGCTGGAATTGTCATATTGAGCAACTAAAGCACAAACTCTCGAGCTCACTATTCCTATCACGTCAGCTGAAATATCATATCAATTTAGAGACAGTCAAATGCATATATTTTCCATTCACATTTTAACTTATGGCACTATTTTAGGGGGCAACTGCTCAAAATCCTAAGAAATTTTCTGTCTACAGAAAAAAAAGGCCTTAAGAATAATGGCAAACTGTGGTTTTGAAGACCACTGCCAACCTTTATTTGTTCACTTCAACATACTCCCGATGCCATCTATATACCAGGTGACAATGAGACCAGGGCCATGCCTATATCTCCTTCACTTATCAACCGATTTGAATGAAATTTAGTACATAGATATGAGACACAATTTCGGATTGACAGACATATGAGAACAAAATGGCCGATTCCGGTTTCTCGCCAGAATAGCCACCAACTTCAATTTTTCAAATGGAACACCCTGTATGTTTGATGTTTTTCGGATTCTACGGCTCAAATTACTGCGACAGTGTAGCCAAATTTTTATTTTACAAGTGAAAAAAAATAGTTTTCAATTTTATTTTCAGTCCAGGAGGCCTTGATCAGGTTAAAATCGATACTAATTTACATCAATAACTCATAGTAATGGTCATTTAATTGATAAGATCAATAACAAATCCAGCAGGAATTGAAATTTTCTGAACGCATTTTTAACGAAAAAATAGTTTTTTTCAAATGGTACCTACCGAGGGACATCTTGCCATTCACTACAGAATTTAATTACCAATTCAACGATATACATTACGTACCACTTTATTTTTGTTCAAAACCAAAAACGATCAATTATTGAATTTGTACAATATTTTATACGATGCCTACAAATTCCAATGAGTTATCCGTTTAGGTTTGATGATGAAAGGTAGCCGTGGAATCATGGAAAACAGTAGGTGATTAATGTCATGTCAAAAGTGAAATACCAATTTTACTTGTCATCTCGTTTCGTCTGTAAAAAGTTTTGTTGAAATGGAAAATAATAATCGTTATTCTCGAAACGAACGAATCGATATGATATTGATATACAGAGAATGTCAGAAGAACGCTGACAATGCTATACGCTGTTCGTTATCCGTTGAGTCGGCACCCATCGAGGACCTATTTCAGGAAATTGGAAATGATGCTAAGGAAAGAACAGCTGATCAAAATCACATCCAGTTCATGTCAGTGAAGAAGCGGAAACCAATGTCTCAGCATATGTTCATTTTTCTCCATCTGCCTCAGTGCGAGAATTGGAAATTGAATGTGGGATCAACAGGGAAAGTGCCAGAAAAGTATTAAAAAACATTGCTCCTATAAATACAGTTTGCATCAGCATCTATATGAAAATGACCCAGAACGGAGACTAACTTATTGTAATTGGCTTTTGCGTCATCATGATTTGAATGATGGTTTTGTCTCGAAGAAACTGTTTACAGATGAGTCTAGGTTTACGAATAATGGTATGTTCAATAGGAATAATACAAGGTATTGGGCTCAAGATAATCCTAGGTTGCTGAGAGAAGGTAATTTTAAGAAAGATTTGGATTCAACGTCTGGGTAGGAATCATAGGAATAAGAATCATTGGACCAATTCTTTTCGACGGGCCAAAGATATCAACAATTCTTGGAGAACGATATTCAAAATAATATCAACGATTTACTTGAGAACAACAGGGAAAATATGATTTTTCAGCAGGATGGTGCTGGACCACATAATGCTAATATTGTTCGGCAATATCTTAGTGATACCTATGGACAGAGATGGATTGGAACAAATGGTTCAATCAGATGGCCAGCCAGATCGCCCGATTTAACCCCTATTGATTTTTATTTATGGGGTCACATGAAATCCAAAGTATCCTCGAGGAGACCAACTTCTTCGGAGGAAATTCCTGCTCAGGAACTGATAAATGTGATGAGGTGTACAATAAATAGAACTAGTCTATGTGTTAGGGAAAACGGGCAACACTTCGAACATATCATAGGTCATTAATGAATAAAATGACTTTTCGATGGTTGTGAAACTCTTCTATTGAAAACAGGATAATGGTATTGTGAGTAATAATTTGTACGTTGAATGTTTCACTGTTTCAGTCGTTAGATTTATTCAAACAGTTTGATTATATCAAAGTTATCTTTCCTGTAATGGGTTTAAAATCATTACATATTGTCGAATCGATGATTTTTGGTAATTCATTGTTACCATTCTTATGTAAAGTTCGCAAAAATGAATAGATGTCATGTTACCTACCAATTGTTTCAGATTTATTTCATTTTCATTTTGGTTTGAACAAAAATAAAGTGGTACATAATGTATATCGTTGAATTGGTAATTGAATTCTCTATCGAATAGCAAGATAGCCCTTGGTATGTACGATTTTTTCGTTAAAAATGCGTTCAGAAAATTTCAATTCCTGCCCTAGGATTTGTTATTGATCTTATCGATGGAATGACTATCACTATGAGTTACTGATGTAAATTAGTATAAATTTCAACCTGATCAAGGGCTGCTGGGCTGAAAAAAATTGAGAATTTTTTTTTCAATTGTAAAATAAAAATTTGGCAACACTGTCGTTTGTAATTTGAGCCGTAGAATCCGAAAAACATCAAACATACAGGGAGCTCCATTTGAAAAATCGAAGTTGGTGGCTATTCTGGCGAAACGGAAATCGGCCATTTTGTTTTCATATGTCTGTCAATCCGAAATTGTGTCTCATATCTATATACAGAATTTTATTCAAATCGGTTGATAAGTGAAGGAGATATAGGCATGCCCTAGTCCCTTTGTCACCCGGTATATGCTTCAGAATCTGATTGAAATACACGAATAAACAAAAAATTCAGTAACTCAGTCTCAAATTCACAACTATAGAACGAGAAATGCAGATTTAATAGGTACCCCTAGGTACAGGTTATCAGTATCCCAGAGGAACTCGGTAGAATACCGACTCTATAACATTTTGCTATCATATATGAAATCTCTTCACTCGACTTTATTCAAGAAATAACTCAAACAATTCGTTTTACTCAGTCTCGGAGTTTCTGGAACATTTTCAACATTATTCCATTTAGATTTATGAACATACTCACTACATTCTCCTCTCATTAACGATCTGGCTTTTGTAAGTGTATTGTGTATTTGTTTTGTTGTCTTTTGTTAGGTGATTTTGATATGTTTTATTTATTTTACTTAGTATGGGCATATGGCTCCCAGAGGTGACCAGCTATAAATGTATTCATGTACATAAAATAGTCAAATAAATTTCTATTCTATTCTATACATTCCCTAAACCTAACTTTCAAATATGCCATAGAAACAAAAGCCAACTGTAATTAAGAAAGTGATATTTTGTCAAGTGAAAACGTATTGTGCTAATTCTCAAATAAAATTAATTCGAAATTTTGGGTTAGTTGCTAGACCCATTGCGAGAGTCAAACCACTAACAGGCAATCAAAATGATCAAATTACCATTCTCGGATATTTTCAAGAATATCCTCAAGCCTCAATGCGACTGGCGCACAGTAGAGCATTTTTGGCAAAACGCAAAACCTGACAAAATATTTTAATTTATTTACTGATTGTGCAACTTTGTCAGTTATAAATTATTTCAAGGGAATTTTGTTTTTATTCTTGACTAATAGTAATGAATTTATGGAATAAAACAATGTAAACAGAAGACACTAAATGATTTTCGCTAAACTGAGTTTACAAAAGCAATAAACGTTTTTCGTTATACATTAGCTTCTTTAGGAGGAGATAATACTAACTCAACAATCACGATGTATCATGTCAAATAATCAAGGCAGCTAATAGATATATAAATCTAATTAAGGATAATCTAATAAGTAATTAGAACGGGGTTTATATCCATTACCTGTTTAATCTTCAATGAAACAAATTCAACAAAGGAGAATTAAGTTAATCCGGTCATTTTTCCCCCAAGTTGTACATATATATTTCAGCTACTAAAGGACTCAAGGGATTACACATATTAGTCCTTTATCAGTAGTATAAATTGAAAATAATTTTGAGTAAAACAAACTGCAAGCAAATCTAATAAAATAAAAAATATGGTATACGATGATAAATGAGAAATACGATGTAATCCATCAGTATTATAATAAGTTTTATTCTGTCCTTGATGTTTTTTATCTGCTTAAGTTCAACACTGTATTTATTTCTTGAAACTTATTTTTTTGTCTGAAAGACTAGATGAGAAATGAAGTTCTATAGGTTAACAAGAAATTATCGTGAAAATAAAAATGGTACTTTCCAAAAAAAATCTATGTAAAAATGGCAATTGTTTGCGGAACATTTTTTATTTGAAATAGACTCAATACTGTAACCATAACGATTGTAATTGAAATTATGTCCAACAAGCTCCGATACACCTCCATAAAGCATATAAGATCTCTAAATTGCAGCTAAAAAGGCTTAAAAATAATATTTTTAAAGCAATTTTTTTAGTATGTTAATAACTAAACTCAGTAACTTATTATAAGTATATTCTAAAACAAAGCTCTTGCCTTTTTTCAACACGTTAACCTGATTCAATTCGAAATCAATAATTCTTAATGCCACAAGAAATATAGATTCAAACTAACAACAAAGCTGAAATGGTGCTCGAAGCTGAAAATCAAGTATATAGTTTCGAATAAATGTGTTTTGTTTGGTAATGAGGTACGCTATTTTATGTACGCTAGAAATTTGAATAGTGAAAGATACTTTATTTTTCTTCGAAAAATTTGCAATGGGTTACAGCTGCACGTTCATGGTACCAGATATATGGGGCACCACCGCACCCTACAAGAACTGTGGGTACCAAATTGTCATCCTTATTTGATCACCGTTGGTGGGGTAATCGGGGACCATTTCTGTGGCCAGCAAGATCTCCATATGTTACCCCTTCATATTTGGGGTAGGGTGAAAGATTCGGCCTATTCTTCACCAGTTCGCAAAATACATGACTTGAGACTAATACATACTTTTGATAGTCTCGATCCCAACGAAATCAGAAGTGCTACGCAATCTATTGAAACTAGAATAAAATAATATTTGAACAAAAATAGTGGTCATATTTACGTAAGAGTTCTGCCAACATTGTTCTTGTACCTTAATATGTAATTTGTCTTGTGTATGTGAATGTGAATGTTTTTTATTAAATTATCACAATAGTCTTTTGTATCTATATAAAAATGGCAACTGTTTGTGGAACATCTTTCCGTTGAAAAAGACTCTCAATGCTGTAACTACAATGATTATAATTGAAACTAGGTCCAACAATCTCCGACACACAGGTTTTTGTCTCAAATACTCCACTATGCGGCGTCTTTGGTATTGGGATATTCATACTCTGCAATACAAACTATTTAACACCGTCATAAGCAACATTCTTTTTTTGACATGGTTTTTTGGGTACCTTCCACAGTCTGAAAATGAAAATATAAACAGGAAAATCTATACAAGTGTAGAAAGGGCAAACTAATTAGTTCACCCCGATAAGTTACTGCGTTCACCAAATTATATTTCCTAAATAAAAATGATTCAGTTGGTAAGTAACTTGCCGTATTCTGAATTTGCCTATCAAAAAATAGTAAAAATTGAATAGATACTTCTCTATATAGTTTTTGATTGACGTTTCGGGGACTATATCTGCCCTGTCCTCAAAATCTTCTAAATCTCCTTTAATAGTTTGAATCATTTTTTTCTCTTGCAGAGTGTTTGTAGCTTTTTCAAATGAAATCTGCCAAAAATTTCAAAGTGACGTATTGCTCATTTGATATATGGGGTGTTGTTCAGATCAGTTTATTAGCATTCGGCCATTTCTCACTTCTTTCTAAGTAGAGGTAACCATGTATGGTCCATTTCAACAGAATTTGTTGAAGAGCAGTTGTTTTGGAAAGAAGAATACAGACCGTTTCTTTCAATTTTCTCCTCTCTTGATGTGGTTCTTTCATCAAGATTTTCGTACTATACCATTCGATCGTATGATCGCCATTGGATGTGAGGATATGTTCTGCAATTTTTCATTCGGTTATTTGTCAATTTCTGATGTAACTCTGATGTTCACTTTGGCGCACTTCTAATGGTCTTGACGTTTCACCTATATAACTATCACCACACGAACAAGGTATGTTGTAAACACAGTTTTTGGTACTTTCTTCGGCGTTTTTGGTTTTGTTTGTGTTAGTATAGATCTCAGTGTATTTTTTGTTCTAAATGATTTTTTCACATCATACCTATATCCAATCCGTTTGATCTTCTCAGATAATCCCCGGACATAAGGTATTATTTCCACAACCTGATCCGAATATGCTTTTTCCCCTGAGAACAGATTTTATGAGGTTTATTTCTTCCTGTAGATTCTGGTTGGAATTGCAAACTGTTTGTGCTCGATTATAGAGATATTTAACTATGCCTTTTTCACACTGGCATGATGGTTTGAGTTGTAGTGTGATATCGATTGGTATGTGCTTCTTTCTGTGTACAGATGTTTCCATTCGGATGATGATTTTGGATCATGCCATCTAAAAAGGAGAGTTGGTTATTTTGTTCTGATTCTACCGTGAATTTAATCGTTGGTTCTTGTTCGTTTATATGATCCAAGAAAGTTTTTAATTCTTCTACACTTCGATTCCAGATAGAGAAAACATCATCCACGTATTCCACCATACTTTTGGACCATTGTGGAAAGTTTCAACGGAGGATTCTTCAAAGTATTCCATGAATATGTTACTTAAAATGGGTGACAAAGGAGAACCCATCGCCATACCAAACTATTGTTGGTAAAACTCGTTCTTGAATTTGAAGTATGTTTTTTCTGTACACAGTTTGAGTAATTCTATGATGGCACTGACATCCAGTTTTGTTCTTGTCTTCAGTGATGTATCATTTTCTAATCTTTTATTCACGATTTCCAGAGTTTTATCGATAGGGACATTAGTAAACAAACTTTCGACATCAAAACTTACCAGGAGATCTCCATCTTGAATTTGTAAGTAATTCAATTTCTCTAGAAAGTGAGGGGTATTCCTTATGAAACTATTTCCATTTCCAGATAGTGGTTTCAGAATGTTGAGTGGGTATCTAGCGAGTTTTGTGAAGGAGATCCAATGGAACTTACAATAGGGTGTAGAGGATCAGTGGCGCGCCAACTATGTGGCTAATGTAGGCAAAAGCCCGGGCGGCAAAATCTGAGGGCGTCAATTTGGCTCAATAAACCGTACTAACGAGCTCTTTTTCTAATGCCGCGCGTCGGTTCCAATTCATGTTTAATGCGTGATTCTCTTTCGGTACTCTTTTGCTATTAGCGATAGCGGCTAGCAGCTAGCTTAAAAAGTCCGAGTATCACAGGTGGCTTAGCGGTAACGGTAAGTATCAAAAACAAATAGAGTAAATATAGAGAAATGTTTTTATTGTTCCGTCTATCGGAAGGCGCAAAAAATAAAAATTAATAAAAATATGTCTGGATTTTGTAAAATGGGTCATTCTAGTTTGTTCTGCAAATCAGATCAGTTGATTAGATGGTTAGTTAGTGGGGTGAATATTTCAGTGTGAAAAATGGTAAGTAGTGTAACTAAAACTAAATATGGTATATTTTTACTATTCTACGCTTGATTCTAATTAAAATTTCTGGAACATGTTCTATATCAAAACTCAGTAGTTTTCGAGATATTTGACATTTAAATTTTTCTAACCCTAAAAAGGCAATTAACAATATCGCTAATAATTTTACCTTGCAACTACCAACTACTAATTGTAAAGTATTTTAGGTAATTTGTTTTCAAGGTCCTTAATACATACTGATACATATTTATTTTCAACAAATGTTTGACAGGGTGTTCAAAAAATGTAATCCAATTTGTTGGTAAAGACAGATGTAAAACAATTTTTTTTCAAATAGATCACCATGTAACATATCCTATATCAAAACTCATCTGTTTTCGAGATATTCAACGTTCAATTTTTTTTCCAAAAACGTAAATAAGATTGCTAACAATATGACATTTCCTATTTTAAGGAAAAGGGCAAGAAAAGAAAACGATTGTCAGGTCATCAGTTCCGCCAACAAAGACGGCAGAAAATGGAAGAGAAGGAAAAATTAGTGATTCTTTGAAGATATATTCGATACCGTCAGAAACAAGTGTTCTTCCTGAACTTTAAAATACCGACGATGCTCGCCCTATTGTTCCTCAGCCCCAAGTTCCTCATTTGTTTCTGATTGTAATAATATAAATAGTAGCCATGAATATCATTCTTAAAACGTTCCAGCAGTTGCAACATTACTTTTTTCTAACTCCATCGTGATATCTGATGTACCCTGTAGAGTGGCTCTGAGATAATTACTTCCGTATATGCAAGATTTTTAACGGAAAAAGGATCCCATAAGATTACGTATTGGATCTCATCTATTAAACTCACAAGGCCGACAAGTTTTCTGCTAGATGATTTTATCGTAACCTCACCAATGGAGAAAGTTAAAGGAGTGGTGATTTACTCAACAGCAAGCGATGCGGTTTACTGTTTCTGTTGCAAACTTTTTAGTAAGTCTAATAAGGAAGGGTGTTCTGATTGGAAACATTTGTCACTAGTGCTAAACAGACACGAAAAGAGTGACTCCCATAAAAAAAATATCGGATCTTGGTTAAACTTATCAAATATGTTATCTAAGGGAGTTACTATGAATGAAAGTCAATTACGTTCATTGCATGTAGAAAAAAAATACTGGTATCGTGTCATTGAAAGAATAATTTCAGCAATGCAGTTTTTATGTCGTCAATGTTTAGCTTTACGTGGTAGATCTAACAAATTGTATGAAAATAATAACGGAAACTTCTTAAAATTAATAGAAACTTTCACCAAATTTGATTCTGTGATGGAGCAACATATTCGACGCACACATAAAAATCAAAGCAGCGGCAGCGGTAGCGGTATGACAAACTATTTAGGCGATAAAATTAAAAATGAATTGATAAATTTAATCGGCTCAAAAGTAAAAACTACTATTTTAGATCTAGTAAGAAAACATAAATATTACTCTATAATCCTCGACTGTACACCGGATGTGAGTCATACGGAACAATTAAGTGCAGTTTTGAGGTTTGTTTTATTAAAATTTAAATACGTGAACATTTTATTTTATTTTGCTTTATAGTTGATTCTACTGTGTTGTATAACTATGTGACAGATTTATTAGTAGGATTAAATTTGAGTATATATAATTTGCGAGGACAAGGATATGATAATGGAGCAAACATGCGTGGAATACACAGTGTATTACAAACACGAATCTTAAATATAAACCCGCGAGCATTTTTTGTTCCTTGTTCGGCGCACTCATTAAATTTAGTTATTAACGATGCTGCTAAAATTTCTTTTGAGGTGACCGGATTCTTTGACATCGTTCAAGAGATATGTGTTTTTTTCCGCGTCAACCAAAAGATGGTCAATTTTGAAAACGTGCCTCACAGATTCAACTTTAAAACCACTATCTGATACACGCTGGTCCAGTAGAATAGACGCTATAAAACCTTTGAGATATCACATTGGTGAGGTTTATGATGCTCTTTTAAAAGTAATGGATGCATCCGCATCTTCAAAAGATTTCAGTACATCACACCTAGCTCGATCGCTCGCTACAAAAATCCAAAACTACAATTTTTCATGCTCTGTAGTAATCTGGTACAATATTTTATTTAAAATCAATTCTCTAAGTAAATTAATGCAGAATCAAAGTATAAATCTAAAAGCTTGTTTATACTGTCTAAACAAAAAATTTTTTAGCCTTAAGAGATGATAAGGGATTTAGCGAACTTCTTGTAGACGCCAGAGAGCTGGCCGAAGAATTAGAAAGTGAACCAAATTTTTTATCTTCACAAACAGTTCGCCAAAGAAAAAAGAAAAGATAGTTTGGTTATGAAAGTACTGACGAACCAATTACAGACCCGAATGAATTACAAAGTAAAAGTATTCTTCTCTATACTAGATACGACCTTATCAACTCTTAATGGAAGATTCAAGGGGTTGGAGCAATTTAATAACCCTTTTTGGATTTATTTATCAAATGTTCAGCTTGAATGAAGAAGAATTAAGAAACTCGTGTGAAAATTTATCATTTCATTCGAAAGATGAACCACGTAAAGAATCAGATATTGATGAAAATGACTTATTTGATGAAATTATTTGTTTAAAATGCTACTCACCAGAGCAAAATGAGTTAGATCCCCAGTTAATTCAACACATTTTAGACAACCATTTAATTTCAATATTTCCAAATACTGCAGTGGCAATACGAATTTTTTTAACGCTACCAGTATCTGTAGCATCGGGAGAAAGGTCTTTTTCAAAATTGAAATTAATGGAAACTTGTTTAGGATCAACTATGGGACAAGAGAAACTCAGTAATTTGGCAATTATGTCCATAGAAAGTGACCTTATGGATTGTATTCTTTCAGACAAGTTGATTAAAGATTTTGCTGAAAAAAAGGCAAGAAAAGAGTGCTTCCAATAAGTTATTTTGTTCTTTTTTTTCTGTTATGTAACATTTTTATTGCTTTGTCAACATTCTCTGTTAATCCTTATGTCTTGTCAAGATCTTCTAAATGTTATGGGGATGAGTAGTCAGGTATCAATCATGCTGATTAAAATCAGTACACTTTTTTTATTTGAGCTTTGGAAATACTCATTTCTCTTTATTTGCAAACATCAAATGATAATGATGATTTGAAATTATAGATTATACATTATACGGTAAATAAATTAACATTTTCACTTCAAAATTAGATAAGTAATAGCGATTATTTCAATTTTGTGTACCCCCTTATCTGATGTATCAGTATCAAAATTAAATATAGGTATCAGCACGTATTTTAATTTGATTCATGTGTACCCAACCATGTATAAATTTTCACTAAAAAAGGGGTAAGGGGTATTGAATGAATGTGGTTTTTTGTGGAGGAACAACGTTTCTTGACATGATTTTTGGGTAACCTTCCACAGTCTGAAAATGAAAATATAATCAGGAAAATCTATACAAGTGTAGAAAGGGCAAACTGATTAGTTCACCCCGATAAGTTATTGCGTTGACGGATGTCAATTGACATCCGTCAGTTGAAAAAGCAAAAAAGACTCTGCGAGCAAAAATCCAAATTATAAAACAATTAAAGGAGATTTAGAAGATTTTTGAGAACGGGGGCAGATATAGTCCCCGAAACGTCAAGCAAAAAACTATATAGAGAAGTATCTTTTGAATTTTTTAAAAATTTTTTTGATAGGCAAATTCAGAAAACGGCAAGTTATTGACAAATTGAATCATTTTTCCATAGGAAATATAATTTGGTGAACGCAATAACTTATCGGGGTGAACTAATCAGTTTGCCCTTTCTACACTTGTATAGATTTTCCTGATTATATTTTCATTTTCAGACTGTGGAAGGTTACCCAAAAATCAGGGTAAGGGGTGTAAAATTATATTTTGCCCACAGGCAGCCGCATGGCTTGGCGCGCCCCTGTAGCTTTTGTTTAAATTACTTCTAGGATGATAAGGTTGTGTTAGTGCGTTTTTGCAGACATATTTGTAATCACCTGCTATTTCAGGTGTTCTGTTCCAGGAAAAACAAGGTAAACTCAGAAATTTTTATCAATAACCTGGAACAGTCCAACGTTTACGGACTGTTCCAGGTTATTGATAGAAATTTCTGAATTTACCTTGTTTTTCCTGGAACAGTTCATGAAACAAAATCTGATTCAAAATGACTATGAATACTTGCACCACTGTATTCACAATTCCTACAACTCATACAATCGAAAGAGAAACACAATACATATAAACAAATTTCACACGTTATTGGAAGGGAAACAAATACATCCACACATATAAACAATAAAACTTTTTCTGAAAAACTGTAATCAATTTGGAGAAAAGGACTGAACTTCGCAGTTCACCCAAAATGGTTCCAACGCTAGAAATGATCACAGCCATCGAAGCAATCGGAATTATGAACACATTTCGATGACAATGCATTATAAAATTTTTTGTTAAAGAAAACAAAATGGCGGCTCCAAATGGCGGACGAGTTTTGTGATTATGGTTGATTCTATTCAAAATTGGTATTGGGATTTTCGGAAGAGATCACGAATTTTCTGTCAAAATTCATCAATTCAAGATGGCGGCTCCAATATGGCGACGAGTTTTGTGGTTATAGCCCGATTCCAATAAAAATTGGTATGCGGCACTTTTGGGGTCGGAGATCATGATTTTTCCGTCAAAATCCACGAATTCAAGATGACGGCTCCAATATGGCGACGAGTTTTGTGATTTTTAACCCAATTCCATTCAAAATTGGTGTGTGAGGGTTTTTGGGGTCGGATATCATGATGTTTTTGTCAAAATTCATGAATTTAAGACGGCGTCTCCGGGATGTCGATGTGTTTTGTTATTATGGCCCGATTCCATTCAAAATTGGTATGTGCATTTTTTGGGGTCGGAGATTATCAATTTTTGTCAGAATTCAATGAGATGACGGATTTCATAAATGACTAAAAAGGAAAAAATAATTTCTTTAATTGTTTGACCTAGGTTATTCTGTGAGTAGCTTGTCTTAAAAAAAATTCCACCATTTTTATTTTAAATTATTAGAATAACAAAGTAGTTTTTGCAATATATGCTCAGTTCTCCCGTAACATACCATTTCGTGGTTTTTAAATAATAAATGACCACAAATTGAAGTAATATTGTTCTTTGCCAATTTGTGTGCAACAAACGGTTTTGCGAATTCCATAATGAAAGTGAAATATAATTTTTGGGTAATTATCGAATTTATAAAATGTTTGCGATTTTCAAGAGTGATGAAAGAGCGTAAATCATTATTTCAATTGAAAAATTCGTTCTGACTTGCCTGTGCAAATTAACAAATTTGACATGGCTAAATATGTATTCAAAGCATTTTCTACTTGCATCCTAAATGTTTGGATTTTTCATGGCTCAACTGCAGAAGAATTAATAACTTTTCTGGCATTTATTCACATACATTATGTCAAATACAAAAGTTGCCGGTAGGAATATCTAGAAAATGAAAAAGATATTAAGAAATGCCCAAACCCGTTTTGAAGCAAGGTCGGGGAAACCAAAATAGTATATGAACGAACCTCGATACCCTCACCCCCTCCACCCCATCAACCTTCACTTCAAAAGTTCATGTGTGAATCATCATTGGAAAGCTCTTTAAAAATGCTTCTCAGTGGTACCCAATTTTGGGGGTGTGTGTGTGGGAGTGTTATTGTTAAAAAAACTCAGTTAAAGTGTTTAGCCGTTCCATATAATACCATCTCTTAGTAGTAAAGTAACTCATCTGGCAAGGTCAATTTGGTATGCCTCTTTTGTATAGTGGCCATTGAAAATAGCTTTTGAATAACAAACAACTATCGAATCATGTTTTCTGCAATACTAAACAAATCTGATAATAAGTATTCCCTAGGGTATTCCAAATACTATTAAATGTCAAGCATCAGAAATAGGCAGAAACATTACCAACAATATTGATAGGTTTTAGAACAAATCTAAAAGATGATTTGGAAGCCTCCAGCGCTGAATTGGTATATGGTTCGACTTTGATAATTCTAGGAGACATGATATTAAGAAAATCAGAACATAAAAATTACCAAGATTTGTTGAAAAGCTTCACAAATATCATGGATTCTCTGAAACCAAGAAATGCGTCTGACCACAGTCGTAAACATATTTTTGTTTTCGAAGAACTTAAAACTTGTTCTCATGTTTTTGTAAGAATTGATTCAGTTAAAAACACCCTGGAGTATCCCTATAGGGGACCACATCGAGTCATAAACAGAACTTTGGAGTATTTTACATTGTTGGTAAATGGAAAAAAGAAGAACATTTCTATTGACAGGATTAAACCATCTTTCATGGAATCCCTGCAGAAGAAATCACCCCCAAAACCATGTATACGTTACAATGATGATGGTTACTCTTTGTTCTGGCAGAAAAGTTCAATTTCGTTATGACTTGAGAGGAGGGGTAGTATGGAGGATTTTGTGATTGCCCTGAAAAATGTCAGTCAACTTGGGTAATTTTGTAATAGAGTAATAATAAATATATTCGTTGAAACACGTAAGAAAAGTCTTTCAGCTATTTTCAGGGAGCATGAGTGGACTAACTGAACATTTACCAGTTATTCTCCAAACAATAATGAAGTCTGTTTTCAAATTCTTGCACCCATATGAAAAATTCTAAGACAGTCAATTCTGGAGATCTTGGAGGCCACTCGATAGGTCCTCTCCTTCCAATCCAACGGTTGTTACAATGGCCATCCAAACATTATCTCTTGTTGGCAACGAAGCTGATCTCCATTTGAGACTCGATTGCCTCTGGATCAATTTCAGGCTCTATCGTAGTGTCCACCAAATTGAGATACAGTTCTCTATTTTGACTGCTGAGTGTGTCCTTGCCTAAAAAGGTACACTCCAAAACGACATTTTTGCTTATTGATCTCCCCATCCAGTAAGAACGTACATTCATCGCTAAAACAAATCAATTAAGTTAGTCATCAGTTCGCAAAATTATATTCTTATATGAGACATTACCAACTAGTGCTTGCAAAATTTTCATTCTATACGGAAAAAACTTATGATGCTTCAAAACTTTCCGCTCCAATTCATGACAAATGTATGTTTCCCCTACAGCCTTTCGCAACGCAAATTGAGTGTTCATTGCAAACTGTCCCAGTACTTCCACAGTAGCAGTTTCATCAAGTACTTGTGGTGTAGCCCTCTTTTTGTTCTTTACGGAGCCAGTTTCTTCGAATGGTCACGTTTTATTCGTGGCAACATTTTTTCTGGATGATTTTCGTTGAAAACGGTTGCAGTTTTCCTAAAACAAATATTATGTTTGGCGAATGTGTGCGAATAACACAGGCGGACAAATCAAAGGGCGGAAAAATAGGACGGAAAATAATTAACTTCTGCGACATGTGCTCATAGTAAAAAGCGGTGAACAGTAAGAATAAATAACAAAGGGAGTGTAACGTAAATAAACTTAACTTGGTTCTACTAATTTATTTCACACTTAATCTACAACTTAATTTATATTACTACTCCACTGGTATAGCTCGATCGTATGGGCTCGTTCAGACTGTCTACCCCCTCTTGGGGGCTGTCTATTTATCTCCGATACGTTCTCGATGTTTCGAATTCGACAGTTGGCGACGGCTGTTCCAATTGTTTCCAATATTGACCGTTGTTTTCCGCGGAAGAGCGACTGGATGGTTTCGAATATCTCCGGGATGATCTCATCGCTGTCGATGGCAACGCGTTAGGCGACAGGTCCGGCCTGGGGTTTTTTTATTGCCCCTTCTTAAAGACATTTCGTCCCGAAATTTATCCTTGGAGGTGACGATTCGTGACTCCCCATATCTGCATGTGAAGTTCGATGGAAGCCCCCCACGGTCTTCAAGGATCGGTCGTAAAAGCAAACCAAAATCTTGACGCCGCTGGATCGGGAATATCGCCTCCAGCATATTTTATGACCTCCAGCCCCCATCAAACCAAGGATAATTTTGAATTGCAGATCCAAGATTTGGTCCACCATATTTCTTAGTTTGGTGAGATCTTCCAGACATCTTCATGGGACGGTTTTCTTGGGAATGCCCTTGGTAACAGGGAGATGTTTCTCTGGCCTTTCTTCAACTGTAGCACCCCACCAACTTGGACCCCCTGGAGTTGACCAAATTTTTGGAGAACACTACGGGTTTCCCACATTCGGACTTTGCCAAATGGCAGTGTAGTCAGAGGCACCTCGAAAAGGTCTCGTGACTCCTCTCTAGTAACCCCCATGTAGAATTTTCTGCCGTTTGAATACAAATAAACTTCCGAACGTCATATCATCCTCCGGTTTGAGGTAACTTGGCATGGTTTCCAGCGAAAGGGGGAACCTGTTGTGGACGACCCTTGTTTCGGGGTTTGGATTCGGTACAAAAAGGTCGTTTATCCTTTACAATTTTGTAGGGGCCCTTTCCCCCGAGTCCGCAACTGGGTGATAGTCCACGACGAGGTTTGGGGTTGTCAAAACCATCACAACCAAACCTCCTGCGCGGCCTTGATGCAGGTCTTCATTTTATCGCTGGCACCTGGATGTTAAACGGACTCGTTCGTGGATGTCTCCTTCCGGTTTGCTGACGTAGTCCTCTCCTGCATTTTGTCCTGGGGTATCCCAAACTTCAGGTCCAAGGCAGCGCAGTTCTCGGCCCATTATAATACAGCGGAGTTTGACCGGTTGACTGTACCGGGATCGATAGGCCATCAGGAACAAATGAAGATACGGTCCCAGTCTCTTTGATGGTCAGAGACAACCTTGGACAAGTGGGGTTGACGCCTGTTCACCGTTCCACCATTCCATCGGACTGCGGGTAGGGGTGGTTCTTGTCTTGCGGACAGCAGTAGACATATTTCTTTTAAAAGGTTGGATTCGAAATTTCTGCCTTGATCGAGTGCAGCCCATTGGAATACCGAATCGACATATCCACTCTTTCACCAAGACGTCGGCGACGGTGATGGTCGGTTGGCAGGGCAGGCCCGCCCATTTCGAAGTAGTCCATTCCACGGATGTATTTTTCCCGTGGTGGATGGGGAAAAGGGCCGGCGTGTCAATGGCGATTTCTGAAGGCTGCCTACGTTGTACTGACGACGGGCCGGGTCGTATTCAGGTCCATTGTTAGAGCGCATACAGCGCACTTCCTGCACCAGTCCTGGGCGTCAGCTTGAAATTGGCCCAGTAAAACCGTTGCCTCACTTTCTGCAGGGTCTTCGTCATCCCAGATGTCCTCCGGCGCCCATCATGGATTTCCGCAGCACTTCCTTCTGTTCCTGGGAACAATTATTTGGCGTCGTCTTCCCACCAATATCGGCCTCCAACAAGTTTCGGATCCCATTGTCGAATAAGAGAGTTCCAGGCCCAATGGACTTAAAGGCGAGTTGCGACTTCCTGCCATGATTTTCGAGCCCTTCTTCCAGCTGACGACGCCAAGGTCGGGGTCTTCTTGGTCTTTTTTAATCTTGTGTCATTCCAGTTGCTCCACGCGCCTAAAAGTGTTTTTTCTTCTGCTCGTCGGCAAGGAGCAATCATTGGAATGGTCTCGCGACAAAGCACCGCATTCTATGGGTTTTCCGCTCGATGTTCGATCTCGAAATCGAACTTGAGTCCTGATCCAACGTGCTACTTGACCCTCAGGATTTTTTGAACTGGAGCCATTTGGGGAGCTGATGGTCAGTTCTCAACAAACCTTCCATCCCCGTACTTGTGGTGTTCCCCTTTACACAGCTAACAGCCTCGCCGGTGACACAGTAATTGCGCCTGGTTTGTGCGCTTGCTGAAATAACCAATGACCTTCTCCTGTCCCTCCTGGATTGGGATAGACAGCCCAAGTACCCCGTTGTGGCCCGATCCAAAATGAATTTCCCTTTGGGAGGGATAGCCAGTATAGGCGCGTTGATCAAAGCCCTTTCAGCTTCCTGAATGATTTGACATTCTTCGACCACTGGAACTTTGTTTGGCCTTCCGTGAGCTTTAGGGTTTACGATTTTTGGGAATCCGCACATATCGGCGATAGATGTGCATAAACCAAGGAAATTCAAGTTGGTAAGCTTTGGGATGGGCCAATCCTTAACAGCTTTGATCTTCTGGTCATCCACTGCTACCCTTCCCCAGAGACAACGTCGAGGTATCGTACTTCTTTTGGAACAGATGGCATTTTTGGGGCTCAGCTTCAATCCGGAGTTCTCAGTCGCAGGAATACTTCCTCCAAGTTTTTTCACGTGGTCTCGAAATCTGCCGACCACAATTATGTCGTCGAGATACACTAGACACGTGTTCCATGAGAGTCCCTTCAGCACTGGGTTCCATCAATCTTTCGAATGTGGCGGGAGCATTACGAGCCCGAATGGCATAACGGTGAACTGCCAAATCCTGAGCCGATGGTAAAGCAGTTTTTTTCTCGATCTTCCTGAGCCAGTTCTACTTTGCCAATATCCACCTTCAGATCAAGGGTCGAGAAAATGTGGAACCAGCCAACGTGTCTAGGGTGTCATCTATTCTCGGGAGAGGGTAACTGTCCTCTTCGGACATTATTAAGTTGGATAGTCACATGAAAGCGTCGATCCATCCTTTTCTCACCAGTACGACTGAGAGGACCAGGGACTGTCAGATGGTTCGATAACTCCTTCTTTCCATATCGCTGACTATTTTGTCAGCCTCTTCCTTCTTGGCAAGAGGAAGTCTTCTTGCTGATTGCCGATCGGTCGGGCACCTCCGGTATCAATCTTGTGCTGACCACATTAGTTCGACCTCCTTTTCCTTGTCCGGTATCGAAGATGTCTTGCAATTCTAACCAAATCTCTTAGTTTGGGCCGTTGAGCTGGTTTTATATCTTGGAAGAGATGGCAACCAATTTTTCTAGTTCTGTAAGTGTTGTTGGCTAATCACTCTTACACCCGGATCACTGAGGAAACTGACGAGCAGTGCCCCAATATTGTTCTTTCTTCAAGGTCACTGGAAAATAATTGACATTCTGGACTCCTTACGGGCACAAATTTGTCAGCACGCAACAAGGTCTTCCCTTAGTGCACCTCGCATTTCCATCAGAGTTTGGGCTCGAAATCACCACGTTTCCACTGCTCGTACCGTCCAGGCGAGCCCAGAATGGTTACCTTCGGTACGCTTACATTTCAGCCAACAAACGATCAACCTCACTCTCCCATGAAGCACCAGCTTTCTCCGTGACGTCTTTGAAATCACAAACCTCTGGAATTCAGATGTCCATTCATGATTGATTGTTCGATGTCCCTCGTGCCTTGTTTTAGTGCGCCAAATATTTCAACGGTAGTCCAAGAGCTGGCCCCTGTTGCGTGCGTAGCTTCAAGTTGTTTCAATCCGTTCCGGTGTTCTGGCTCGAGAATCGTCCTAGTCGCACCTGTATCTAGAGCATGGTGCAAGGCTCGTTATTGATGAGACCGTCTACGAAGACACCTTTGTTCTGTCGTTGAGGATAGCACATAGCGGCGTAACCGGGGCTTGCGAACATGCCGACGATTCCTTCTCGTCGACCTTTTTTAGTTTTCCTGCATCGGAGTCGATGAATGTGGCATTTGCTATGCACATGTCCAATTTTGCCACAATTCCGGCATCTTATCTGTCTTTTCTCAGGCAACATTCCCTTCACTTTGGCAGCTTCCGCAGCAGGCCCTGTGAGTCTTCCTCAATCGTTTGAACTTTACTTGGCTTTGCAGCATTGTTTTGCCGCTTCGAATTCCAAAGCGCGTGCCAGTGTCTACGAGATGTGGTGGACGAGCTAATATCAACGCTTGTCTGGTTTCTTTGGTCGGAGTCCATCCAAGAATGCCTGAACCGCTAGTCCTCCATTACATTTTCTGGTGGATGGATATGCGAGACGAACCAAGCGTGCAATGTCAGTTTCGAATTCTGTAAGGATTGCCGATTTTTTGCAGCGATTTTTCAGCTGGGAGTGGTATACGTGTTCCAAAATGGGCGTGGCTATCGTAATTTGATGTTTAATCAGCTGATCATAGTCCTCCTGTTCTTGTGGTAGAGTTTGTAGAATATTTGTCGCTTTCTCCAGTAATGCAAGTGTCAGTGCTACAGCTCTTTCCCCTGCATTCCATCCGTTTGCTTTGGCTCTGCTTCAAACTGCCGGCGGTAATTTGCCCATGGAGTTTTTTCCGTCGAACTGAGGCGGCTTCATGGAAAGCTTCCTATTTCGAAATGACCTTGACATCTTTTATACCCTCTTGAACTTTATCCAAGTTCAAACTCAAGTCCACATTGCATTTTCGTTAACCATCCTGTGGGGCACCTATTAATCTGTTTTTCTAGCTTACTGATTGTTTCCTTTATTTTGTCCATTTCTGCCTCGACTCATCTTTGATTTTATCTACCTCCGTGTTCATTTGCTCCCTAATTTTATCTATCTCTTGTCTCAACGGTTCCCATTCTTTCTTCTAGAAAATTAGCCACAACACACACCTCTTTTTTAGACCTTCTGTGTTTCCAGGAACTTCTCTTCCAGGCTTTTGAATTTTCTAGAAGCTCTTCCAGATTTCTAGAATTTTCTTCAAGCTTCCCTCCAGATTTCTAGCATTTTCTTCCAGGCTTGAATTTTCTAGAAGCTCTCTTCCAGATTTCTAGAATTTTCTTCCAGGCTTTGAATTTTCTAGAAGCTTTCTCTTCCAGATTTCTTAGAATTTTCTTAAGCTCTTCCAGATTTCTAGCATTTTCTTCCAGACTCTTGAATTTTGTGCAGTTCTTCTTTCACAGATTTAGTAGTTTCTGAGTTTATTCATTACCAAACTTAAATCACCTCCGGGAACTTCGAATAAAAATGTTTCGGGGTCCTCACCTTTTGTATAAGTCCTTCTGCAAGTCTTTCCTGAGTACTTGCTTTTACCGTTGTTTCCAGTTCCCTTTCCTCCAATTCCTGTTTCAATTCGCTACCTTCAAGTCCGCAAGGCGCACTTTTCTTGAACACATTTTGTCTTTGACGAGGTATCAGTCTGTTTCACACGAAAAAAGTTTATCAGTTTGTTAAAATTCACTTCGCGAATTCTTTCCACGGGCCACCAGTTCATATGTCTGTTTCACGCGAAGATGTATCAGTTTATATTCCCACGCACAATTGTCCACTTCGCGAAAAAGGCCACTGTCTATTTTTCTGTTTCACGCGAACAGTGTATCAGTTTATATTCCCACGCACAATTGTCCACTTCGCGAAAACCGGGCCACTGTCTATTTTGGGCGTACAAAAAGGTCTATCAATTTATTTTTCTGACTATTCACCCACGATCACTTGTTTATTTTCAAAATCTCCTCCGACACCAATTTGTAACGTAAATAATTAACTTGGTTCTACTAATTTATTTCACACTTAATCTACAACTTAATTTATATTACTACTCCACTGGTATAGCTCGATCGTATGGGCTCGTTCAGACTGTCTACTCCCTCTTGAGGGCTGTCTATTTATCTCCGATACAGCATTCTCGATGTTTCGAATTCGGACAGTTGGCGACGGCATGTTCCAATTGTTTCCAATATTGACCGTTGTTTTCCGCGGAAGAGCGACTGGATGGTTCTCGAATATCTCCGGGGATGATCTCATCGCTGTCGATGGCAACGCGTTAGGCGACAGGTCCGGCCTAGGTTCGTTACAGGAGTAAGAAGAAAAATAGTAGTCTTTTGTCGAAAATCGTAAATAAATGAAAAATTATATAAATTTGAATTATTTTTTAAAGAAAGGGGCATTTCACATATGTTTTTCAAACAAGATTAGTTATTCGTTCAGTTTATACATCTTAATTTTTCAGTCTTAGATACAGTGATCAGTGATCTAGAAGTGAAAGTGAATATAGTAAAAAATTCAAGTGTATCTATGCAACACTGATCATTAACGAGTTTGATCTCTTGCATATTTTCGAAAACAGAAAAATGTTATGAATATAATTATAATCAACTTGCTGTTCTGCTGTTCAAAAATTGAAAAAAACATGGGCAGAATATATATATATTTATACCTTATATTTGCGACTATTCGCATACTCGTAAAACAATATGTTTGTTTTATTATTTTAAGGACATAAAAAGAAAACGATCATCAGTACCAGCAACAAAAACAGCAGAAGATGGAAGCTAAGGAAAAATTAGCCGATTCTTTGAAACAACATTCAAAAGCATCAGAAACGAATGTTTTTTCTGAGAATACTGATGATGCTAGTTGTTCATCATCTGTTCCTGATATTGATATAAATGTTAACCAGGAACATATTGAAGTTTCTTCTGACATTGTTGAAACTGATGTTGAAAACTCTGATACAGTACTCGTAGATATTGAAACTTTCCAGCAGAAGATGCACTTTCCACCGTACTATCTGCTGACCGTGGAAATGGATAGAGGTAATAACATCCGCAGATGCAAGATTTCTTAACTGAAATACCTAAAAAAGTCATCTGGCGGAAAGTTTACATCTAGTTATTTTTACCGGAACTTCGCCAATGGGGAGATAGTTAAAAGAGAGTGGCTGATTCATCCTATCTCAAGAGATGCGGTTTACTGTTTCTGTTGTAAACTTTTTGGTGAGTCTTCAACTAACTGTTTAATGAGGAAGGGTGTTCTTGATTGGAAACATGTGTCACTTAGTGCTAAACAGACACGAAAAGAGTAACTCTCATAAAAACAATATCGGATCTTGGTTGCATTTGTCAACTATGATATCTAAAGGAGTTGCTATGAATCAAAGTCAATTGCGGTTATTAGATGTAGAAAAAAAACCTGGTATCGTATCATTGAACGAATAATTTTAGCCATACATTTTTTATGTCGCCAATGCCTAACTTTACTTGGTACATCTAGCAATCTGCATGAAAATAATAATGGAAATTTCTTAAAATTAATAGAAACGTTCTCAAAATTTTATTCCGTAATGGAGGAGCATGTTCGTCGAACACATAAAAATCAAAGCAGTGATATTTTTACGAGAAACTATTTAGGCGATAAAAATCAAAATGAATTGTTGAATTCAATGGCGTAAAAATCAAAAATACTATTTTAGATGTAAGGAAACATAAATATTATTCTTCGACTGTACACCGGATGATAGCCATACTGAACAATTAAGTGGCATTTTTAGGTTTGTTTTATTGAAAGAGTATACGAAAAAAAATTAAATACGTGAACATTGTCCTATAATTGATTCTTCTAGTGCTGGCTTTTGTAACTATGTGACAGATTTGTTAGAAAAATTGAATTTCAGTATATATGATTTGCGCGATCGAATAATAATAATATAATAATAATAATGTTTATTTCCAGAAGAGAATTCACATGGTGTAATACAACAGGAAAATAAACATGATAAATCACTGAAGCTAGAAGCTTGTATGTGATAATTAATATAATAAAATCTAACAATAATTATGCATGTATATTATTTACACTAATTAGTAAAATAAATAAGTAACCAACATAACATATACACTTGCATTTCATATAAATAATAATTAATTTTTTGGTTATGTAGAGTTCACATTTTACAGTTTTGTTGTGTAGTCGTGGATCGGGTATGGTCGAAGCTATGATAATTGCTCGAATATGCGTGGAATACATGTTGGCTTACAAAATCAAATCTTAAATATAAACCCACGAGCATTTTTTGTTCCTTGTTCAGCGCACTCACTAAATTGAGTTGTTAATGATGCTGCTAAAATTTATTTTGAGGTTTCGGGATTCTTTGATATTGTTCAAGAGTTATATGTGTTTGTTCCCGCAACAACAAAAAATGCTCAGATTTAAAAAAGTGCATTTCAGATTTAACTTCAAAACCACTTTCTGATACACGCTGGTCCAGTAGAACAGTCGCTATAAAACCTTTGACGAATCAGATTGGTCAAGTTTATGATGCTCTTTCTGAAGTGATGGAAGCATCCGTATCTTCAAAAGATTCTAGTGTGTCACACCAAGCTTGATCGCTAGCAACAAAAATTTGCAACTATAAATTTTTATGTTCTACAGTGATTTGGTACAACATATTTGAAATTAATTCTCTCAATAAATTAATGCAGAATCGTAGTATAAATCTCGAAACTTGTTTAGATTGCGTAAAAAAATTAAAACTTTTTTCACAGACTCAAAAAATTATGAGGATTCAATGAATTTTTTGTCGATGCCAGAGAACTAGCAGATGCCATAGAAATTAAACCTGATTTTCTACCTATCAAATCAAATCAAATCAAAATATGCTTTATTGTCGATAAAATCTAGTTTTGTTGACAAAGTAAAAGGTAAACAGTACAAAATAATAATGGTTATATACGCACAAGCATGTAAAATAAATAAAATAAAATAAATGTACACCTATAAAAATTTTTCTTTGAACATTTAGTAAATAAACATATACATATATACAAACACATACATATTATTTAATAAAATAAATGTCAATACATGAATAAAATATCGATATAAAAAATGAAAAATGTTATTTGAGCATTTTGTTAATTTTTCGACTTATAAGCATCGCTCTAATCGAGTATACAATACAATAAAAGCAATGAAATCACAAATTAAAAGACAGTTCACATTTTTTTAGTGAAAGTTGTCATTGTAAAATTCTTGCAAACTATAATAGGGTCTGCTCACGAGTAGTTTTTTAATATATTTTCTAAAGCTTTCAGTACTATCGTGGCTCTCTAGAATGAGACGGTAAGTGGTTATACATTTTGACGCCGTTATAGAAAATTGAGTCCTTTACCAGGGATGAGAAAGGCAAGGGTAATTTTAAATTATTTTTGATTTTTGGCGAGTATTATGACACGATGAAATATTTTCAAATTTTGAAATATGTTTATGTATAAGACAGACAGTTTCCATAACGAAGAGAGCCACAACTGTCAATATCTTTTTTTCTACAAATAACTGCTTACATGAATTGCGTGGTCCTAGTTTGAACACATATCTGATGGCTCTCTTTTGCAGTTTAAGTACTGACTCCAGCAGACTGGTGTTACATACCCCCCAGAAAGGTATAGCATATCTCAATTGAGATTCAATTAATGCATAATATGCGGTCATAGCCGTGACAGTACCAAGCTCCCTTGAAATAATTCTCATTGCATAGCACCCTGAGGAGATTTTATTCTTCAGTTGTTTGACGTGTGCTTCAAACTTCAAATTGCTGTCAATAAAAAGACCCAAAAATTTTGTGCAATCTTTATTTTCAATCATCTCATTATCGAGAGGTATATCTTCAAGAGTACATTTGGAAGTTACTATATTTGTTTTTCTTATGTTAAATGAAAGGAGATTCGAGTCGCACCAAGATTTGATTGTATGTATGTCTCTGAATATCTTATTATTCGAATCGTCAACAGTTTTACTATGCCATAGAATGGTGGTGTCATCTGCAAATAAAGTAATTTTTCCAGAAGTGTGTAAACTCAGTAAATCATTTATGTATACAAGGAAAAGAGTAGGTCCTAAAACCGATCCTAACTGTTCGTCAAAGAAAAAGACAAAACAATTTGATTACGAAACAATGATGAACCAATAACGGACCCGAAAATTTAGTATAAAGTTAACGTGTTCTTTTCCATACTAGATCGAACCTTGTCATCTCTTAATGAAAGATTCAAGGGGGTGGAGCAATTTAATAACATTTTTGGATTTTATTATAATAGGTTCAGCTTGACCGAAGAAGAATTGAGATTATCGTGCGAAAATTATACATTATATTTGAAAAATGAATCACGTAAAAAATCATATATTGACGCAAATTACTTATTTGATGAAATTAAATGTTTGAAATGTTACTCGCCTGAACAGAATGATTTAGAGCCCCAGTCAATTCGTGAATACATTCTGGAGAGTCAGTTGATTTCTACATTCCCAAATATGGCAGTAGCCATCCGATTTTTTTAACGCTACCAGTATCTGTAGCATGGGAAAAAAGTCTTTCTCGCAATTGAAATTGATAAAAAAAAAACTTCTTAAGATCGAGTATGGCACAAGAGACACTCAGCAATTTATCAGTTATGTCATGATTTTGCCATTAAAAAGGCAAGAAAAAAGTTAGTTTATTTAAATATTTTGTTCCTTTTTTTTACTGTTGTATCAATTATTTTGTTACTTCTGTGGTTTTATATTCTTTATTTCAACTTTTGTATGTCGTTTGTAAGTTATTGTGCAGTTATTTCAATTTCAATTATTTTATCCATCGTCATGAACCCAAAAAACTCCAGCAAAACTCAAGCAATGCAAATCAATGGAAAAATTCCTAAAAGTCAAATGTTCATAACCCAAAAATAACTTGTCAAAATCAAAGAGCAATAAACTCGCAAAACTAACCATTAAATCCAATACTCAAAAATTATTTGCGTTATCTCTTCATCGCACGGTTTCGAATTTTAATACAGCAATAAACGGTATATCTACCTGATAATACGAAGTTACTAATAGCATTCGTCTTTTTTGTTCCTCTGCCGAACAATGAATGTAAAAACGTGTTCCCATTGATTGTAATTTATTACATTTTCTACAGTTTTTTTGGGTTCACGACACTGGTTTCTTTCCCCAGTGGAAGAAAGGATTCACTGTATGCGAACAGGATAATTGTTTTGAAATTTATTCGTCCAAGTATGTTTTTTTGAAAATATTTTTGACAATAACACCCCCTCACCCCCAAAATTGGGTACCACTGGAAACCATTCATGAAGAGCTTTCCATTGATGGGGCGGTGGGGGCGGGAGTATCGAGGTTCGCTCATATGCTATTTTGGTTCCCCCGACCTTGCTTCGAAACGGGTTTGGGCATTTCTTGATATCTTTTTTCATTCCGAGATATTCCCACTGGCAACTTTTAAATTTGACACACTGTATTCAGGGTGTTTCTTAATAACATGCCAATATTCAAGGATATTATTTTTGAGAAAAAAAACTTCATATGAACATATGTCCTAAATGTCTTAAATTTTGAACTACAGGGTGCTAAAGTTTTAAGAAACAAATCTTTTTTCATTATAACTTTGGTATTGCCCTAGATATTACCGTGAAACCTGGTACGCAACTTCTATGCATGTACAACATAATTTTTTATTGTTGCCAGTGGTGTTGTTTATTTTCGATTGTTTCATTTACGTATTCAAGTGAAGCAAAGGGCTGTATTCATATTCGGCCGGAAACCAAATTGAGAATTGGTCAAAATATTCTGTTCACAGAGATAAGACAGAAGTTGTTGGTTAACGTGCCACTCTAAGAGTTTTGAAAAACTTGGTAGAAGTGGGATGCCCCTGTAATTGTTTAGGTCTGATTTCCTTTTTTCAAAACAGGAATGACAATTGCGGTTTTATATGATTCAGGAAATGTACCCGTAGAAATTGACAGATTGAATAAAAAGGCTTGATCAAGTAGTCGATGTTATTTTTAATGAGAGTCATTGGAATATCGTCGGTGCTAGTAGATTTTTTTGGTTTCTTTCGCAGAGTGTCTCACATCAACCTCCGTTATTGGTGTAGAAAAAAATGAATTTATAAAATTTAGATTGATAGTTTTCAATAATTCCATACTAGTAAGAGTATTATGAGTATTTAGATTTATGGGACCTGAAATATTTGAAAAAAAATATTAAAATCCTTCTGAGATCTTTTGAATCAATGAATGGTTCTTGTTGATGCTCAAACGTTCCACTTTTGTTTGCTTTTTCTTTGTAAAGTTATTGACCAGATCCTAGGTTGACTTACTTTTTTTATTTGAATTTGCTATGATACTGTTATAGTAAGCGAGTTTAGCTGAGCTGGTGACATTTTTCAAGAGAGAGAACAGAAAGTAGAATGATTCTGAAAATTTGTAGAGACCCTGAAGGAAATATTGAGAATCCAACTGAAATATTTTTGTCCGATTTTCGCCGATTCCTCCGGGAGTGACGTCCCTGTATTTCATATAAAGTTTTTGGATTTCTCTGATGATTCTGATGCAAATTTATGTATCATACCCCATACCCAACACGAGCCGTTTTTGAGTTATTCGAGTTTATCTAGAAAAAGTGACAAATCCAGTTTTATGTAAATTACAATTTTTAGTGATATGCAGTGACTGAATCATGAATATTGAGGGTTGAAGGGATTACTAACCATAATCACGTCCACTGAATACTATACAGGGTGTACAAAAAATTGATTCCAGAAAGTGAAAATCTCAATTTTTCCAAATAGAAACACCATTTTTTCTTCTCAAGATTCAATTCTATTGTAACGTAAATAAACTTAACTTGGTTTTAATAATTTATTTCACACTTAATCTACAACTTAATTTATATTACTACGCTACTGAATAGCTCGATCGTATGGGCTCGTTCAGACTGTCCTTGCCATCTTGAGGGCTACCTATTTATCTCCGTCACAGGATTCCCGATCTTTCGAATTCCGGCAGTTGGCGACGGCATGTTCCAATTGTTTCCAATATTGACCGTTGTTTTCCGCGGAAGAGCGACTGGATGGTTCTCGAATATCTCCGGGGATGATCTCATCGCTGTCGATGGCAACGTGTGAGGCGACAGGTCCAGCCTAGGTTCGTTACATTGCCCCCTTCTTAAAGACATTTCGTCCCGAAATTTCATCCTTGGAGTGTGACGATATCTGCATGACTCCCCATATCTGCACCGTGAAGTTCGATGGAAGTAACACTCCACGGTCTTCATGATCGGTCGTGGAAGAGGGTTACAGCAAACCAAAATCTTGACGCCGCTGGATCTGAATATCGCCTCCAGCATACTTCTTATGACTCTCCAGTCCAACCCATCAATACCCAGGATAATTTTGGAATTGCTAGATCCACCAGGTTCTGGTCCACCATAGTATCTCTTAGTTTGGTGAGATCTCTTCCAGACATCTTCATAGGACGGTTTATCTTGGGAATGCCTCTTGGTAACTAGGTAGTAGATGTTTCTCTGGCCTTCTTCAACCCGTAGCACCCCACCAACTTCTGGATTCTTGCCCCGCAGTGTTTGGGGTTGACCAAATTTTTGAGAACACTACGGCGATGCCCCTGGACATTCGGAAGATCTTCTGCCACACAGTCGCTAGTGGTAAGCAGGCACCTCGAAAGGTCTCTCGTGACTCCTCTCTAGTAACCCCATGTAGAACTTTCTGCCCGTTTGAATACAAGAACATAAACTTTCGAACGTCATATCATCCTCCGGTGGCTTGAGGGTGCGAACTTGGTCATGGTTTCCAGCGTAAGGGCCAACCTGTTGAAGTGGACGACCCTTTTGGTTTCCCTCGGGGTGGTTAGTTCGGCAAATCGTTTATCCTTTTCACGATTTTATACGGGCCTTCCCACGAGTTCCGCAACTTTGGTGATAGTCCACGACGACGTTTGGGTTGTACAGCCAAACCAGGTCATCAACCTTAAACTCCTCCTGCGTCGGCCTTTGATGTCAAGGTCTTCTTCATTTTATCGCTGGCACTCTGGATGTTCAACCGACTCGTTCGTGGATGTCGTCCATTCTTGCCGAAGTTTGCTGACGTAGTCCTTCCCGCAGTGTCTTGTCCTGGCGGTATCCCAAACTTCAGGTCCCCAAGGCAGTCGCAGTTCTCGGCCCCCATTATAATACTAGCAGGAGTTTGACCGGTTGACTCCGTGTACTGCGGATCGATACGCCATCAGGAACAAATGAAGATACTGGTCCCAGTCTCTTTGATGGTCAGAGACAACCTTGGACAAGTGGCGGTTGATCGTCCTGTTCATCCGTTCCACCATTCCATCGGACTGCGGGATGTAGGGCCGTGGTTCTTGTCTGCGGATGTTCAGCAGTAGACATTTCTTGGAAAAGGTTGATTCGAAATTTCTGCCTTGATCCGAGTGCAGCTCCATTGGAATACCGAATCGACATATCCATTCTTTTCACCAAGACGTCGGCGACGGTGATGGCTTCCTGGTTGGCAGGGCATAGGCTTCCGCCCACTTACTGAAGTAGTCCATTGCCAAGGATGTATTTATTCCCGTGGTCGGATACGGGAAACGGGCCGGGATGTTTAAGGCGATTCTCTTCGAACGGGCTGCCTAGTTTATTACCATCGGGGCCTTGGGTCGTATTCGGGCCATTAGCAGCGCATACAGCGCACTTTCTGCACCAGTCCTGGACGTCAGCTTGACAATTGGCCCCAGTAAAACCGTTGCCCTCACTTTCTGCAGGGGCCCCCAGATGTCCTCCGGCGACCCATCAGGGGATTTCCCGCAGCACTTCCTTCTGTTCCTGGGAAAAAATTATTTGGCCGGTCTTCCCACCAATGTCGGCCTCCAACACCTGCTCAGGATCCCGTCCAGAATAAGAGAGTTCCATTGTCCCATTAGGACTTTAAACCGGCGAGTAACCTGCGACTTCCTGCCATGATGGTCTTCTTTGCCCTTCTTCCAGCTCCCACGGCCTCGGGGTCTCTCTTGGTCTTTTTTTGGATCTTGCTGTCATTCCAGTTGTCATCCATTGCCGCGGTTCTAAAAGTGTTGTTTTCTTTTCTGCTCGTCGGCAATGAGCAATCATCTGGACATTTTCGCGACAAGGCATTTTGCATTCTATGGTTAGTTCCGGCTCGATGTTCGATCTCGAAATCGAATTCTTGAGCTCGATCCAACGTCCCACGGACCCTAAAGGGATTTTGAACTGTAAGAGCCATTTGAGAGCTGCATGGTCAGTTCCCAACAGGAATCTTCCCATACACGTATTTTGTAGAAGTGTTCCACCCCTTTACAACAGCAACGCCTCGCCTGGTGACACAGTAATTGCGCCTTTTGCTGGTCTTGCTGAAAAAAACCAAGGGCCTTCTCCTGTCCCTCCTGGATCGGGAGAAAAGGACAGCTCCAAGTCCCCCGTTTTGGGGTCCGTATCCAAAATGAATTTCCCTTTGGTAGGATACCTGATAGGTGCTTTTGATCAAAAGCCCTTTCAGCTTCCTGAATGAGTCTTGGACTTTCCTTGGGACCACTGGAACTTTGGCCTTCCGTGAGTTTTGGAAGTGGTTAAAGGATGTTGGGAATCCCGGCACATATCGGCGATAGTATGTCAAAACCAAGGAAACTTCGAAGTTGGTGAATTCTTTAAGGGCCAATCCTTAACAGTTTGATTTTCTGGTCATCCACGCTACCCTTCCCGGAAAACGTGGCCGAGGTATCGTACTTCTTTTTGGAACAGATGGCATTTCTAGGGGGTCAGCTTCAATCGGAGTTCCTCAGTCGGGGAATACTTCCTCCAAGTTTTTTCAGTGGTCCTCAAACGATCTGCCGACCACAATTATGTGCGAGATACACTAGACACGTGTTCCATGAGAGTCCCCAAATTTTTTCCACCAATCTTTCGAATGTGGCGGAGAACAGAGCCCGAAGGCATAACGGTGAACTGCACAATCCTGAGCCGATTAAAAAACAGTTTTTTTTCGATCTTCCTGAGCCAGTTTTACTTGCAATATCCACTCTTCAGATCAAGGGTCGAGAAAATCGGGAACCAGCCAACGTGTCTAGGGTTATCTATTCTCGGGAGGGAACGGGCCTTTTCGTGACATTATTAAGTTGGCGATAGTCTATAAAAGCGGTCAATCCACCTTTTTTTCACCAGTACGACTGGAGAGGACCCCGGGACCGTCAGATGGTTCGATAACCCTTCTTTTCCCATATCGCTGACTATTTTGTCAGCCTTTTTCCTTCTTGGCAAGAGGAAGTCTTCTTGTTGATTGCCGGATCGGCCGAGCACCTCCAGTATCAAGTTGACCACATTAGTTTCGACCCCTTTTCCCTTGTCCGGTATCGAAGATGTCTTGGTACTTTTTGACTAAATCTCAGTTTGGGCTGGGAACTGGTTTTTTCTTTGGAAGAGATGGCAACTAATTTTTTCTAGTTCTGTGGGCAAGTTGTTTTGGCTAATCGTACCTCGTACGCCCGATCACAGATGAAACTGACGAGCAGTGCCCCAAAATTGTTCCTTTCTTCAAGGTCACTGGGAAATAATTGAATTCATGACCCTTACCGGCACAAATTTGTCAGCACGCAACAAGGTTTCCCTAGTAAACCCCCGTCCAATTTTCTCATAAGTTTGGCTCGAAATCACCATGCCCCACTGCTCGCACTCCCGTCCAGGCGAGCCTCCAGAATGGTTTCAGCCCCTCAGGTACGCTTAATCTTCCCAACAGCACCATCAACTCCCCATTCCCATGAAGCACCAGCCTTCCCCCCGTTGAAAACGGGACGCCGTTTTTTGAAATCCAACAAAACCTCTGGAATTCATGGGTGTCCATTCCGGGGTGATTGCATCGTCTTCGATGTCCGCTCGCCGATGTTTCAACTTAGTGCTGCCCAAAATTATTTCAATCGGTAGCCGCCATATACAGTAGCTGGCTCCCCGTTTGCGTAGCTTCCGTTGTCGGTTCAACCGTTCCGGTGTTCTGGCAAAGGAAGGCCAGAGGATTGCCCCAGTCGACCTGTATCTAGCAGCATGGTGCAAGGCCGTTATTGATGAGACCGTCTACGAGCACCTTTGTTCGTCGTTGAAGGATAGCGACATATGCGTTGTTAACCGGGGCTTGCCGGACACATGCCGACGATTCCCCCCTTTCTCGACCTTTTTTTAGTTTTCCTGCATCGGAGGATGAATGTTGACAGGTACGCACATGTCCACCCTGCCAATTCCCGGCATCTTATCTGTCTTTTTCAGGCAACACTTCTTATCACTTTTCTTATGGTGCTTCCGGGTCAGATGCTCATGTGAGTTTCTTCAATACTTCGGATTTTTACTTTGGTTTTGCAGGATTGCTTTTGCCCAAATTCCAAAGCACGCCAGTGGTCTACGAGATGTTTGGAGAGCTAGTGCAACGCTTGTCTGGTTTTTTGGTCACGGAGTCCATCCAAGAATGCTTGAACCGCAAAGTCGCTCCATTACATTTTCTGGGTGGCTGGATACGAGACGAACCCGTGTAATGTCGGGTTTGAATTTTGTAAAGATTCCCCCGATTTTTGCAGCGATTTTCAGCTGGGAGGGTATGGTTCCAAATGGGCGTGGGCCAACGTAATTTTGGATGTTTAATCAGTGATCATAGTCTTCCTGTTCTTGGGCGGTGGGAGTTTGTGAATATTTGTTTTCCACGTAATGAAGTGTCAGTGCTACAGCTCTTTTCCCCGCATTCCATCCATTTGCTTTTGGCGCTGCTTCAAACTGCGGCGGTAATTTTCCATGGAGTTTTTCCTCGAATTGAGGCGGCTTCATGGAAAGCCCCTATTTCAGAAATGACCTTGACATCTTTATACCCTCTTGAACTTTATCCAAGTTCAAACTCAAGTCCAGCATTGCATTTTGTTAACCATCTCTGTGGAGGGCGCACTATCAATTCGTTTTTCCAGCTTACTGATCGTTTCCTTTATTTTGTCCATTTCACCTCGATTCCGTCTTTGATTTCATCGCCGATTATTTCCTTCATCTTTGTCCATCCTCCCGACGGTTCCTATTCTTTTCTAGACGATTCGCCACACCACAGAGTTCTTTTAAGCCTCTGTGTTTTCAAGGAGCTTATCTTCCAGGCTTCTGAATTTCTTCCAGATTTCTAGAATTTTCTTGAAGCTTCTTCCAGATTTCTAGCATTTTCTTCCAGGCTTCTTGAATTTTTGGGCTCTTCCAGTTTTCCCAGAATTTTGTTGCAGTTCTTCTTACGGATTTAGTAGTTTTATTTATTCATTACCAAACCAAATCACCTGGAATTCCGAAAAAAAAAAGTTCGGGTCCCTCACCTTCTTGTATAAGTCCTTCCTGCAAGTCTTCCGGAGTAATTTTTCTTTTTTACCCGTTGTTTCCTTCCCTTTTCCCCATCCTGTTTCAATTCCGCTACCCAAACCCAAAGGCGGGACTTTTCTTGAACACATTTTGTTTTTTGACGAGGTATCAGTCTGTTTTACACGAAAAGTTATCAAGTTTGTTAAAAATTCACTTCGGAATTTTTCCACGGGCCACCAGTCCATTGTCTGTTTCACGCGAAAGGGGTGTATCAGTTTATATTCCCACGCACAATTGTCCACTTCGGAAACCCCACTGGGCCCCTTTCTTTTCACGCGAAAAGCGGACTGGTTTTATATTCCCACGCACAATTGTCCACTTCCCGAAAACCGGGCCACTGTCTTTTGGGCGTACAAAAAGGTTTTATCAATTTATTTTTCTGACTATCCACCCACGATCACTTGTTTATTTTCAAAATTTCACTTCCGACACCAATTGTAACGTAAATAAACTTAACTTGGTTTTAATAATTTATTTACACTTAATCTCAACTTAATTTATATTACTACGCTACTGAATAGCCTGATCGTATGGGCTCGTTCAGACCCTCCATCTTGAGGGCTACCCATTTATCTCCGTCCAACATTTGAAATTCCGGCATGTTCCAATTGTTTCCAATATTGACCGTTGTTTCCGCGGAGGCCCAAAATGGGGGTGGTTCCGCTCCGGGGTGGCCCCGTGTGAGGCAAAAGGTGGGGGCCATTGGAGGTTCGTTCACTTTCCCCAATACCCCAAAAACCCATAATTTGGAGATGTTCCATAATATTACTTATTTCGCATTTAACTGCCTGAAATTTTTCTAGTAATAATATTTAGACAAACGAATTAAAGTTGGTTACTTCAAAGTATCATCTGGAAAAAAATGAAAGATGACTCGTATTGGGCAATAAGAATTCATAAATTTATTAGTGATTTATGGCGAATGTAATTGTTTTCACTAGAACATGTGATAAATTTTTATACACCATTATTTCCATTTTCATGGCAACAAATTTCCTTCAACTTTAAGCATTTCAATCTTCGTATGACGTCTCCTACAGCTCGTCTTAGACAGGTGGAATAGAGTTCAATTCAATGAAATTTGCTGAAAATTTTTTCTTTAGTTGGTGGCGAATGGTAATACACCTTATTTTTTTATATTACCCCAAATGGAAAAAAAACCATTGAGACGAATTGGAGATCGTGATGGCTTTTAGTTGTGAACCAAACCATTGGTCATGAAAAAAATTTCCCTCTGAATAGGTTTTTTTCCCTCTGCCGATTTATGGGGGGCCATCATGTTGATATCATATTTTTCGGGGGGGGCGTCAACTGTTCCAAAATTTTAACCATATACAAGGTATCGTTTACCCGAAAATAAAAAACCCTGTAATATTTTCATGAATACACATAGCCCCCTTTGGGATTTCCAATATAATTGACCTTATCATATGACCAGATCATTATACTAGTACAGATACTTTTTTTCTAATACAGATACTTAACTTACCATTGAATTGTCATCAGAAAAAAAGGAGCATCACTATGGCATTGTTTCCCCAAAAGCCAAAAAAACGGCCTTGAAATTGACGTTTCCGAACAGAATTTTGTTGTAATTGTTTTCCGTAGAGTTTCGCCAGTTGAGTATTCCATTTTTTTTAAAGTTTGTCGCTCCATATAATGACACTACAAAGTCGCCCATTATCGTGATTCTTCATAATGATGAATATCTCCCCTCATACCTCCGG